>OY829511.1:2634452-3006952 GCA_963691665.1 Clepsis dumicolana
AGTACTTACTCCCTAAAAATGCATTATAATACACTTTTTTGAAAATGGTTAAGGCTATGGAACATTGACAACTAAATACGATCTTGGCTAAGCTTGAGACCCTGACTATTATGAAGCTTGAGGTCCCGGGTTCGATCCCCGGTCGGGGCAGATGTTTGTATGATGAATACGAATGTTTGTTGGATGTTTAATATGTACTTAAGTATGTATTTATCTATATAAGTATGTTTATCCGTTGTCTAGTACCCACGCAGTGCCTAGTTTGGGAGTAGGTCGATTGGTGTCAATTGTCCCATGATTATTTATTGTTATTATTAATGTAAGCGCCCTACACCGCCTAACGGCCCTGGGCAATAATGCACTATTTAACACGGCTGTATCGGTAAAACATCCATCACTTATAATTGTACTTTACACGCAATAATTTATACTATTATTGAAACAATTTATGAACTTCATAAAACATCGGCCGTTGTTTACGGCTGATTGTTTAATTTACTCAATAACGTTATGTTTTATTGCTTTTGTTCCTAGTTTATCGACGAAGGTAAATTAAGTGTGAAACGGCTGTATTGTCTTATAAATTTATTTTCACAATACTTACATACTTACATAAATAACTAAAGAGTTATTAATTTTTATTTAGGTCTCTCTAGAAATTACAAGTAAAGTTTTGTCATAACTAAAAACTCTCGGAACTTTTCTCTTGTCATAACGCTCTTGTGCCTGTGATATCCTCGGCTGTCTAGTGTCTAACTCTCCACACCGGAACACAACATTGGAAGCTGCTTAGCGGCAGGATTAGCGAGGAAGGTGGTGGTAGCGATCCGAACGGACCTCTAGGTTTTACCACCCGCAAAAAGCCCTTGTTACGCAACGTACTATTAAAAGGACCCGTTCCTACTGCAACCCGCTCGTTAGCCTCCAGCCGTCGGGAAATTAAATTTTAAACTGTCATCGGGCTCTGGCACTGTCAAACTTTTTCTATTAACTTTTTCATTATGTTTTGACAGGACATTCATAAAAGCGGTGACATTGATGAATGAGTCCGCTGTGTCCCTGAAAAAAGCGTTTGGCTTATTGAAATCGATGGATATAAGCTGTTTTGGATTTTGATTATGTTGGTAGCCATGTACTTTCTAATGGTGTCGCTTTTCTTTCAGTACTAGCATCGACAAAAAAAATCTATACCTACAATTAGCGAATGTAGGCACTCACAAAATTTCACGAGAATCGTTTGAGAAATGTGACCCGTAGAGAAGAACAGTCGGACAGACGCCGCACAGAGGGTCCTCGAATCCTGCGTCACGTAAAATCGAATAGTAAACGTTGTCGAGTTTGTATGACGTTTGGAAGCGCCCGCCCGTAAGCGTATTTGGAACAAAATTTTAGTATAAGGTTTCTCCATCTCGATACGATAACCGTAACGTTACGCAGGATTCGACAAGTCGTGCTTGTCCCACAGACAGACATACGAAAGATTTTTTACCCAAGCTGAAACTACAAAATGGCTTCACTCGCTTCGTTTGCTCGGTCAATTATTTTAATGACATACTCATAGTTGCCAGGTACTAATTTACCTATTGTTCAGTGAGCCAATAACCTTTGACACCAGACACCACCAAAATATTCTCATCTTTTTAATTTAGTCACGCCACTAAATTCAGACAGTTCTTTTATCTCGACAGCGAAGACACAAGCCTTTGAATTGTTAACGCAGGGGCGTCGCGAGGGGATAAAGCGGCAATAACAATCCGTCAGCGGCAGACACAGTGCCGCAGGGTTGGCGACTGGGAGTTCAATCAAGTGTTGTAATAAAATAGTACTTTATGATATAAGTGCGGAAAGTATGTCATTTTCACTTGTCCCGAGTCTCGATCCTCGCCTCACGGCTTGGGCCTCCCACCCTCGTTTGGGCTCGTGCAAAATGACACTTCCCCACGTACACCAAACAACATTTTTTAATAGGTACATTTGCGAAAAAATTACAAGGCCAGGCGCGGCTCGCGGTGAGCTGCCTTCATCGGCGCCTTGGAAAAGTAAAGAGCACTAGTTGATCCATCGCTCGTTTGCAATAATATTTCCTACAAAAAATATCCTTTTATACCTAGTGACTTTTTTGTTATAAACTTGAAGTGGTGTGAGTTCTGTGACAACCTGCTGTAGAATTTTAAATATGATTACAAAACAAAACTTAAAAAAAAAACTATAAATTAAGTACTTCATAAACGAACATTAAATCGGTTTGAGTTTTTGTAAAAATGTTGAACAATAAATCTACAGTCATTTATTTCGGTAGCGAGGTAACCCTGAGTAAGAAGCGCTTGAAGGTGGAAAACCTATTTTCTCTATTCTAAATATTTTAAATTTCAATACACTTCTGCATAGGTACCTAGAAGGTACACATTGGAAAAAAATTATGTACCTACAATCAATTAATTCAATTTTGACTGCATCATCATTATTTGTATCATTTGCCTAAATTCTACAATAATTTAAACTGAAAAAAAAACAACTTGCAAAAAGCCAACGGCACGCGGTGTTCCCAGGCGGTCACCCATCCAAGTACTGACAGCGCCCGACGTTGCTTAACTTCGGTGATCGGACGAGAACCGGTGTATTCAACGTGGTATGGACGTTGGCGAAGAAAGCTTTGAAAATATAGTCCATGGGTAACTTAAGATTTTCACGACGTCATGTATTAGTAGAGTGGTAAAGATAAATTCCGTTATTCATAAACGTCACTCAAGGCTCCAGTTAAAATAGGTTTTGTCTTCTTCTTACTAATGGAAATGTTAATGTGACAAAAAAGGACACACGAATTTTAACGCCGTTTTAGTTAAAATAGGTTTTATGAATAATAGGGAAAGACGTGAAAAGTTGTTTTATAGTTTTAGTCCGTTTTAATATTACATGGTCATACGTATATTAAGAAATTTCTTCGTTGTTTTTATTAATAGGTAAGTATGCAATTAAATTGCCATGGATTGTAAAACGAATAAGTAGGAAAAAGAATACGCTGGCTACTGCGCTGTGGCAAGACACAACACAGAGCTTCGTAAAACGTTAACGTGGCCCCATAGAGTTCGGTTACGACCTATCAAAGCTTTCGGAGATCCGCAGGATTCGGGAAAACCTCTATGACCTATTTTATTTAAACCCTACAATCGAAATGGAATCATTTGAATGTAAGTAACACGATGTTTTTTCATACAAAATGGAAGGTCTAAGTTAAGCGATCATCACTGCCCATAGACATTTGCAATACCAGAGTTGCAGATGCGTTGCCAATCTAGACGGGTAAGATGAAGCGCCTCTTGTGCTGTTATTTCTCCGGCTATCATACTCCCTACACTGGATCTCAACGGTGCACGCACTGCTGCTTAGCGGCAGAATTAGCGAGTAAGATGGTGATAGCGATCCGGACTGACCTTTCAAATACTGAAAAAGAGCGTAATTCTTGACGTAATTGAAAATACTCCCTATTGGTCCCGACTAGAGTGTAATATTTAACACAAGATAACGTCTCGGTCGTGTTCCCGCTATTTGACACTCTATGGCAAACGCGTTCGAGACATATTTTTGACATCAATCAACATCCAAAAAATACGTCTCGATCGCGTTTGCGTTACGGGTGTCAAATAGTATGCGAATTGCTTGTTGTCAATACGTGCCACTAGTGGCGCTGCTGTGCCCATAGTAATTCAGTGCCCTAAGCACGACTTGTCGAATCCTGCGTTACGTTACGGTTATCGTATCGAGATCGAGAAATCACATACTAAATTTTAGTTCCAAATACGCTCACGGGCGGGCGCTGTTCCAAACGTCATACAAACTCGTTATAGTTTACTATTCGATTTTACGTGACGCAGGATTCGACAAATCGTGCTTAGGGCACAGACGTAAACGCTAACGCGATCGAGACGTATTTTTTGGCCGTTAGAGGCACTGGTATGTCTGTAAACTGATTTAAAAAGTGTTACTTTACGAATATCAAACGGAACCCTATGCACCGCTTAAACTCTGGCCTGACCGCATTTTTACGAGTTAAACAGCCTAAACAACTGCAGCAAACCGGCGCTGTGATTTACCGCGAGTAACCACACGCCCACGATGGATTAGCTGATAATTAACTGCAAGATATATTACTATCGTTTTATTACGTTTGGCTGAAACATTTTTCGTATCGGTAAAATGTACGCACAATTAAATATGATTGTTTCGGTTTTGTATGGATGATTGTTATTGAATGTATTTTAAAAGATCAGTGTAGACGAGCGTTGGAAAAATTCAGACACTTATCAAGACAAGTGTTCATTTGTGTGACATCGGCGTTAGTACGATCAGCTTTACTTCGACTTTTTCGACTCTACATTCGCCAACGTCCATACCACGTTGAAAACACCGGTTCTCGTCCGATCACCGAAGTTAAGCAACGTCGGGCGCGGTCAGTACTTGGATGGGTGACCGCCTGGGAACACCGCGTGCCGTTGGCTTTTTGTTAAAAACAAACTTTTTTGCATTTAAGTTTAATTTTTTAACTTTTCATGCATTTTAAATTGCAATAACGTACGAAGCAGACAGAACGGTAGGACAGAAACGCCGAAAAATATTATTTTAATTAAAAATCTGCAACATTAACAAAAAAACACTCCCTCTGTTAATTTCGCACAATTATCCCGAGGTAAAAGTAAACAAATAAACGTGCAAATTTACGACTGCATCGTGGAAAAAAACACAGGCAAGTAAATACATCGTGGTGAACAATAAAGTCGCATTTAATACAATTACTCTGGAATATATAGGTGTTTATTCTGTAGCGAGTGTTTGGGACGCTGCGTTCGGCTGCGGCGCCAACGAGGAGATGCAGCGGAAAAGACATAACATTTTATAACTTTTTTTAAGTTTTGAGGAATATTATGTATGTCTGGGGACCGGAGTCCGAAAGTTGTAAGTATTTATGCATCAGACTTGAGAAACCTCCTTAGCGCGATGAATAACAGTGATGAAGTCATCCGCGTGGGGGCTAGAGTCGCTCGCTACAAAGTCTTTCGTCTTCAATAATTATATTGTCATAAAAAAAAGATGTGAAAATCATTTTTGATAGAGCCAAGATCTCGAAACCGTTGTAATCGGAAATGTGAAAAAAAAAAACATGGCAGTACATACAATGAATTTAAAAGCCAAACGATCACATTAGTTAGGCTTTACAGGTTAGCGGGTAATAGTTGACCATTTTATCAACTTTAAAAATTAATATGTAAGGCATTGACTTACCAACACCATGGACTTCGGGTTAGCGCTTGAAAACGTCCAAACCACTAATCGAGCGTCAATCAGTCTTAGTTTGGTCGAACGACAGCGCTATGACGTTTGGCTATCTTTGAAAAATGTCGTGTTGTATTGGGACACATTTTTCGTGAATTTTGTACTAGACCCAAAGTCCATAGTGTTAGCAAGTCAATGATGTAAGGACTGTTTTGTAACGGCTAAGGAACCCTATATTAGCGTGTCCGACACGCCCTTAGCTGATTTTTTAATTTTCTTTTAAATAAAACCGTCTTCTCCTGTGTCCCTGCGCCGCACCCCCCAAACGCGGTATAATCGTACATCAGCGTTATTTGTGGTATCATTCCCGCGATTACGAACTAAGTAAATGAAACATCACTCCGCGGCTCGCATCCACGGGACATTTGTCTGCTAACTAATTGTTATAACCGTCGCAGTAATGTGAGTGAAAGTACACTGTGTCGTTGTGTTCCTGACGGTAAAACCAAGAGAATTGCCAACGTCTATACAGTGTTGCGTTCCTTAGTGCATAGCACAAACCTTGTACCTACAGTCAAGGACATCACAGAGTCCCAAAAATATGTATACAGACCTTATTACTACGACGGTAAGGCTGATATAATTATGTATGCTTACATATTTTTGCAACTTTGCTCGGAACCATGTCTTTGATTTTGACTGTATGTGAATTTTTCTGATCTTCTCAATTAGGTACCTATGTCATATACCGAAATAACTGAATGTCAAATTTTCATTAGCAACAAAAGTTTACTTATTTTTAATTTATTTATTTTAATACAGATTTTTTAGTAGATATAAAATCAAAGAGACTGCGATTCGGTTTTTTTTCTGTTTTGCCAAGAAAAGGGTTTAAATGATAGCCTTCTGTAGCTAGTTTCACTACAAAATGGGTCACGGTACCATTAATTTCTTATGACACTTAGATTTCGGCTTAATAGAATAGCGCCATCTATGAACTCAAAGAAAAAACTGATATGCACGCTTTTGTGTTAAGCACAGGTCTAAGTGCCATACGAAATGAATGGTACCGTGGCCTCTCTATACTGAAACTAGCTACAGTAGATTTATTATTTTAAAGGAACGCTTATTTGTTTAGTTATTAAGGTTCTTGGGCTTATCGCAATTGCTACAGGATTAATAAAACAGGTTCATTTATTACTGACTTACAGCTAATACCGTAATTCCAAACCGCGACGTTTCTGTTCTATTATCTATTGAAACATGTCAACTCAGAACAAGTAAGAAACATGGCAACTCAGAACAAGTAAAGGTGGAAAACGGTAACATCATTCCATTAAATTTAATTGACATAAGAATAAGAAACGCTCAACGCTTTGACCAGTATCACGATTTACAACGTTTTCAGTTAAAGAAGCATTCAAATTATGACTTATCGCTTCTTCTATCTGAAATGTATATTTTTTATTCGGGTTCTCATTTTCAAATTTTCATTTAATACCTGCTTAGTGCTTATAAATATAACGTCTGTGCCATTGTAAAAGTCCAAAGCGAAAGTGAGCTAACGCCATTTTGACAAATTCCTACCAATCACACCTCAAATCGGGGGGCAATGGGAAGCCGCCGTCAAACACATGTGAAGCGTCAACATTGTTATTTGGCGTTACTTTGAGAGCACTGTTAGTTTCAGGATCTGAGTGTTATTACGACAAATCCTGACGCTTTCGTACGTCCTTTTCTAACTGATGTATAAAACGGAGACGCACTCAGTGAGGAGCGAGATATGTCAAGCTTTACTAAAGGCGTTGAGCCAGGAAGGCGGTAGCCGTCAATTTGTGAATAAAAGGCTCAGACGGCGACAGGAATTTCACTACCGTAAATATAGAGAGCTGGATTTATCTTGGCAATAGGCAACGCGATACTGTATTATTAAAGATATTACAGTATTTTAAGACGGTGTTGTTTTTGGTGAAAAGCTATCAGATATTTCCAACGACTACGACAGTTTAAATTCTCTAAATCACACCAAGTTCGCATTAGGAACATTGCCCAATACTTCGTTATTTTCACAAGGGAGGCTTGATTTCAATAGTGGGTTATTTTTTTACAAAGCACTGACCAGCGATTGACTTTGCATCCCACCTGATTGAAATTGCAGATGAGGCCAACAACGGTGCAACTCACGGACTACAGTAACAACCATTCACTCTAGCCTCAAAAAACTCCCAGATTGTATTTGTCCGGAAATTTTGTTTTTCGGTGTAATTTCATTTCAGGTTTCATTCCATTCTGAGAGCCAATTTCTTGATAACATTTTTTTTAAACTTAACAGCTTATTACTATCCATATTTCTCCAGGACAAAAATATTTATATCTTAATCATTCCCATTCAGCGCTCAGCATACATGTAATTTGTCACTCCCTTGACACGTCGGCACGCTGTCGCGAAGGCAGGTGTCACAACAGATCGCTCTCATTGGGGCGGGGGTGACAGCTGAGGTGCGATCCTGGGTGCAAGTAACAAGCGTCTTAGAGGCGAGGGTATGGAGGGGGTTTTTGTGGATCGTGCTTTTGTGGTAGTAGCGTAAGAAATGTATTGTCATCTTTTATTTGGTTCAATCAAGGTCTATGTTAGATACTTGTTACTCATAGATTAGATACGTCTACACCATCAATATATATAAAACATTAAACATGGGGCACGCGCCTGTTCAGCGCTGACAAAATACGGCACTCACTCATTAGCTGTCATTAGACTGTAATAATGTCAAACATCAAGGGATACTAAGTCACTGAATGACCTAATCATCTATAATTGCTTGTCCGCGCACGTTGAAGCGGTAGCGTATCTGTACATCAATGGTCTATATTATTATAAGCACTTACACTAGGTTTTTTACTTTGTCATAAGCAGCGTCTTTGACAGCCGAAGTATTTCTAAAATCCGAATCGTATTCTAAATGCTCACAAACTGTTTTCTCGTAAATATTACGACAGATTCAATAAACTGATGGTGGATGTACATAAAATCGATGTTAAACCAGAAGCCTTATAGTTTACAGTCTAACGCACACTTGCTCGATATTACCTTTACTATCTTTTTCTCTCATCATCTTAATTCCTCGTCAGACAATAAGCCTATTTCTACTTCAAGATTGTTGGGGGGCTAGCAACGGAAACGCGAATTGTTCAGTTCAACAATAACTTGTAATACTCAACACAGTCTGTCTCCATGCCTTCAACCGTTCGACGGCACGGGATCGTTAGAGTCTGTCAACAGCAGTCGCCGCATGCCTAGACGTGGGGCAATCACGGCAGACCTGATTAAACCTCGGTACGGGTCCCCACTTAAGACGTCTCTGACCGGCCAAATGGCTTGTCTTTCCAAAACCTCCTTGTCAGTGGCGAAGACGCACGCTAATTTACTACCTACGTGGCCGTCATTGGGATATAAATATATGCACTTCATTAATAATCCTGTCATGGCAACATATATGTAACCTGCGAGATAAAAGCGATTGAGAAAAAACATCAAGTGGAAGCTCTTAAAAAAACTCTGAATACTCTTCTAATAGAGTAAAGGTTAAGGGCCTTTGTTTAAGTAAGCTTGTGCGACGTAATTTGTAAGTCTATAACTGAGGGTCTTATATTGTAACATCTCTCTCTTCGAGCAGGAAAGGATAGGAGATGTTGACGTGCTATTTCAACCCTGCCAAACATTTTACATGAAGTCTATGCAAAATGCATAATTATGTAGTTGACTGTGTGCGTATTTTTGGAGCGTAGGAACGTAACAAATTTCGACATGAGCGTAGACGTGTGCTGTACCAACTACGTGTGTACCTCGCCGCCCCCTCCCCCCTAAAAGTGGCAGAAAATTTGTAGCCAAGGGTGCTTCCCATCTGTCTGCTTTATGCGTCTCCTACAAGTACACGTAAATCACACGGAAACCTAAAGAAAGAATAACAACCCAGATAAAAGACAAATTGTAAAGGATTCATCAGCTCCACCTAACTTGAGCTTGTACAGCATTAATTCCACATCAAAGTGTGTATTTTGTGCATCGTTTATCGCAAAACCCGACGTATTTACGAGCTGACGACAAACATATCGTGCGATATCGATGACTGAGTTATGGTGGCACCAATAAGAATAAGTCACGAGATGTGGTGAGGGAGGGCAATGACAAGGGGATTTATCGTGGTTAGTTTTAAAGCTGATCGATGATTTACTTGATTTATTTATTTGATTTTGATACACACCTGGGTAAAATATCCTTGGTCATTTTTCACCACCATCGTCATCCTTATGAGTTAAACTGACATGAAATGTATGTTTCATCAATTTTTATTGACGTTTGGAGACATCTCCAGTTTATGTAATACTAATTGGGTATTATTTTGATTGTGAAGGCCTATTAACACCCCTGCTGATAGTAAATTTAGTTTATATTGACCCTTAGATACCCTTTGAGGTCTCTAAGCCATAGTTATTAATTCACACATCATTCATTTAAAGTTATTAATTAAATAGCACAGTTTATCAGAAATTATAAAAAAATAGTTCCACTAACGGATAAGCGATGGCGCTGTGTATCAGACATTTAAGAACTGTTTTTACACGAAGTGAAAAGAGTAACAATTATCCGTTTATTTCACTAATGACTTAAGACTAATTAAGTACTTATAATAATGTCATATGGTGGCGTAGAACAGACAGTGCGCGACTCCGACTCGCACTTGACCGGTTTTTATTTACGTTCAGTTCACAGATAAGATAAGCCTTCAACATTGTAAGGCGATGTGCACATGTACCTACCCAGGCCGGACTCATTTCAACTGATACCTGCTAATTACAGGAAACTAATGACTGTGAGCGCGACACTTTATTCTAATTTACAACCGTGAACACGTTGAATACCGGTTTTTAATTAAACTGTAGCAGTTAGCTTAAGTCTGTTGATCGTATGCTTGTGTTAAGTTGCCGTTAAATAAATTACTCTTTAATAGACCTGTCGTTTTATGTCTCTTTGTTGCAAGAAACGAGTACTTACGAGTTGTGTTGAAGTTTGTGCAGATAACGTACGGTATAAAAAAATCAACTTGTAGGTATGTTAAACTAGATTAAATTGATCAAATTTAACGACCGGATAGCCTAGTGGTTAGAGACCCTGACTATGAAGCTTGAGGTCCCGGGTTCGATCCCCGGTCGGGGCAGATGTTTGTATGATGAATACGAATGTTTGTTCTCGGGTCTTGGATGTTTAATATGTATTTAAGTATGTATTTATCTATATAAGTATGTTTATCCGTTATCTAGTACCCATAGTACAGGCTTTGCCTAGTTTGGGACTAGGTCAATTGGTGTTGTTCCATGAAAAAAAAAGACAAACTTAACCATGCTGTTGGTAGACTGATGTCCAGAACAAATGACAGTTTTCAACATTGACTTACAAACACCATGGACTTTGGGTCTAGTATAAATATTTCCTAGTACAACACGGCATTTTTCGGTGACATTCATAACGTCATAGGGCTGTCGTTCTACCAAACTAAGACTGACTGAGACTGACCCTTTTTACATTATTAATTAATTACAGGTATGATTTGCAAATTAGTGGTCTTTTGGTTCAAAAGTTTTCAAGCGCTAACCCAAAGTCCATGGTGTTGGTACGTCAATTGAATCGCTTTTGTTTTAGAGCACTCCATATTGGCAAATAAATGTACTTAGTTCGAATTACAATTACAAAGTTGGCAAATCGAGGCACCATGTACATAAAAATATACAGGGTGCGACCAATTTACCAAACGCAAGTTAATAATAGAAGAAGCATTTTGTATCGATGACGAGCGAACGCAAAAGAGTGAACACTTCTGCTAATGGTTCAAATTAATCTGGATTTGGACCATAGAGAATTTGGATTTATTTACAAAACGCATTAAAATACACAAAGACAGTGCGCTATCAGGAGCAAGGTTTGAATTTGGAACTACCTGCTGATGAGACAATAATTCCAGCCAGTCGCCAACATTATATGGTCTGACGTTCCATTAACTTTGGTCGGTGCAAGTCGGCCTTAGCAGCGTTTTCCAAAGCTACTCGTGTTTCAAATTACGAATACAAATTGAACTCTCAAGGTCTCAACTCGAAGAGGAAATATTTCATAATAACCCCCATATCCGCTTCACACTCGAACACTATACTAAATACTATGTTAAAAATGAGCACCTCCTTGACTCGGGATAAATATTATGGCGTGAGCCTGACGCATCGACGGATTACGTGCAATTTATAAGGATGATACGCCTTGCGCGTACGCAACGCATACGCACCACAAGACAGGGTTGCCAATACACTTTTAAAAAATGTAGAAGAATTAAAGTTACCGATATAGCTCAGCAAATAGCACATCTTAAGGAGACGAGCTGTCGGTAGGCCTCCAACAAGATGGAGCGACGACCTAGTAAAGATTGCGGGACCGCGGTGGATGCGGAAAGCACAAGACCGGTCTGAGTGGAGAGCCATGGGGGAGGCCTATGTCCAGCACTGGACGTTTTTCGGCTGACATGATGATGATGATGATGATGAAGTAGTAAGTGGAGTAGCGTAGAGCTCGTACTAGCGGCCGTTGAGGCTGTAAGGTGTTAGAGTGGCGACCGCGTACCAGAAGGCGAAGTGTTGGTAGGACTCTCGCAAAGCGGACGGATGGTAAACATCGCGGGTAGCAATTTGGTGCGGGTAGCAGATCTGGTGGAGATGCTTGGGGAAGGCCTATGTCCAGCAGTGGACGTCTTCCGGCTGACATGATGATGATGATGAAAACGTCTAAAGAGTTCAAAGTTGTTCAAAGTTAGACGGCTCCAAGAAAGCAAGTTATGCTTGGATTAAGTAAGTTGCCGTGGTCTGTACGTATCTTTTAAATGTTAAATTTAAATTTAACACTTAGTTTTGGCTCACATTTGTTTTTGGTATCAAATTTATTAAGAAAAAAATTCGCCAGCACATTTTTAATTTTTTTAGGGTTACGTACCTCAAAAGGAAAAAACGGAACCCTTATAGGATCACTTTGTTATCCGCTTGTCTGTCTGTCTGTCAAGACCCTTGTACTCTGAAACGCGTGGAGGTAGCATGCTGATATTAATATCAAATACTCTATCTTGCGGTTCCTTGAAGCTGTGAAAAAATCAACCTTTTAAGTCAACGCAATCAAAAGATACAGTCATTACAAAGGCTATTTCCATACAAATTGCCGAAATCCAAAAACCTAAAGGGTACTTCCAGTTGTCCTAGAAACTTGAAATTCGATATGTCGGTAGCTCTTATAGCACAACCACACTAAAAAGACTCAAAATCTGAAGTTTTTATGTCTGTCTGTAGATTTCACAGACCAATATAAGTTGACCCCACACTGCGTACATTTTGCTTAGAAGCAGGGCTCTGCTAACACTGGACTTCTTAAAACACTGGGGAAAAGCGTTAAAATCTTTCTACGGAACCCTCGTGCGCGAGTCCGACTCGCACTTGGCCGGTTTTTTAAGACAAACTTCACAGAGTAGTTCACCTCGACTTGCTCATTCACTTCATGAAATATTTCGTTCATTTTGGGACACCGTGTGTTAAAAGTTCCAAAAGACTAACTACTGATTTTTTTCGCATAATGGACAGAAAGTTTATTACTGTAGTGGTGGCAGCCCTTAAGGCTACATGGTTTACCAACGCGGAGAAAGCAATATCTCATTAGCCGTGTCTATAGCGCCATGAGCACCCATGAGGAATATTCACTAGGACGTAAATTTCATAAGTATTTATTTATGGCCAGTATTTAAAGGCACATAAAAAAAAACTAACCTAAAAATTGCTGATTGCACATCGAAAAATACAGAATGTACAGCAAAACTACGTGATGTGCAATTCCAACAGTACCTACTAATACTTTTGTACATTGTCTGAAATAAATAAATATTATTATTATTATCAATTGGTATTTTTGCTGTGAAATTCAGTATTAAATGTTCATGTTCAATGTATCTACACACATAAATCATAAATCCTCTATTTCTATAAAGAAAAAAATACTCGTCCTCACTCGTCCCTTTCTCGCGAGTAACTCCATTCTCGTCCCGCAGCGAGTAAATTTACCATGTCCGTCCCGTGAGTGGTAAGTACTGCCAAGTGTGTATCACGTCAACGTCCGTTGCAAAGCACTTAACTGCTGAATAGTAGTCACAGTTAACATGCAATTTATTAAAACATTGTAGCCATGCGGGCGCCGTAAAAAGCCATCATGTAGGCTAAGAAAGTTGCTGGCTAATAAAGTAGCTAGGCAAAGAGTAATAGGTTAGAGGGGAAACATTGGTTTTATCAGTTCGTTAATGATGAATGTTTTATCCTAATCCTAATCCTAACCAATATTATAAATGCGAAAGAATTCCGTCTCTCTGTCTGTCTGTTTGTTGCCTCTTCACAGAAAAACCGCTGCACCAATCTAGATGAAATTTTGTAAGAAGATAGTTTGAATATTGAGGAATAACATAGGCTACTTCTTATTCGGGAAAATTGTACAGTTCCCGCGGGATAGCGATAACCGAAATCTACGCGGACGAAGTCGCGGGCAACAAATTATAAAACTTACATATAATTGAGGAGTCCCCAATCCACATTGGGTCATTCGGATTGCATTTCTTTAGTTCTTGTATTATGATTACTATGATTAGAGAAGGACTCGTTCAAATTGTTTTTGGATAAGGATGAAACTGTCTAACGGTAAGCATCTGCGGATTAACTCCAATATATAATAAGAAGGCACATACTTGGGACCTTGAGAGTACAAAGTCAGAGTACATATATACAATACAGTCACGCCTATTTCCCGGAGGGGTAGGCAGAGATCACGGACTTCCACTTGCTACGATCCTGACATACAACCTTTGCTTCCCTTAATCTCATAATTCTCATATAACATTATTCATACATGCTCTCCGTTTTTGGGTACCCCTGACCAGAGTAAGAGTAATTTATCCAAAATGCAGAAATAGCATTTGTAAGTTGCATAATTTACAAACACAATAAGTCCAATGCATCGAGCGCGCCTTTGCCCGCAGTCGCCTCGAACGGCAATTTAAAAAATCATAAACATTACTCTTTGCCAAGACAACCGTGCCGCCATTTCGTTAGATTTACAACCGAGCTGACGTTTTAACTGTAATACGTATTTATGTGTATTTACGTGTATTTACGACTGGCGAGAATGCCCGTCGGTTTAATTGTCGAATAAAATTGAATTTACAGTCTCTGATTTACGCGCGTCGGTTGGCCGATACGAACGGCGTTTATGGCTTTGCTGGCCATATTGGAAAACCCCTCGCTGGTTGAAGTCTGAAGTAAGCTAGGGATCATCTAACGTTAGTCAGGTCATATATGAATTACTGAGCGGAAGAAATAGGACGTGCAGTTTTGAGCCGTTTGGTTACGTTTGCGATAAGCATTTTTGGTTTTCGATTTCGATTTACGAAAATACTGCAGCAAGTTTTTCTCTACGTGCTTGAAGTAATTGTAGCTATTTTATTACTTCAGGAACTTTAAATTCTTTTGAAAATGTTTCCGAGTAGATAATGTATCTGAGTTTATGTTCTGCATTTTACGCAAGACGGCTATTTCTGCAGCGTATTTAATACTCTACGTCGTCTCATAAAATTATGAACTGAAGACTTCTTCACACGTCATAATGGACGCCACGGCACTCCATTTAAAATATTTGCACCTGCACACAAAATACACATTCAAACCGCTTATTCCATCAGTCCGTGGCAAAATATAGTCACCTTTAAAATCTAATATAAATCCGAAAGGATCGTAATCGTTAAAACCTGACTTATGCAACACTACACGCGGTTGATTTATTGCTCGCTTGCCATTCGCTCTGCAGCTTTGCCTGTAAATATTTAATATTTTCCGTGAATGAAGTGTGCAGCTACTTTGCGAGATTTCAAACAAATCTGATCGAATACACAGCCTAAACGGTATAAGTGCTACTGTACCACAAAATGTAACCAATGGTATACTAAGCTTCCGTGGCTAAGAAAACATTTAACCAACTATACTATAATATTAGTAGAGCCACTTTGGTTTCAGTGTGTGTGGCAGAGTGTGGCAGAAAATCAGCGTGAAACAACAGCACGCCTGTTGCGTTTCGTTCGGTCAGTGAGAGTGCCGGGGGCTCGATCCCCCCCCCCCCCCCTTTCCTCTAATCCTTTTCCTTCCTAAAGGCCGGCAACGGACTAGTGACTCTCTTGGGGTTGCTGGTTCTCATGGGTGGCGGATCGCTTACCATCAGGTGACCGCTTACTCGTTTGCCTCCCTCTTTCAATAAAAAATACAAAAATTGTAAAAAAATCTCACCACCTAGTAATAAGTTATGTTTGTGTTAGTCTATACTATAATGTTACTTTCGAAAACAAATTGTAATTTTAGTTTAAGTTACAAAGTAACTTGCACAAACAGACTTTCGCCTGGTGGCGTATTAGTACGCCAGGCAGGCTGTACTCGCATTGTGCGCATGATTCATAGAGCATTTGACTTTATGTATGTTGGTTTGTTTGCGGCTAATGTCACGGAATGTGACGCAAGGCAACGTTGCTGGTTTTGTGACAAAATGGGTAATTGTTTAAATAGGAATGAATTACGAAAACGTCTGACCGTCGATGTTGAACATTTTTTAACCTCCGACGAAAAAGAGGGGTGTTATAAATTTGACTTGTGTATCTGTCTGTGGCATCATAGCTCCCAAACTAATGAACCGAATTCGATGCGGTTTTTAGGGTTCCGTACCTCAAAAGGAAAAAACAGAACCCTTATAGGATCACTTTGTTGTCCGTCTGTCTGTCTGTCTGTCTGTCTGTCCGTCAAGACCCTTTTTCTGCATCTAAGTCAACGCAATCAAAAAATACAGTCATTAAAAAAGTTGTTTCCATACAAATTGCCGTTTTTTGAAAACCTAAAGGGTACTTCCAGTTGTCATAGAAACTTGAAATTTGGTATAAAGGTAGCTCTTATAGTACAACCACTCAGAAAAGTCTCAAAATCTATTTTTTTATGTCTATCTCTAGATTTCGCAGACCAATATAAGTTGACCCCACACTGCGTACATTTTGCTTAGGAGCAGAGCTCTGCTAACACTGGACTTCTTAAAACACTGGGGAAAAGCGTTAAAATCTTTCTACGGAACCCTCGTGCGCGAGTCCGACTCGCACTTGGCCAGTTTTTTTTCAATCGAAAGCTAGTTTAACAGAGATGGTTCTTAGCTAAGTTGCATTAAAATCGGTTAACCCGTTTTTGGGATATTGAACTTTGAAATGACTATGTAGGAGGTTTTTCGGTTTTTTAAGTTGGTTATTAATTATAACTGACCCTCTAGCACGGTAAATTTTATCAACGACATATTAAAGCATCCGTCACTTTCTAACAATTATGCAAGTGCGAGAGGGACAAGTGCTTTATGTTGTGGATAAGGGGTCTGGTGCAACTTAATGCGCGTTGCAATAATAAAAGTACGCGTAATTTGTTTCTTTTTTATTGCCATTTTTTTGTAAAATGTATTGAATACTAACATTATTACTAACTTTGGTGTAAAGATATAACACGTCACACGGAATGTCTAGGACCCGGGTTCGATTCTCGGGGCAGGTCATATTTTTCCGGTTATCTCATATTTTCCGGTTTTCTCTATTCTTGTTTTGGAGAGTTTTGGAGAGAAGAAATTAAGTCCATTGAAACAAGATACTTTATTATTCAACATTTTAACTGACTGGTGTACAAATGCAATCGGATAGCGAACTTAGAAATGTAACAACTGAGACTAATCAATGTTAATAAATTCACACTATTCACATCAAAACACAGATGTTACATACACACCGATACCGTTAAGCGCATTCTACATAACAAGTCTAAAATGTATTCAAATGTCTACTAACAATCTCGACAAACGACGGCAATCTGTAGACATTAGTAACAAAAAGCGTCAATAACCATACATTGAAGAATAACACTTAACACGGAAAGCTACCGGCCCTAGATTGCTACTGCGTTTCACTCGGCTTTATGGAAGCCTTGTAGCACACTGGTAGAGTTAAACCTGTGCGGGCAGGGAGGTGTCACTCCGCAGTTTAGGTACGTTCAGCTGACACACCTCTCGGGCAGGCGTATGTCCGAAGGTTGCCGCTCGACTCGCATACTAGCAGCATCGCGCGTAATTTAAGTATATTTTCTGTCATTTTGCAACGATCCATGACTTCTAAACTAATTACTTACTTAGATACTAAAGATAGCTTATTGAATTAATATACACTGTTTTACTTTTATTCATTCATTTTTATAATTACACCTGTATTTACATACAGGGTGCCCGGTAGGAGTGCTAGAGATTTTAACTACGCATTTCTGAGGTCACCAATCAGCGTTTCTAACTTTTTTTATTCAAACAAAAATACTTATGAATAATCACGAACTTAAAGAGCTATTTACAACTCGAATAGTTTTAATCTTGGCTCAATTTTCATTTATTTTGTGCATTGTATTTTCATTAAGATAAACATTTCAAATTCCAAAACTATGGAACCACATCGTAGCTTTCTCAACGTAACAAACTTGACTATTAAGCATGCAACACACGTCGTCAGCGAGAAATTATCATATAAACAGCACAGTACATGCCATTAGGTTTCTTAAGGCTCAAAGCGGCATTACGAATGCAAAGCGCGCCATATGAGGTGAGTGGTCATACCTGAAGACGAGCTAGGAACAATTGGAGAAGGTTAATTACATTAGACATATTAAGTACGGGATATGGACCCCGATTACCTTACCAAGTTTTGATGAGCTCCTGATATTCACCGCGCAAAAATACGGGTAGGTAAAGCCTGTTCTACGCAGTTTCGTCAGTTTACCCGTGATCATGAATCATGATGCATGTAGCTGCGTCTAAATAGAGGGAGCTCATAAGAACCTTGTAAGGTAATCGCGGTCAATATCCCGTACTGATACTATTTCCATGCTAGTACTTAGCTGATTAAAAAAAAACGTTTTTTAAATAGGTAATAAAAAGTGTAGTAGAGATTTTATTTCTATTGAGCGAAAAATGCCCAATCATGTTTCGAATCGAAGTAGGGCCTGTGGAAATGTCTCAAGATTACGACATACTTAATTTTTTCATGTTTTTTGGAAACCATTTTGTTATAGAATAAAGGTATTCAAATGCTTCAAAAACTCTGTTCGGTGAACTCACCGCGCCATAATAATGTCTAATTGGAAAGGAGTCTACTTCTAATAAACTCGAAATATTACGTTGACATTAAATCTTAATCAACAATGGACACCTTGAAGAAAATTAAAGAATGATTAAACATGATCCAGCCATTCAATCAAGACAAAACAACTGAAGGGCGTTTTACAGCTATCAATTAATCTAGAACATCACTCACGCATATAGACGTAAGTTTGACAGTGAGTGAGATTACGAATTATTATGAAACCACGACAATTTATAAGCTAAATCAAAACATATCGTGGTATAAAAATACAGCCATGACAATTCGAATTTCATTTCTATGCCATATGAAGCGCGCTAAAACAAAAGCTCTTCAAGTCAACAATTGACAACGAATTGTCATTGTAAATATGGTCAAATAGGGGCCTGGCAGACGTACATATGTACCATAAAAAACTACACTACCTGTTTCTACTGAGAACTGAGAACTCCAAAGTGTTCAAAGTTTCTGTATCACCGGACTTCTCCATAGATTTCTTCTTCTGCGTGCAAATGCCTGACATTTAAGGCTTGTGAGGTGCTCTTTCTGCTATTTTAATTGATACGTCTCTGCCCGCAACTCATACCAATTAGAAGCTTAACGATATTATGATTATGTCCATCTCAGATATTCGATACGACCTGCCCTTTAGTTTTTAGGATTGTTTCTATACATTGTTTCACAAATTAAAAGCAATGTGTAATTTTCTTGGGTTTTTAAAATGTTCCTCCTGTGCTTGATTCTGAACTCATCTGAACTACGAATTGACACTGAGTAACTAGTATTGTCTAATTGTAAATTTATAACGGTTTCGATTTTGGCAGTACCTACTTAAAAGCTGACTTTGAAAACAGAGGTTAAAGAACTCAGAGACTAGAGTCATATCAAGGCGTAATTATAATCGGGTAACCTCAAGAGATAAATTTTCCATCTGCAACTATCGTTATTTCATTCCTGTCATTGCTATGTGCAAATTTATGCTCACTGCTTCATTTCTATGCAAAAGTATGTCATTAATTATTGCACCCCGCAAAAAGGTCTTTAAGATGTAGCATTATGTTTATAATGCGTCAAAGGCCATTAAGGTGTAAAAACTACATTTAATTGCTGTGCTGACAACTCGTCAACGGAGGTATGGATTTGTCATGCTAATGACTTGCGAGTAATTTAAGTGAGATGTATGGCTTTGTATGGAGTGTCAAGGTGTGACGTATGAGCAGCGGATTCAATAAATGTATCACTTGACTTAGCTTGATCTTTCATTGTATGAGACGACACAAATACACGCCGCTTATATCTATGTATAACTAATACTTCTTCAGTCATTGTGGTGACTATCTAGGAATCAAGTCTGTTTGTTTTGGTAGGGCAAATGACACTTCTTCTCCTCCACTTCACTTGAACTTCTTCACCTACGTAGATACTCATGTTACTAATATGGGTGACAATATATTCTTAATAAAGAGTTACCTCTTTGTTATTTCGTTTGCTACTAATCTATGGAACTACTGATCTGATCTGCTAGTCTGGATGGTTTCATCTTAAAACTATTGAACAGATTTTAAAACTCTTACACTAATGGAAATATTCACTGGAAATATCTCTGACTTACATACTTAGGGTATTTATCCCAGAAAATTTTTAAATTCCAGCTAGACACTCACGAAGTTTTGTACAAAAGCTAGTGTTTCATAAAGCAATTACTGAAGAATTTCACATGGAACCGCGCACTTACAAAAACGACTGAAAGTTTTATTGAGGCATGCAGAAACACATCTAAAAAGGCGTCACGATTAACCTGCCTTTAGGAGCGTCCATCGGATATGCTATAATGTCATTACGCCTGTTTTGCCGCTGCAATTTGTTCCACGTCGATTTATCTCGTAAAAGGCAGGCCATAATCATTCCGCACCTCGACCAAATCAAAGATAAACGTCACGTTACAAGAGAAAACAGAAAGGAACTGATGGATCGGTGAAACATGAATCTTGAAAAGTTTTAAGGGAAATTTCACAAATATTTATACTAAGTCCCGAGTGTTTGATGGGTAAAATGAATGTGATAAGTGGCAACAGATGGTGGACATCGCGATAGACGCAAATAAAACACGGAATGAATCACGTTCCGTGTAAATTGAGAGTTTTTTCTTCGCAGTCGTATGAAAAAAATGATAGGAAAAGATTTAATGAGTGAAAACTGCTCTATTGGAGCTCTTGGCAGAGACAGTTGCTGGTAATTTATTGGAGTAAATTTAAAAGAAAAACATAGCAATTTATTTCAAGTTCAATCAAGTTCACTGTTGCGTTCATGAGATTCGGATTAGTTAAAATCTAGCGTTAAAATCGACAGTTTAAAAACAATATTTCCTATCCTGGCCGGAACTTAACGTGCATCTACCAAAATAGAAAATTTAAAGGAAATAAATTTCCCATACATTTTCTATCTCGAAATACCGCGTTAGGGTGACGTCCGTCTTATTTAATATGGCTCATTCCCATTCCACATCGTTATTCTTTGGTCGCATCCAAACTATGCCCCGCACTCCACAAAACTTGACTTCATATCCATCCCCTGACAGAATGCGGCCGGACACCACGTTATAATTATCATTTAAATTGTGCCCACCGCGTTACAACCTGACAGTTGACAAATGTAATGGCGATAGAGGGGCCGGTGACAGCGCTTCAAGAATTTTTATGCGCTCATATCCAATGTTTTATACGAGCGTGTCAGCTCCCCTTTACAGTGCGCGCCAGAATATCTCTGCTTGCCGTCGGAAAAAACATTTGCCTTAAAACTTCTGGGATACGATCTAGAATCGCTTGGAAAGGGGTTTGAAATCTGCAAACTTATGTCAGTTTATTTCGTCGCTAAAACGAAGCACGTTTGCGTCTTAACATGTGTTGCTACCACTTTAGCGTTAAGCTTTAGAGTTTTTATTTCCTTGTTTTTGTGTTACAAAGTGTTCCGGTGTCGTGGTCGCCGTACAGATACGAAGTAAATGTTTTACTCGTAAAAACGCAACGATAATTCCTCCTTATAGATGGTGTTCTATTTAATTTCCAGTTGATTGCTTTGTAATTTCCACCGGTCTGCTTCGGTGCTGACATTTTTATTGTTATGAATTGTTTGATACGGCAACATGTTTTTTGCTGACTACTATGTTTTTCTTCGTTGCCAGCTACTTATTTATGGATGACCGAAGAAAAACTATGGCACGTATTTGAACGCGTTTGTACATGAGAATGTTTTTAGACGGGTAGCATGGTATTCTTAGTATTCTTACTAAGGAAATGCTGTTGAACATGTCATTAAAATTGCAAAGCGAATTATAGACCTGACAGTGTATTCTACTTATTTCTGCGTGCAAGAGTGCATGTTTAAGTGGACTCGTATTTTAATTCCTGTCTTAATGATTTCTGTACTTTAATGCTCTCATTTACAGTCACGAGTATCTGCTATCGATAAAACATAGTTTTTAGTATCACAAACATGAGAATGTTAAGTACTGTAGCACAACGTTACTTCGTCGTTATATAATCCTATTACCATTAAATTTATCATGGATCACTAATCTTTCATTACCATCATCATCAACCTATTGAAGTCCCACTGCTGGACACAGTATTCGCAGTATCAAAGGACGCGGGCTTCAGTTCCCACGAGGGCCCAGTGCGGATTGGGATCTTCAAACATCTGACGCGCGAGCCTGGGCCCCCCCCCATGATTTTTAGCTTCAGAGGCCATTGGTAAACTCTCTAGGCTACACGGCTCTCAGCATTGCCACTTCGTTTTGAAAATTTGCACAACACAGCACCAGTTCGGTCGTTCAAGAGCCGGAAGAAAAAAAACGTTGCTACAGTAAGCCTACCCTACTTTAATTGTCGGTATAGACGATTTTAGAAAAAGCAAAAGAAAACCGGCCAAGTGCGAGTCGGAGTCGCGCACGAGGGTTCCGTAGAAAGATTTTAACGCTTTTCCCCAGTGTTTTAATATTTTAAATGTACGCAGTGTGGGGTCATCTTATATTGGTCTGTGAAATGTACAGACAGACATATTTTTTTAAGATTTCGAGACTTTTCGGAGTGGTTGTGCTGAGCTACCTTCATACCAAATTTCAAGTTTCTAGGACAGCTGGAAGTACCCTTTAGGTTTTCGGATTTCGGCAATTTGTATGGAAATAGATTTTTTAATGACTGTATCTTTTGATTGTGTTGACTTAGAAGGTTGATTTTTTTCACAGCTTCAAGGGACCACAGGCTTGAGTATTTGATAATATTTTCAGCATGCTACCTAAACGCGTATCAGAGAAAAATGGTCTTGACAGACAGACAGACGGACAACAAAGTGATCCTATAAGGGTTCCGTTTATTTCCTTTTGAGGTACGGAACCCTAAAAATGTAAATTATGCCTATCGATGTACGGAGCAACAATTTAGACGACCGAATAGCCTAGTCTTAGTGGTTAGAGAACCTGACCATGAAGCTTGAGGTCCCGTGTTTGATCCTCGGTCAGTGCAGATTTTTGTATCATGATTTTGCATGTTGTTTGGTCTCGGGTTTTGGACGTTGTCCGTTGTCTAGTACCCATAGTCAACCATAGTACAGCCGTACTACGAAGTGCAAAATTCGAAGTTCGTATCGTACCGTCCCGCTCGGTCTCGTATTAAATAATATTAGCGTGAGCGGGACGGCACTATACTTGCCTACACTTGCCTAGTTTGGGACTAGTACACGGAAAAACATGTCTAGTATTTTTTTTTGAAAAACGAGATTTTAATCTCAAAATGTAGAGCACTCAATAGACTATAAGTTACCACTCAGTTACAGATACAAATACTATTGTAACTTGTCTTTTTTATCACTTAAAAAAAGATTAGGTACATCTTCGAAAAATGTATGGATAATTACATCGTACCAAACTTTTAAATCGCGATAACTCAAAAAGTTGCTAAGGTGATTAGACATGATCTTTCAGTGTAGGTACCCTTCATTATTGGTGTCAATCGTCCCATGATGTTTATTTTTTAGTTGTTTCGCTAGAGATTAGTTTTATTAACGAAACAGAAATAACTTTGATACTGACAGATACTTAATAACTGTCAAAACCGCTACTACATCCCATTCACTAAAGAACATACAGCCTGTTGAACACCGAGGTGTCGTTACTTTTCTATTTTATGAATAATACAACAAATTGCTGTAATAACGTTTTACTCTCACCGAAGTCTTAACATACACATGACAAAGTCACAATAGAAAAACAAAAGAATGTAAAAAAACACATATTTAAAAAGGAAATAAAAAACAGACAATAAGTATATAAAAAGAGGTTTTCTGTCGCCAACATGGCACCTCGCGGTGCAAAGCACCCAATAGTTAAGCGACAGTTGGCAGGGGTACCAGCTTTCTTACTGGACGGCGCAAAATTCCCCCTTTTGTTGCGATGTCGACACATCTAATAATTCCTCGTGACCCGGGCCACACAGTAGTTACTCTGCCTCGGGGCCAAGTTCCTCTGGGAAGAGAACCATCAGCAATCAAAACGAGATCCCCTATCTTCAGCTGCTCTTTTGGTTGAGGTGGTGTGCTGGTCCTTGGTACCAACGTTGGCAGGTATTCTTCCACCCAGCGCTTCCAAAAGTGATCAGCTAGTCTGAGACCTTTTTTCCACTGATTTCGTCCGCACAGGTCAGCATCACATACAGGGCGCACAGGTGGTTCGTTAGTAGCGGATCCGATCAAAAAATTATACGGCGTCAGAGCCTCATCTTCTTGCGGTTCCACCGAGACTTGGGTAAGAGGTCGGGAGTTGACTAATGCTTCAGCTTCCAACAAGAGCGTGTGCAAGGTCTCTTCACGCGGTGACCGTTCCTTTAGAGTAACGGATAGCGCGGTCTTTACGGATCTAACGAGCCTTTCCCAGGCTCCTCCCATTGATGGTGATACTGGAGGAATGAACTTCCAGAGAATTTTATGATTAGCTGCAAATTCGTATATCTCATTGAGTTTATTGTTAGCTCCAACAAAGGCAGTTCCATTGTCTGACATAATCACAGATGGACAACCGCGCCTGGCTATAAATCGTTTTAAAGCCATTATAGCTGAATCAGTGGTAAGGCTTGCTACGATCTCCAAATGTACCGCTCGAACGGTTAGGCACGTAAACAAGGCAACGTAGCGTTTCTCTGTTCTTCTACCGATGGTGATAGTGATGGGACCGAAATAGTCCAGGCCGACATTTGAGAAGGGCCTCTGGTGATGAGCGAGTCTTACTTCAGGAAGGTCCCCGGTTAAAGGTGTTAGCGGTTGGGCCTTCCTTATTCGACAGAAGAGACAGGACTTGGCAGCTTTCTTAACGGATGGTCTCAGGTTGACGATAAAGAATCTGCGTCTGAGTTGGTTTACCACTGTCTCGTTATTTGCATGAGCAGCCTTTTTGTGAAGGTGCGTAATCATAAGCTGAACAATATGATGTTTACCGTCTAAAATTATGGGGTCAGGTACCGCATCTACGCCTTGAACCCGTGGAATCCTCCCGACGAGGCGGAGAAGGTTGTCTGAAGACCGATGAAATTCAAGGTTCCTTAATCTTGAGTTTGTTGAAATGGGGCTAGCTTGGGTTAATTCGCTTGGGAAGTTATCTAACTGAGCCCTAAGGAATAGCCTTTTCTCGGCTGCTTCAATGAGATCGGCAGTCAGAGGATGGAAGTTCTTCGTACTTAAGAGTTCTTTCTTCAAGTTTAATTTTGAATTTTGACATCTCAAATTTAAATGAAACCGAACTAAATTAACGAATTGTTGAACGCGAGCCGTAGCACGGACTAAACGCAACCACTCTGAAAACCTTGAGTGATCCGCAACAACCGGTAAAGGTAGTTCATGCGGCTGAATATTGATTTGTCCCACTATTTCAGGCAAACAGGAACGTTTTACCTCAATATCCTGAGATAATGGAACCTCGCTCAATGGTTCACTTGGCCAATCATGAGATGACTTTAGCAGGAATGAAGGTCCTGTGAACCAGCGAGCGGACGTGTTGAATTTTGATTTGGTGGGGCGCGTAGCGTCATCCGCAACATTATCGGAAGTCGGAACGTACCGCCAGTTGGCAATGTCAGAAATTTCCGTGATTTCACCAATTCTATGCGCCACAAAAGGCTTAAAGGTGCGGGCGTCACTGCGCAACCACCTAATCACTGTCATTGAATCGGACCAAAACGTTATTTTGTGCGGTTTGTGCTTATGAGCTTGAATGATAAAACTTGCAAACCTTGCAGCCATCAGGGCTGCTTGAAGCTCAAGCCTTGGCATAGACACGGGTTTTAAAGGTGCAAGCCGAGCTTTACCACCGATTAAGGCGAGTCGAACCTTGTCACAGCCAAAACTCAAACGCCAATAGCCAACGCAAGCATACGCATGCTCACTAGCATCAGCGAACACATGTAATTCCAGATCAGATCTCTGTTGATACAACAGTCCCTGATACCAACGAGGAATCGAACAGGCGTTTACTTCTGAAAGGCTTTGTAGCCAGGAAAGCCATTTTGATACAGTGCTAGCAGGAAGTGGCTCATCCCATAGCACACCTGTTCTCCATAGTTCTTGGAACATAATACGTCCTTGGACCACAATCGGAGAAAGAAAACCGAGAGGATCGTACACTCGCATCAATAATGAGAGGGTTGATCTCTTGGTTAGTGGAGAAGGAATAGTCTCGGGCACACCAGTTCGAAAATACAGATTGTCCTCTACCATGTTCCAGGATAAACCTAAAATTTTTACGCAATCTGATGAAGATGAGCTTGATGAAGATGACGATGGACCTAAACCTACTTGAGGCGTGGTAAGGTTACATAGCTCAGGTGGTAGCAAGAACAAGGCTTCAGGTTTGTTTGAAACCCACGATCTCATCTCAAAACCTGCCAGGCTATGCACCCTGACTATTTCGGCTGCCAGACGAGCGGCTTCATTGACGTCGTCCAAGCTTCCAAGATAATCATCCATGTAATGATCTACTACAATGGCGCGTGAGGCACCAGAGAACTGGTGGCAATGATCTAGAGCATTTTTGTTTTTCAAATAAAGTGCAGTGCATGGACTAGATGTTGCACCAAAAATCATTGATGACATCCTATATACTTGAATGGATAACGAAGGGTCGCTACGCCACAGGAAGCGCTGTGCGTCACGATCAAATTCACGGATTTTAACTTGAGGGAACATTTCGCGAATGTCCGCATTGAGCGCTACGCAACCTTCCCGAAAACGCATTAAAATTGCAACCAAATTTTGCAACAAGTCGGGTCCCGACAAAAGCATAGAGTTAAAACTTATACCCAGAAACTTAGCCGCGGCATCATGAACAATTCTTAACTTACGCTTCTGAGGGTGGAAGACTCCAAAATGTGGCAAGTACCAAGTTATACCTTTGGGAGTTTCAGTGCAAATTTCCGCGTAGCCCTTGTCTAAAGTAGCTTGCATATTTTGGCGGTAGGCTTCCGCATACTCTGGCTCCTTTTGAAACTTTCGCTCAAGGCTCTTAAATCGTGATAAGGCTAACTCATAATTATTTGGAACTTCTGTCAAACCATCCCGCCAGAGGAGGCCAGTTTCAAAGCGTCCTCCGGGGAGACGCTGCGTAGTGTTTTCAAGTATTTCTATTGCGCGAGCTTCGCTTTTAGTGCGGTAATCTTTTTTTTCAATGCCAATAGAATCTAATTTGTAATTTTCTTTAATGAGTGCCTCTATGGATTCGCATCCGTTAAGAGCACAATGGTTTACAAAATCTACAGGTTTTGTTTTACTAGACGAGAATCCATACAGAACCCAGCCTAATGGAGTGCGAGTGGCAACTGGCTGTGACTTAGAACCATGGCGTATGGCAAGGGGAACACTCAAATGCCAGTTGTCAACCCCGATGATCAACGAGGGTTTCGCTTGATCATAACACAACTCTTCAACTAAATCCGATAAATAGCTGTACTGCGAGATATCATCCGAGGCAATCGATTGACAGTTAGTTATGTCTAACCTAGACATAGCGCGAACATTAGAAATTTCGAAAGATTTCTCACTATGTTTACCTTTGATGTTGAAGTCCACAAACGAAACTTCCGAATTTTTAAAAAGTCCGCCTATGCAGTTTACTCTAATGTGACCTTTGGGTCCCACTGCACCGATCCCCTCAGCTACTGTCGAATCAATAATAGTCGCTGTTGAGCCATCGTCTAAAAGAGCGTAAATGTCCATCGAACCGCGTGGACCACTAACTGTAACCGGTATCACCTTTAGCAACGGACGAGGACGACCAACGGGTTGCTGAGACGTGGTATGAGTAACCACCTCGTCAGAGCTCAGGTTGGTTGCGACATTGTTCACATTGGAGTGCACGGAAATAGAGTCAGTGTCTGCGGCCAGGGAAACATGGTTCGTCTGCTCAGACGGCATCGGCGAATGAAGCAGGGTGTGGTGACTAAACTTACGGTTGCAGATAGGTACCTGGCAATTAGCTTTACAAGTTTTGTATAAATGTGAACCTTTTTTTAAACATTTCCTACAAAATTTATTTTCAATAATCCACTGCCATCTATCGTCAGCATGCAACAACTCAAACTCTTTGCATTTGGTTAGGTCATGGTTGACATTTTGACAAAACTTGCAAGGCAGTATAGACTGATCTACGGTAGATGGCGCTGCTATTTTTGCCATAGAGAATTTAGGTGACGGTATAGACTTGACAACAGCGACGTCTTTAGTCAAGTAATTTTCGAACGAGTTTTCGTAGTTGTCATATGTACAGGCCGTATGTATTTTCTCGTCTTTGAATTTTTGTCCGTCTGACGGTGACATTTTCACGTCAGAAATAAAGCCAAACTTCGAATGAATTTCAGATTCATGAGTGAGAAAATCGGAAATAAGTTCGAGCCTGTACTTAGTATGACTACGAACGAATGCATAATCTGCCCATCGAGCCCGCAGGAGCGAGCTTAATTTACCAATGATAGTATTGGAGAGTTCAGGAGAGGCCAAGTATTCAACTTGATTCAGTACGCGAATGGTTTCTACGCATCGGCGTACTCGACAGGCAAACTGGCACAAATCCTTTCCCCCATCGATGCTCAACAGCCTAGGCAAAGCCTTGACCTGAGCTATCTCGTGCACGACTATGTGCTCGGGACGACCGAACCTAGCCTCCAAGGCGCTCATGACCACGTCTGGGTCTTGCGCAGAGGCTAAAAGCGCGCCAACTTCGTCCTTGGCTACATCGCGCAAAGCAAAATTTAACCTAGCTTGGTTTTCTAAATGAGAAAATCCAGCTTTAGTAAAATCAAACGTTCTTTTAAATAGTAGCCAATCTTGGATACGCCCATCAAACGAAGGAAGCTTTAGGTCACTCACCCTCGGCGACTGCTGCTTCGATGCGGCCAGGCTCGTGATAGCTTCAGCTAGTTGCTGAATACCAGTAGGTGTACCCTGACTATAGCTAATTTTATTAATGTTGTTACATAGTTCATGTTGTGTGTGTGTACCTAAATGCTGTGCATGTTTAGGAAATTGTTCCCACGGAGGCAGACACTCCGCTGAAGTAGGTACCGGTCCGACAGGCGATGGCGGCTCCTGCCACACGGTAGCCGCTGCAGCAATGCATTTCCGGTTCGAAGGACCATTTGTTGAACACCGAGGTGTCGTTACTTTTCTATTTTATGAATAATACAACAAATTGCTGTAATAACGTTTTACTCTCACCGAAGTCTTAACATACACATGACAAAGTCACAATAGAAAAACAAAAGAATGTAAAAAAACACATATTTAAAAAGGAAATAAAAAACAGACAATAAGTATATAAAAAGAGGTTTTCTGTCGCCAACACAGCCTGAGATACATATCTAATGACACCTCGGTACACAGTAGGTATTTAAACACGTCGGTAACTCTCGTTTATTAGCGTTTATATATATTTGAACACAATTAACATCTGCCCACGCCCTTTATCTGATAAATTATGTGTCGGAGATGTTATCGTTTTATTCTCGGGTCGTAAAAGTTTTCGGCTAATAGATAGTTCTCGTGTAACTCGACACTTTCGGGTTAGGTTGAGACCTTATGGTTTAGTTTATGGGAAAAAAGGAATGATATTTCAATAGATACTTTACTTACTTATTTACTTTAGAGATTAGATACTTTATGAAGTACATGAGTATATGCAAATCCATGCTTATTTATGCTCTTTATAAGTTTTGCGCTGATGCGGAATAGGTTTATATTTTATTTGAGCTTTTAAAACTCACGAAAAGCTTAAACGTTAACGCATAGGAGTCCACGAGTGACGCAGAAGCAAGAAAGAAATATTTTAGTGGTCATTTAAATCATGGTAAGCTATTGGAGTCAGTTTTCAATAACCGTCATCAATAGTTATTATATAATTTTCTAATGTGCATCCCCTGCTCTGTTCTGTTATTTTTCTTCATTTCATTACTGGTTGCCTGGTAGAGATCGCTCTGTAGCGATAAGACCTGTAATTTTATCTGTGTCTCTTTTTTCTGCTCTGTGTTATGTGGTGTACAATAAAGAGTATTGTATTGTATTCATATTTCGCCTTTAAAACAAACCTTCTGCATTAATTTATGTCAAAGTAAATCAGCGATCTTACTCTTTTGAATCTAGTAAGGATTTTGGTTCTATTAAGGAATGCGGGACCGCGGTGGACGCGGAAAGCACAAGACCGGTCTGAGTGGAGAGCCTTGGGCGAGGCCTATGTCAGTGGACGTCTTTCGGCTGAAATGATGATGGATGATGATGATGACACTTTTTAATCTCTACCAACCGCGTTCGGTGGACTTATCATTATAACCAGACCCTAATGTCCCAACACCTCACCAACATACTAACAAACGAGTCGATAGTGATCGACGGCGTAAATATCACCGCGTCGCGATAGCGCCCGCTTATACGTGTTTTATGCGCGGGAGTGGATCTGATAGGGAGATTTAGAGGCGCGCTACTCGAGACGCGGTGCTTAATGGGCGTCGCGGGGTGTGATAATCGATACCCTTTATTTGTATACCGCTGCTTATGATAAAACGTTGACTTCTGTTGTTAACATTTCATTAACGAGCAGTTGCTGTTCTGTCAAAAGAAATGTACCACGTACAGATAATACATAGTATCTACATACTATACAAAATTCTCTAAAATATCTGCATAAACTACAATTGTAATAATAAAAGACAAGAGCGTCTTTAGATGTGGTACTGACTGCACCTTTAATTACTTTGCAGTGATCCATATCTATCTATCATATGGACGATAACTTCACGTAACGTAACGTAACGTCAGCGTTTAGGGTAGTGTTGTGATAGCACCACCAACACTAGACTTTACGTGGACGTGTATGGGAACTCTCTAGGAGCCCATTTTCAAAGCAGCAAAGCCACTATTCAGCATAAAGTTGAGACGTTTACTTTATTCGTTCTTCTTTTTGGTTAGACATAAATGAAAATCAAAACTTTAGTTTCTGACCCAGAGCAACTTTAAGCGCTTTGGCGTTTACTCGCCCCCTTTCTTCTGACACACGCGTTACTGGATAGCGTTGTCCCGCTTGAACGAATAAGCTCCGCCCCAAAAAATATCTCCATAAATGGAAATGCTAACCTTTCCCGTTGCTTATCTATTTAAAATCTGCCGACATATGTCATTATTCATAAACGTCACTCAACGCTCCATTAGTTAAAACAGGTTTTGTATTCTTTATCTTTAAGACCATTTTAGAAGGAAAAATTTAAGGAAAGAGAGGAAGAGGTCGACCTTAGGTGAAGCTACATGGATCATATAAAGGAGAAGGCCGGTGTCGTGTCGTATCAGGAGGTCAAGGGACTGGCTTATAGGAGAGAAATCATTGGAAGAAACTCCACCGATAAGAGTGTAACTCTTAACTTTGATGATGATGATTCTTCTTACTAACGGCAATGTCAATGTGACAAAAAAGGACAAACGATTTTTAACGGCATTTTAAGTTAAAATGGGTTTATGAATAATAGGGATTGAGTTAAAATAGACCGATGCTCGTCTGATATACTGCAAGTAAACGCAGTTCGGCCATGATCTACAGACAGCTATGGTGAATGGTGAATGGAAACATTGTTATAAACCAAAACAAACACAGAAATTACAACGGCTCGTAAAACTGTGTTTTTACGGCGGGTTTATATGCAATGAACGGCCGGGTTTGGATACTGATTCGATAATGTTGTGTGTGTTTTATTTCGCGGGTATCTGTTTTATTACTGACATTTTGTTGTAGTTTTTAGAAAACAATTTTTTCGAACGATAGTGCGTGCTGCATTTTTCCTAAAGGCTGTGTGGATGGCCAAAACTGCTGGTCAGAAAAATAAAACTACCTCTTGATTTTTTAGTAGGTACTAATAGTAATGTAACATTGTGGGCCCTACCCAGTCTTACGTGTTAACGTATCAGTAATCTTAAGGCTTATTTGGAACACGTCTTTCTCTCGGACAAAGGTTTTCAGCATTATTTATCTGGTGAGCACAATACGTTAGTTAATGTGACTCGCTACATTCACTGGGTTACGCGTAAAAACTAATCAGACAACCTAACAAGAACAGAAGTTGTTACAACTCTATTTAACTTTCTGCCTCAAACAGGTGTAGTTTTTGGGACACCAAGAATAGCAATAACTAGAGCAGTGATTTCTGCTCCGGGCCGGTGATTTGTTACTGGAAAGAGATGCCTTTAAATCGTGGTATGAATCGCGTGGTGCGTATGAATTGCGAAACTTAAGTGGCAGTGGGCGAGGCACATAGCTCTCAGAACTGATGGCCGATGGGGTCAGAAGGTTCTCGAATGGCGTCCACAAACGAGCTGTCGGTAGGCCTCCAACAAGATGGAGCGACGACTTAGTTAAGATCGCGGGACCGCGGTGGATGCAGAAGGCACAAGACCGGTCTGAGTGGAGAGCCCTGGGGGAGGCCTATGTCCAGCAGTGGACGTCAATCGGCTGACATGATGATGATGATGATGAATATTGCCATAACGTAAGGCCCATGTAGGCTAAGCTTTTGGAAACTTTGCCGTAATTGTGTGCATATTATTGGCATGCACAGGTATTTGTACAAAAATCTATTCTGTGGCACAGAGTGCACTAATTCTTCTAGGCATATGCATTATGCACGGCAACAGGCTAGTATATATATTGATGATATGTGGGGACGCCAGGCTAGATCAGATTGGACTTTTAAATAACCTATAACGAAGAAATATTTATAATGCCAGTGGCTCTGTGAACTGGTAGATCTCGCGACCTTTTCTGAACATTTTTCGTTTTTACTTTTTAAATAAAAAAAAACTAATTGACAAAAAACCTGTAATAATAAGGGTACAAAATTTCAGGAGTGTCGGTGGAGAAATGCGACATGTAGATGAGAAAACAGCCGTACATACGAAAGAAATTTTGTCCAAGCTGAAACTCATTTCGTTCGCTCGGTCAATCACGGTGGAAGCCAACACGCTCTTAACTTTTTTTAAATGCTCCTTTGACCCGGATCCCCACAGTCCGGCTATTCACTATCAAGCTATGTTTATACAGCACTAATGCATAAAGCTTATCAGCGGGGTGGCAGTGAACAGCGGTGTTTATGACGCGCTGGCTTCCGCCTTCCGGTGCCTTTGTACCTTTGTTCTTTTTTTAGGGTTAAAAGAACCCTCGGGGGTTGCTTAGAAATTGATAAAATATTTTTTTAGTGACCCAGTTTGATAGAGTTGGTTTGAATTTTAATTTCGTATTTTGCTTGACCCGAGTTTGTTAGTAGGGATCTAGATTCAGAATTACAGTTTTTTTATATGACAAGGAAGGCAAACGAGCAAGTGGATCACCTGATAATAAGTGATCACCACTGCCTATAGACATCCGCAATCCCGGAGGGTTTGCAGATGCGTTGCCAACCTAGAGAGCTAAGATAAAAATAAATGCCTCTTGTGCCCGTAATTGCACCAGCTGTCTTACTCTCCACACTGGAACACAACAGTGCAAGCACTGCTGCTTAGCGGCAGGATTAGCAAGTAAGATGGTGGTAGCGATCCGGACGGACCTCGCAATTACATGTGGCTCAGGATAAGGAAAAGTGAAAGTCGAGAGGAGAGGTCTTTGTAAAGCAGTGGGACACGATTTTATTATAGACTACTAACTGTTGCCCGCTACTTCGTATGCATATATTTCGGTTATCGCTATCCCGCGGGAACTATACAATTTTCCCGAATAAAAAGTAGCCTATGTTATTCCTCAATATTCAAACTATCTTCTTGCCAATTTTCAACTAGATTGGTGCAGCGGTTTTCCCGTGAAGAGGTAACAAACAGACAGACAGAGAGACAGAGATACAGAGTTACTTTCGCATTTATAATATTAGTTAGGATTAGTACTAAAAAACTACACCGCATCACATTTCCTTCAGGCAGTTCAAACAGTAGTACAACCTATTCGACGGCTTCCGTGGGCCAACCTCTCAATCCCCGTTTAAAAATACGGCGACTGAGGTGTTGTTATGAAAATAAATACGGTGGATAAGTCCGCTCGTAAATTCCTCGGGGCTAATAGGCGAGGTTCTAATTGGTGCCATAAATATCGTATGTAAAACAAACAGGCTGTGCGCTATGGAACGCAAAGAGTAGGGATTAGACGCAGAGGTGTGGAGTGTCTTTACTGGCAGGAATGTTTACAACATCATCATCACCAGCCTTTTTTACTTCCCACTGCTGGGCACAGGCCTCCTCTCACAATGAGAGGGCTTGTGCTCTAGCTCCCACGCGGGCCCAGTGCGGATTGGGAACTTCACACACATAATTGAATTGCTTCGCAGGTGTGTGCAGGTTTCCTCACGATGTTTTCCTTCACCGAAAAGCTCATGATAAATTACAAAAGTAATTCCACACATAAATTTCGAAAAACTCATAGGTGCGAGCCGGGTTTGAACCCACGACACTCTGCTTGAGAGGCCATAGGTCAAACCACTAGGCTATCACGGCTCATTCTCATTACAACATGTGCATTGTCATTTACAACCGTCTTCCGGAAAATTTAAGGACGCTAAATGGAATTGTTTTTAAACGCTCCCTCACAGACTGGCACTTAAATAGATGTTTCTATAGTGTTAAAATGTACCTCGAGCACTATTGACATTAATGTAAATTTGACCGCTTTTATTATTTATTGTATTGTTGTTATTGTACAGAATTAGGAATAATTATTTGACATTTTGTTTATTTTTTGGTAATAATTGTAATATTATTTCAATCATTTGCACGTCTGCATGCAGGCTGAATACACTGGACAAAATGCTGTAACATCTCACATCTGTACAACAAACTGTATTCTAGCAAATAAACTTTTCGTTCTTTCTTTTTTTCTTACTATAGGTACTGATGTTGGGTTAGCAATAGCGGTTAAATTAATTTAATGAATAATTTCCTGAGCCTTGTGGGAGGCCTATGTCCAGCAGTGGACGTCTTTCGGCTAACATGATGACGATGATTTTGTTATTTTATAGTAACTCAGACAGGGTCTTGTGCTTTCCGCATCCACCGTGATCCCGCGTTCTTTACCAGGTCGTTCTGTCTTTACCGTTCTCGTTCTTTACCGATTGAGATGAAATTTGGCATACTTACGTTAAATCCGATGACAATACAATAACCTGATAGTGAAATTCTGGCGGGAGTCGGTGGTCCGGCCAGGATCGATTCAGCAGGAGGAAGCTCTTCGACGATTCAAGGCTTGATATTATTTGGTATGTCAATACACAAACACAGTAAACAAAAAGTAGAATCAGCAAAAAAGCTTTATTAAAAAGTTTTTTTTTAACAGAAAACTTATTAATTCAAAGTTCAATATCTCAAACCAAACCAAACTTTGATCAAACTTAGCTGTGAATCATCTCGATTAACTAGCTATGGATTACGAAGCGTGTGCTCCCAGAGGAAGGACTACGGACTAGTCCAAAATATGTCCGGCTATACTCGACTAACCTACATGAGTGCTTGGTTTATTTCACTATCCTACTTACTACACAACGATTATTTTCTAAATTATTTAGCAGCGTAGGCAAAGTTGGGCCAAAAAAAATTTAAGCGTGACGCGTCTACATCTTATGTTATGACTACTCTGCGTACTATGTTGACGAAATAAGCCGTCTTTTAACGATAATCGTAAACATACGGACGGGATAGGAAATTTATAGCTCGCAGCTTGTCATGTTGCTATATTATAGTTCAAATACCGCCGACACGCCGATGTAGAGTGTGTTTACAGAAGTTAACAAGGTTAGATAGGTACATTTTTTTATTTATGATCGTAGCTTCAACATATTTCGGGTTTTATTGCGATGTTAATATGTACCTCTTTGCACACATCGTAGAGATGTTAAAATGATAGAAAGCTTCTGAACATACGCCTACAAATATTGTGCTATACTTCGTTTATTGTATAGCATTAAAAAAGGTAACAATCCTGACATGTATTTTTATTGAAAAACGCTTTTAAAAAAGTAACAGCAAGTAACAATTAAACAACAATGAGATTTAATTATTTGTATTGTTGTGGTTTTATATGTAACGGTTATTTATTTTTAAAAAGCGTTTTTTAATAAAAATACACGTCAACATGTTACCTTCTTTTTAGTGCTAAAATAAACGAGACATAATCGGTAATGAACATTTTAGTGTCCTCATGTCAATTTTCCATTTCGAAAATAGGTATTGTCAAGTTTTCTAATATAAATTCATCATCATCAAACTTAAGATTTATACCTACTCTTGGCGGTGGAGTTCTTATAAGCCAGTCCCTTGACCTCCTGATACGACACCCCACCGGCCTTCTCCTTTATCTATTTGACGGCCGAATAGCCTAGTGGTTAGAGACCCTGACTATGAAGCTTGAGGTCCCGGGTTCAAATCCCGGTCGGGGCAGATGTTTGTATGATGAATATGAATGTTTGTTCTCGGGTCTTGGGTGTTTAATATGTATATAAGTATGTATTTATCTATATAAGTATGTTTATCCGTTGTCTGGTACCCATAGGCTTTGCCTAGTTTGGGACTAGGTCAATTGGTGTCAAATTGTCCCATGATATTATTTATATTATCTGGTCCGTGTAACTTCGCCTAGGCCGACCTCTTCCTCTCTTTCCTTCATACGCCAATATGAGATCCATGGAAAGCATTATAAGGAAGCAAGCTGGAAATCGTTTTGGTACCTGCACCTGGTCTTAAATGCGTGTAATCCGAGTTTGAGCAATCCCAGGAGGTGTGCATAGTTTTTGGGAGCCAATAAACTGCTAATGGCCGTAGCAGACAGCCACTCCTGTTCGCATAGCAGGATAAGCGAACAGGAGTGGACCCCAAGAAGGATTCGCTCACTCTTTTAGGTGTACCGACAAGCCCTAAGAACACTCTATGCTTAATATCAGTCCTCGATCTTCTTTTGTTTTCGATTAATTAAGGATAATGCTTTTTTTATACGACGAGGAAGGCATACGAGCAAGTGGTCACCTGATGACAAGTGATCACCACTGCTCATAGACACCCGCAACCCCTTAGGGATTGCAGATGCGTTGCCAACCTAGAGGGCTATGATGAAATGCCTCTTGTGCCAGTAATTTTCTCGGCTGTCTTAATCTCCACACCGGAACACAACAGTACAAGCACTGGTGCTTAGCAGCAGGATTAGCGGTAGGATGTAAAAAAATCAGGGTATCATTTAAAGTGTTATATTTGGCGTGTAATGTTCGTTTCGCTACCAGATTGTTAGTGCTCCAAGAGAAAGGAATAAGTACGAATTAGTCGCCCTATACTCGACTAACATACGTTATTGGTCTGTTTATTTTCTACAATAACCCCTGTATTTCAATTCAATATAATTATGAAACCTGTCGTTTCTTGTCAGCTTGTCAGTCTGTCTGTCTGTCCGCAATAAAACCCACGTCTTCATCTAATGGATCCAATGAAATGTTTACATAGCTCTCGCGTGTTCTTTTTGCTTTGACGTGTATAATAAACATTGTTGTTTAATGTTTACTCTGTTCTTAATTAATGTTTTCTTAACTTGATGTCGTTAAAAGTAATGGATTTCGACTCCACACACAGGATTGAGTAAGTAAATAAGTAAGTGTGAAGATGCACGGTTTCAAGCTGTGAGGGTCGAGCACGATTTTCCGAATCCTGCGTAACGTTACGGTTATCGTATCGAGATCGAGAAACCTCACACTAAATTTTAGATCCAAACGCTCACGGGCGGGCGCTGTTCCAAAAGTCACACAAACTCGGCAACGTTTACTATTCGATTTTACGTGACGCAGGATTCGAAAAGTCGTTACGTACGTGATTGAGGTGAGTTCCATTTACCTCTTAGCTGTAAAAGATTTCAGTTTTTTTTTTGTTTTTAGTTAATATAATTGTCATTATTTATAACTCATATCATAATAGGTAAGTACACCATTTTTTTTGTTCGTTTTATGTACTACTTAATACAAAACGGTTAATCGAACATCATAAATATTATAACAAACAAAACAGAAAAAATATACAGAAAATGACCGGTAACAATAGGTGGCCTTATTGCTTCATAGCGTTCTCTACTAGGCAACCCTAAACTGCTACGAAGATGTACAACCAACTTGTTGCGGCAATTTTTGAGAGCTAGTTCGATTTTCGATGCTTATATTTATATTAATTTTCAGCCTAGCCCATACCAATCAGACACTAATAGCCTCCAATACGTCTCTGACAACCTTATCAGGAATAAAACCCGACATATGCATATTATATTGTTTTGTCAGATTGTAGCTACTTACCATTCCAAATATCCGGCATAAATAACGTTTCAAAACCGAAAAACCTGTCAGTATTACCAAAATAAAACGGCAGGTCTAAAATATGGGCCCTTAACAAGACGTAAAGTAACGTCGGCTAAATAAAAAACTAACCGGAGCGGTAGCCGACGTTAATCCGAGCCGACGACGCGGCTCGCCACAGGGGAAGCCTTTAAACAGTTCGCTAATTTGATTTAAATAGGGCGTAAGATAGGTAGGTACAATGGAATATAATATTATAATACAAATATAATTTATTAAACACATTGACTTGCTACCACCACGGACTTTGGGTCTTGTGTCCCAGTAAAACTAGGCGTTTTTCGATGACAGCCATACGTCACAGCGCTGTCGTTCAACCAAACTAAGACTGACTGAGTCAGTCAGTCTTAGTTTGGTCAGTCAGACTGACGCTCGACTAATCGTCTTTTTTTGCAATTAGTGTATTTGGATGTTTTCAAGCGCTAACCTGAAGTCCATGGTGTTGGTAAGTCAATGATTTCACACCGCAAAATAAGACAAGAAGATAACAAAAAAACAGGCATGGTAGATAATAATAAGTCTTATCGCTTCAAAGCGATCTCTTCCAGACAGACAAATACATGCACCGAGATAGAGGCTAATAATTATGGTGGTAAAAATGATTAAAACAGATAAAACTTAAGATCGTAATTCATTGACACTAAGATCCCAGAATTTTACCAGAAGCCAGAAGTACTGATTTATGATGTTCCATTTATACTTATTACTGACAGAATACAGAATAAACCAGAAGCCGCGTTCAGTCATAATCGCACGCCGCGGAGTGAGTCCATTTTTTATTGATATCGCTACCCGGTTACATTTGAAATTTAATCATAATTCTGTTTCTTATAAGCCCAATGGCAATTCTGTATGTAAGACCGTCACGAGAAGGGATTAACACAAGTGGATTAGTATTATCACATACAACACGTCACGATACGCTACGTGCTCGGAGATGACTATGCCAAACTACTCTATTTAAGCTTTTTAGTTGCCTCACTTTAAGGCGCGCTCGCATTCTGTATTCTGAGATTATTGCAGTATTGTAAGTCCATTAGTATACTGTCCTGTCCTCCAGACTGTGCAAGCCAAGTCGGCTTCAAAGTGGCGCGAGCAACGTTAATCACTCTTCCACTCGACTGTGCGATGCTTATCTGCTTATTGCCCGTAGTGCTACACTTTAAATTATGTTGACTTTGACTGTACCGTGGTATCGTGTTTCTTTGTGGGAATAGACACTTTGTATAACGCTGCAGTATATTCTATCTACTGTTGCTTTAGGTGGCACTTTAGTTGGGCTGCACTGAAATGAAGTCGTACGACGAGTTGGTCCTCTGATGGCAGGATAGCGTAGTCCTTTACTTGGCAAAACTGAAAAAAAAGAATTTTGAAAATCGGTCTACAATTGACGGAGTAATCGATGAACATACATAAAAAAAAACATACAGCTGAACGTAGAACCTCCTCCTTTTTTGAAGTCGGTTAATAACCGAATTCCAGTCTCTTTTGATTTTATATGTACTAAAAATGGGTAGAAAAATAAAAATACAAAAATACTGCCATAGAAAATAAAAACGTTTGATGTAAATTTCTGTTGCTAATGAAAATTTACATTCAGTTATGACATAATTTTGAGGAGCAGAAAAATTCACATACAATGTTTGTGCTATGTACTATCTGTATCACATGACTAAGGTCCCGGGTTCGATCCCTGGTCGTTGTGTGATGAAATCGAATATTTTGCTGTCCAGTCTTGGATGTTTGTCCATTCCCTCTAGCTCATAACAGAGGCTTCGCTTAATTTGGGACTAGGTCAATTGGTGACAATTGCCCCAAGATATTTATTTATGACTGCTTCGGTGGATCTCTAGGCATAGATAGACGTGGAAACTAATAACATCTTTAAAAAAAAAAAAAAACTGAACGTCTTTGAATATCCGTGACAGAGCTTATTAATTTATACTAAAGAGAAAAACTTTGTTTATTTATAGGGGCGTAATCTGTGGAACCATCGAAATAATTTTAGAAACTGTTTCACTAGTGGAAAGCTAACTCTAAAACGCTAAAAAAACCTTAGAAAAAAAACGTGAAATAATCCTCTAAAATAACGATAAATAAAAAACATTCAAAGAGTATTCCGCTCGCACCGCACCGACTTCATATATCTGCTGCTTAGTGCTAGGCCATAAAACTTCAGGCTTTAGTTTCTGTTGTCCGAAATAAACGCATTTTATTTTATTTTATTTATTTATCATTATTTTAGAGGATTACTTCACGTTTTTTTTCTAAGGTTTTTTTTGAAGGCGGTTTTACTTTTTTGTTAAAAGATTTTTATTTCACAATTTTACGTTGATTTAACATTTTCAGAATTATCCTCCAACTCCTAAACGTTAAGGAGTTGTACCTTCCATCATCAGCTCATCAACATGAGATGATGACTACCGGAAGCAAATACTTGAATAGCCTTAGAAAATATATGAAACACATGATACGAGCCTATAAAATTTGAGGGTTGCCCTCGATTTCCCTGGGATCCCTTCATCAGATCATGACTCGGTGACAATGGGACCACCTCAGGAGTATACCCTTTCGAATAAAAAAAGAATTTTGAAAATCGGTCTACAATTGACGGAGTAATCGATGTAAATACATTAAAAAAAAAATACATACAGTGGAACGTAGAACCTCCTCCTTTTTTGAAGTCGGTTAAAAAGATAACTCTCCACTAGATTACGGTACAATTACCGTATACTAGTGGAGAGTTATGGAGAAAAAATTGCATGACGTTTGGAAAAGCGCCCCCTTGAGCGTATTTGGTTAACAATTTTTTTAATATGAAGTTTCTCGATAGCGATATGATAACGATTACGTTACACAGGATTCGAAATTTTTTTATACGACAAGGCAGACAATCGAGCAAGTGAGTCACCTGATGGTAAGTGAACGCCACTCTGTCCATAGGCCATAGACCATCTCGGGATGGTGGAAAATTACCACCAGATAAACTTGCGGGCTACAGCTAGTATAGCAGTCAATGAAGTCGTGTGACAATTGTTGACAAGTCGCTTAATTCCTAGTTTTCCGTTGGCAACCGATGTCATGAATCATGGAGACGATGGGGCTTGGCTAATCGTCCGGTGACACGACATAGATGGTAAGGGTTGTCACTGCTTGTGAACAAAAACTTTTAAGTGGCCAGGAGTGTAATCAAAAAGCACAAAATACGTCTCGATCGCGTTTGCGTTAAAGAAAATCGAGACGTATTTCTTGCCCTGAGTGCCCAGTGCAATCGCCGCTCAGGCCAAGAAATACGTCTCGATCGCGTTCGCGTTTAACAATTCTCATACTATTTGACACTTTAACGCAAACGCGGTTCAGACGCATTTTGTGCTTTTTGATTACACTAAGGGCACTTGTCGGCGATTACACACTAGGCGCTCTGATGGTCGAGCACGACTTTACGAATGCTGCGTAACGTTACGGTTATCGTATCGAGATCGAGAAACCTCATACAAAATTTTAGTTCCAAATACACTCACGGGCGGACGCTGTTCCAAACGTCATACACACTCGACAACGTTTACTATTCGATTTTACGTAACGCAGGTTTCGAAAAGTCGTGCTCGACCTTCTGTAGTGGGAGAGCCATACTGTAGCTATTTGCTGCCGTACGAATGGGCCGGCTCGTCCGGGGAAGTACCACCCTGTAGCAGAAAATCGGCGTGAAGCAAGAGCACCCCTGTTGCATTTCGTTCGGTCAGTGAGAGTGGCGGAGGCCCTTCTTTTTAAACCCCGACGAAAAAGAGGGGTGTTATAAGTTTGACCCCTATGTGTGTGTGTCTGTGGCTCCGTAGCTCTTAAACGGGTCAACCGATTTGGATGCCGTTTTTTTAAACGAAAACTAGCTTAATCGAGATGGTTCTGAACTAAGTTCCATAAACATCGGTTCCGTCATTAATCTTTGAAACGAAAATGTCGGGAGTACCTCAACTTTTTCTTAGATTTTCAGAACGAGGTTTGTATGAACGAAAGAAGAAAAAAACTGCAACGCGAACGCAGCCGCGGGCGCAAGCTAGGCCTTAATATAGTTCACATCATTAACAACTTGTTTTCCAATCGGCGATCGATGCCATGAATCATTGAGAGGGGCGGAGCTAATCGCCGGGTGACATGTCACAGACGGTGGCGAGGGTTGCCCCAACAACTAAATTGTACAAATAACAACTGTTTTCTTATTTGTGAAAAGAGTTCCAACTGTCGACAGTCAGTTGTTTTCTTCTTCAACATTCTGCACACTCATCAATCAAGCAATGATGATTGTACGTGCAAAGTTATTCTCCTGTAAAGCCTATGATATTACATACATATTAACTAAGCCTGAAGCAGACGCGATGCACAAATTGCCATGGATGACAAATGCCCCCGACATTGTCATTTCAAACTTCTGTGCCCTAAGCACGACTTGTCGAATCCTGCGTCACGTAAAATCGAATAGTAAACTATAACGAGTTTGTATGACGTTTGGAACAGCGTCCGCCCGTGAGCGTATTTGGAACTAAAATTTAGTATGAGATTTCTCGATCTCGATACGATAACCGTAACGTAACGCAGGATTCGACAAGTCGTGCTTAGGGCACAGTATTTCAAAAACGTGAGAACCGATTTTAATAAAAGTTAACCAAGAACCATTTCGATTAAACTAGCTTTTAATAAAAAAAAGCCGCATCGAAACCGGTCCATCCGTTTGGGAGCTATGATGCCACAGACAGATAGTGCTTGCACTGTTGTGTTCCGGTGTGGAGAGTAAGCCGGTGTAATTACGGGCACAAGAGGTATTTCATCTTAGCTCTATAGGTTGGCAACGCATCTGCAAGCCTCTGGGGTTGCGGGCATCTATGGGCAGAAGTGATCACTTACCATCAGGTAACCCACTTGCTCGTTTGCCTTCCTTCTCGTATAAAATATAAATAAATACACAGATACACAGGTCAAACTTATAACACCCCTCTTTTTCGTCGGGGGTTAAAACACGTCAACTCAGCTTCCAACCGTCTCGATGCGGCGCAAAAACATTTCCCTCCAGCTGGCAGCCCTAGTGTCGTGACAGCGGCGACATCAAAGCACTCGGTCCCTTTTGTGTCCGCCGTGTCGCTTTTTACTACCACCAGCACGATTTAATAATAAACGACTAAGTTTAAGTGTCGTGTGACAACTGAGACTGTGTTATCGCGGATGGCTTGCTCACGATTGTGTCTGATGGCTTACAGATGCGTTATGGCGTGATGTTCGCGGAAATGTCGTGTAGTACTTAAACTGCTACTGTTGACAAACTGTGTTGGGTACTGGCCGAGCACTAAGTTACGTTATGGTGTCGAAATCGAGAAACCTCACACTAAATTTTTGTTCCAAATACGCTCACGGGCGGGTGATGCTCCAAACGTCATACAAATTTCTCGATAACGTTTACTACTAGATTACGTTACGCAGGTTTCGAATATTCGTTCTCGGGCCTCTGGAAGACGTGGATAGCTCTTGGCAAGGTTGGTGTTGGTGGTCTGCGTAATTGTTGATGAAGATTCCTCATGTTTGCTAATAAAAGCCACAAAAAAATTGTCTATTACGTCGCACTACTAACTGGGCACAGGCTTCCGAATATTTACTACTACTTATTCTAGGGTCAGCTATTTATTCTAGGTGAAGCTGCTTTTTATCTAAGTCTGTACCAAGGAACATTACGATGGGATTGGTTTGCCACCTAAGATTTTTTTGTAGGACACCGAAATCAGAGCAAACACTTTTTCTCGCAGAAGCAATTCCATCAATTAATTGATAGTACTCGTAACTCGGTAGCAACAAATCACAAATGACGTTACCGTGTCCGCTCGGCGATCGGCAATTGTCTTTCGGCGTTCGGCAGTCGGCGTTCGGCGGTCGGCGGTCGGCGTTCCGCTATTGACGCTACTGATTAGTAATTACCGACGTCAGATGTGCTGACACTTGATTGACTCGGTCAACTTTGTTAATAAAGGTTTGGATGTCGCAGTGACTGGGTTGCGGACGTTTCATGCGAGTCTGTTTTTTGAGGCATTGTGTTTAAATAAAGTAGTTTTTTTCTGTGAGAGCAGGCTGTGATTGTCACTTGAAGAGAAATAGCCATACCTATCTACATAATATGCAACTGCTATGTTTACTTGCAAAAGTGAAATATTTTTAGAATGGTTTTATTCACTGATTTTACGAGACAATACAATACAATAACTCTTTATTGAACACCACATAACAGTCAAAACAAGAAACCACCACCACCAACCACGAATACCACGAAGGCTAACTTCAAATTCAATTAATTTTGGTCCTACACCTCTATGGTGCCACAATCGTGCCAATCTAACGCATGAGTTAACGTCACATTATAATTATTAATTTACTAGCGTACAATTTATTTATAGTAATAACATATTATGACGCACAGTAAATGGATACTTAGTTGACATCAATAAACACTTAGGTAATCTAATTCTAAATAATGTAGAACGATATCAACCAAACTACATGCCAATGCTGATTTTAATCCCAACAATATCTAAATGGTCAAATAATGGGTGATAAATTCCACATAATAGATGAAGGCTCAGCGCTAAATAAACAACAAACGGCCATGAGAATTGTGGGTATAGTTAACAAATAAATTTTATAGTATTTATCACTACCCCGAGCACGACTTTTCACCAGTTATTTTATCACCATCGTGAAAATTCGTGTGACGTTTGGAACAGCGCCCCTCTGAGCGTATTAAAATTTAATATGAAATTTTCTCGGCGACGGTACCGATCTGGTGAAATTTGTGCTCGGGGTAAATACAGTTCAGATTGTTAACGGATAACTGATGTAAGTTGCAGCATAGAAAGAAATCTCATTGGTAGCTTATTTGAGATAAAAAAAAAAACCGATTTGTGGATACTTGGCAAAAGAGCATAAACGTGAAATTGCAAACTTAAGTTGCATCTGGCATCTGTTCTTGAATAGAAATGATTGATAATGAACTTTGAGCTATGAGTAGATAACTGGCTAAGCATCTAGGTATTTTTGAACTCTTAATACACTGCAATCCATTAACAAAGCCACCTTGGAGACCCATAGTTTATATTCGCGTTTGCTTGGGTCCCCTGTATTCAAAATAAATCACCAAAACCACAGTAATATAGATAACATTAAACAACCAAAGCTACTGCTCATTCAAACACTCTCGTAAACTACCATCATGCCCCACGTTGTTAAGCAAACTTTGCAGTACTTTGCGAGACTTTGCAGGACTTTGTAGATTATCTGTGAAAGGCCTTCATTAGACCCACTACCTTATTCTCTTTAGCTGGGCTTGTTGATTCGGCTGACGTATTTACTTTGTCTTTTGATGACTGTGTATGTATAGAGGTGGATTCTGTGATGCCAACTTAGAAACTTGAAGTGGGGTGAACATAGAAATAAGCTGAGTCCTTAGAGTTCACGTCACAACAATCGTTTTGATTGCATTCTCATTAACGTGTCAAATACCATGAGAATCGATTCCAATACAGTCATGCCGCCTGTGCCGATTTGCCGAAGAAATTGAGGTGTTTTCTTGTGTAAAAATTACACTATGTAGAGACTCTGTTGGTTACAACCACCGACCTCATGTATCGTATCTGGAACGCACCTGTCGAGTGTCCCGGCAGTAATAATTGGCAGTTTTTTATCGAAGTTTTCCGTTTTTTAGTTTTGTTCATTGTGAGACTAATTCATTGCTGTTATCCACGGCACAGTGGTAAGTATCAAATATCTTCAATAAGATTCGTCGATTTCTTGCCAGCGTGTTTTACTTTATCGATTTAAGTTTCGTGTTCAAAACTCTATTTTATTGAATACATTTCAATTACTCCAAGAGCAGTTTCTGTGTTAGTAACATAGTGAAATCATCGTTAAATGGTGGTGGGTGATTTTAAGTGTCTTTTGAATTCCGAATTGAGTATTTATTCAATAAAATAACTGGCAGTATCTTATCACTAATAACCACCATTAAAGGCGCAAGTACTTTAATGTAACGACGCAATTGTTTTTGTCGTATTAATATTAGCGCTTAAGAAATTTTTATACGAAATTAACGACGCGCGAAGCAAATTATAAAGGCTCGCTCAAGTATAATATTATTACCTACTCTATTACGGTCATTAATTACAAAAAAGCTGGAAGGATTAACTTTAAAAGATACGAATCAAAATATTAACCTGTTAGAGTTAGAGTAATCGTAGATTAATTCAACGGTTATTTTATGGCTAGCTATGATAAATTGTTAATTATTCGTTTTAAAACGCAGTCTGGGAACTGGGTTGGAATATTCATATTTTCTCGTATAAATAATGTAAATGCGGGCGATAAATCAGAGGCGAGTAATTAACTTTCGCGGCGCGGGAGTCGACGTTTCAACATCTTATTAATTCAATAATCCGCGGGTATGTCGTGGATTTATGGGGCTCAGTATGCTGATATCACGTACCTACGGAAATGCTGGTGATTCCAATAAGTCATCATCATCATTATCATCATGTCAGCCGATCGACGTCCACTGCTGGCCGGCGGCCTCCCCCGCGGCTCTCCACTCAGACCGGTCTTGTGCTTTCCGCATCCACCGCGGTCCCGCGATCTTTACCAGGTCGTCGCTCCGTCTTGTTATTGTTCCAATAAGTACGTCGCTCCATCTTCTTATTGTTCCAATAAGTACTAGTAGTTAATAGTGTTGATTTAGCCTTAGACTGGGTACCATTCGTCCTAGCTCCAATTTTTGTTGGGAATCTTCATTACATTGCAAGAGGTGTAGGTACTCAAAGAGATATCGGGTTGTGTCAGTTTCTAAGATGAGTTTATTTTTTAAGTAAAAAAAAATGTTAATGGCCTCAATCACAGAGTTTAAATGCCGTATATTAATGATTCATTAGAGTGTTGATTTTTCATATTTACTTTTCAAAACGTGCGGGTTAAATTTGTAGTCTTCAATTCTGGTGGTGATAGTTTGCAGGCCTTTACTTTTCCAGTTGGTATTAATTCAATTTACGAAACTTGAGTCACGCAGGTAAAATTCACTTACGAACATAGCATACAAGGCATACCAGGATTGGATATTCTGTAAGATTATATTCATTCCGTTTCAACGTTGAACTGTCAAATCAGTTGTCATTTAATACCAAAAAGTGACATGAGCACTCAAAGATGCAGTAGAGAATAACACCGACACCACAAAGTCTCAAGTTCGAATATTTGAATCCCACGTAACGTAATCGTTATCGTATAGCTATTGAGAAATTTCATACTAAATCTTAGTACCAAACACGCTCACGGGGGCGCTGTTTCAAACGTCATACAAATTTTCTCTATAACCTTCGATCAATAATTATGCCTAGATGTCGGGTCAAAGCGTCGAAAACGTCTCGGCAAATAACGGCTCACTTGTAGAGTGCGCTCTTATTTATTACACGCAAAATTGTCCGTTATTTTAACAGCTTGAGGATTATATTGGATAAAAATAATCAAAAAACTAGACGTTGCCATATTTTGACTTCGTTTTTGTTCGTGGCTGGTTAACTAGGTAATTATTGATCGAAGTCTATAACGCTCTACTAGAAGTTACGTAGCATTAGAATATTCTTGGTCGGGGCTCTGCATATTGAAGTTAATCCTGGGGGGCTAGCACGCGTGCCATTCTGTAGTTTGTCGCTCAGTGCGTCCTTCACTGATTCCATCACTATGAAAGGGACGCACTGAGCGACAAGCGACAAAATGGCGCGCCGTGCTACATGTGCAGGTTAACAACGAAACATTACTACCTATACGTCGCAATAAAACTGACATTAGATAAACTTCACAAGTCCGCGTTATGAGGAACTGTGAAGGCGTCAACAGTCGTATTTATGGCTATGTTGCTGTGATGAATGGCGGCAGACAGACAGATAAATTGCTTATAATTTATTATAGTGGGGCTAATTACGAGCGACTGCGCGAGCAATGATTTGTGGCCGAATGGGTAAAGGTTTAGATGCTTAGGATGACGGGAGTTGGTTTGATTAGTTCCGGTGGGATAGTGTTGCCAATAGTTGCTTGTGACATTTGTGTTCTAGTAAAACAGTTGTACTTCAAAAGAGTATCAAGTATAGAAACTTTAAAATGTTAATTTTAGACTTTTGTTTTCTCTGCTTTATGAGGTACTTAAGTCATTTGTTATATAATTCACTCTTTTTACTGACTGTACTTGCATTGTCATCCAATTTATAAATCTGTACCAAATTTCAAGTCATTTCGATCACTAGAAGTTCCCACTTCTTAAAGTCCCCTTTAACCTTGCAAATTTTGAAGACAACTTACGTAGCATTGCAGAAATAAAAGCTTGTGAAAACAAATTAAATTAAATAAGCGGAAGTTGAAGTCATTCCGTAGGCTGACGTTGACAGCTATGCTATTATGCCAAAGACATGTGTCCACTGTCACTGTCAGTCTCAATGATATTTTCTGTATGCTGCCGTCACTCGGTCGGATAACGACATTTTCCAGACCGGCGGTTTTAGAAATAGCCCACTCTTATTTATTTTATATGTTTTTGCATCGTAATTTAAGGCAAATCAGGAACAAAATTTTGTTTATGATTTTGATAGGGTGAGTCATAATGAAAGTCGGTACTGAAATTAAATATTTACGTATATTTTCTTCGTTTTATGTCCTTTAACAACAAATTATGTTCAACAGGTTTCCAGTGTAATACAGTTTCCCACTTCAAGTCAAGTCTAATTTATTTGGACATCTTCGTTACACACGTAATCAGACATGACATTAAGAGTACCGCTTCCTACTTCACAAAGTGGCGATCTCGAAAGCATTTAACGTTAATGTAAATTTTATGAAGTAACGTGTTAAGATTCTGTTATTAAGATCTTATCAGTTTAACAAGTTGGAAAGTTGCATTAAGTGAAAATGAATATAAAATAACTTCGTTAAGGTAATCTTACCTGCGCTACGGCTATGCGTCGGCAACGCTCTACGATAAAATACAGGATATGTGCCTCGTGTCATCAAACAATACGGAACGCATCAACGCATTATCCAAACACAAATTAACAATCCTAATGATTTGCATCAACTTAATTAAAAAAAAACTATTTAAATTACATCTATAGATTTGGTACATAAAAATTTTGTTAGTCTAACTAGAAAATAAGGATCGCTCATGCGGCAGAAGCTTACAGATGAGCTTTTACAATAATCAGTGCACTATAACATACGAACATTACGAGTAGAGATCACAGCTGCGCGGCCCTGACGGGCGTCGTCGATGATATGAGCCGACTAGAACCGAGGGGCCCTACGGTATATTTACACGTCCCTCAGTTGCGAATGTCCTTTTGGCATGGGCGTTAGCGGTCGGCGCCCCCCTTCTTGTGGTTGTGGAGCGCCGCCGGCCCTCACGGGTGCAGCGGCCGCGGCCCGAACAGCGGGTACGACGGGAAGTAGGCCGCCAGCGACGGGTGCGGCAGCGGGAACAGCGGCGGCGACGATACCAGGTGCGACGGCTTGCTGTACGGGTGGAAGCGCGGCGTCAGCGGCGACAGCGGCGGCGTGGGGTACGTGCGCTGCAGCAGCGGGTGCGCCGCGCTCAGCATGGACAGGCTCGGGCCCGCGTCGCCGCTGGCCGTGTGCGAGCGCAGGTGCTGCAGCAGCTCCTCGGACGTCGAGAACCGCTTGCCGCAGTACGCAGAGTCGCCCGCCATCCACGAGCACACGAACGGCAGCTGCGAGGCGGCGGCCAGCGCGGCCAGTTGCGCGTGTGCGTACGCCGCCGCCGCTGGGTGGCTCGTCGGCAGCGGGAACGGCGTCTTGGCGTGGTCGCACTGCGAGCAGCCCGCCGGGCACACCGCTGATTTGAACAGGTGTGAACTCAGCGAACAGCCCGTGCAGTAAGGATCTCTGCACACCCCTATGTCACCACCAGGCGCTTTCATTCTCGCATACGCCAGGTAAGGATTCAATCCATTCTTCAACGCGTGATGCTGTGCGGCCATCAGACTGCTGGCCATTAAGTCCATGGGAAGAGGGAAGCCTGATGGCGGCAAGCCACTCAGAAATGATGACGATGAAACAGGTACGCTCGGTTTGAAGCTCGATGGTTCTTTGGTGTCACTGGACGAAAGGCTGGTCGGTGTGTAGGGTAACTTAGATGCCGAAGAATTGCTGGTAGAGTCTGAATTCGATTTTGTCGGATTCGGTGACCCCTGCAGCGGGCTGGACCTCTCATCGGACTTTTCCGAAGGGGTTTTGTGGTGGGTAGGAGGCGAGGTTCTCTGCGAGGATGAGCTCTGATTGCTGCCACAGCGCGCCTGTACGGGCGTGGTGGAGGCGCTGCCTTTGGACGAGAGAGGAGTCTTGGAGTGCGCGTTCACGGAGGACGCTCGGTCCTCGGGTGTTCTAGTCTTTTCTCTCGCTGTGAGGCACGATTCGTAAGGCTTGAAGCTCGGCTTGTTGTCGACGTGCGCCGCCGGCTTGTCGTCGTACTTCTTGCTGGCCTTCTCGGCCGCGGAGATTAGCTTGGGGTTGGGGGTGTCGGCGCCAATGGCGCTGCAGGTCTGCGCGAGGAGCGCCAGCGGGCTCTTTTTGGCGTCGAGCTGCAACAAAAGAGGGGCCGTCAGTTTATGAAATGAAACGTCGGGGTCGAGGTTGCGAGTGACGGGCGCACAAAGAGACCGCGGGCGGGGCGGGCGTCCAATCACGCGGCCGACGCGCCATTATCCGCGCGCCTGGCAGCCGTCGGCTCCGCTTGACATTTCACTCGGCTCCCGCATGATGTAATCTCGCTGTGAAAAGGGCAATTTGTGCCGGTGAATTTGCGGCGCGCCTGAGCCTGTGCACGTTGTCACGTCTATTATCACGGGACGCGCACTATTATTTCGAGCGAGTATTGAGGGTGGTTTTTGCGGCGGTGTTGTGTCAACATTTTGTTTGATTGCGGGGGTGACGCGGCGGGCTCCTGACTAATTGGATTCTTAATAGAATGTCACGTGATTACGGAAGGACTAAGTTATTGTCACTTTTGACGCATTCAATTGATCTTATGTCAATTATAACTATTTAAATACTGATTACGTTCCTATTGGTTTTCGTGCCGCTTAAACTTCACAAAAAACCGCTTGTTGCAAAAAAAGTCTAAAAGAGAAGGAAGCTTGAACTTTGTTTTACTTTTAGAAATATTTATTTTGTCTATTTTAAAACTTTAATTTTACAGTTTTAAAAACCTTATTTCGCGCCGATTATTTTCTAATACAGCGTTAAATTCGCTACAAAAGGCGTCTAAAATTGAAAGCCATGTCGTAACCAGAACCGAACCCTTTGTTTTTGTCCGCGGCGAGAAAAACAAAGTATTTTTTTAGTACAAAGCCGTCATTCAGCCCGTAACGAAATACTAATTTGTTCAATCGAGAAAAGCTTTTGGAAATTACATGCAAATGGAACAAAACAATTATCAAAATCACGTAACAATAACATTAAGTTTTTGATTGACGGAGACAAGCGTAGATTGAATATTAATAACATCTCTTTAAACTTGATATTGAAATCATTCTGAAATAAGTTACATTTCAAAATGTTTTAAGAAAACGAGAGAGAGGTAAAGGAATATGTTTTCGTAGAGATCACCTAGGCACCGCTGTATAGTTTCAACTTAGAAGCTTCTTAAAACTACGCATTCAATTGACAGAATAAGTCAAGTAAAACACTACAAAAGATTCAAAATTCATAGCGAATTAGAAAGATTCTGTGTAGGAACGATTTCCAGACGCGGTTTTGGAAACCTCCACGCGTTTTTGGAAGATTTCCCAGCAATTATGAATTTAACTCGACGTTATTTTTAACATGAAACTTAACGACTTTGTTATTTTAAAAAAATAATCTTTCCCATAAGTTTAGTACTGCTGTTAAAATGTAATTAATTAAGAGGATTAAATGATTGTATAGTTCAAAATCTAAACGCGGCTTAAAAATTCTTTTAAATGTGTACTTACTTACAACTTATTTTATCGTGTTAAGCTCTATATGATTTCCATTTCATATTTATTATTTTTTAAACAACAAATACGACTAAACAAAAAATCAATCCGACTTGCAATATCACATTCACATTAGCATTCCATACCCTCCGGGGTTGAGGGTGTCTATGGGCAGTGGTGATCACTTACCATCAGGTGACCCGTTTGCTCGTTTGACTTCCTCGTCGTATAAAAAAATATCATAGTTCATTTAAGTTAAGGAAAAATTTTCACGTTGTGGCAGTAACTAGTGTACCAAAGCAGAACATCCTTCCTTCCTATTATCCTGGTTACAATTTTAATACCTAAGTAGGTACTTCTTCTTCTTAAATTTAAGAGCTATGCTCTTGTCGGTGGAGTAACCGCCACTCCGCGCGGTCTTCGGCCAGCCGTTTGACTTCCTGATACGACACGACACCCACTTTCTCCTTCACCTGGTTAAAATAGGTCAATCTTGGCCTTCCTCTGCCTCGTCTTCCTATTTTAAGTAGGTACTTAACCCACTTAAATATCCAGAGAAAATATCATGATATATTTATACCTTAGCAATTTCACATCATCTCGTGTTTTAATGTAGACTAAACTTACAGGTATTTGTTTAGCAGGTACCTACCTAATCAGTTTTCTCTAAACAGTAATGTAGAGAGTTGTAGAGTTGGTGAGAATTTTAGAGATAGCTTGTTCTTTGTCTGTTTATACTACAGAATTGGTTCGACTTTATAAAACAACATGATATTACCATTGATTGTAGAGTCTTGATCTAAACTTTCACACATTATCATGATACTCCCTCACCCCCTGAAAGTCCCTTCGAGACCATGGACGCAACGTCGCGTCCGAAACGTCGAGGTACATAAATTCAAATTTAAATATTATTATGTTTTTACGCGATTAAGTCCCGAGTATCATGATAATGATTGTAGAGTCGTATAGAATTTTATAGTCCGACTAAACTAATTGATAGCTCTTGTTTTTTATGGCAAGAATGTTTGCTTCTTTAAGCGCGAGGAAGTAATATAATGATTCATTTCGGTTTTTACCCACTGGGACACGTTGCATGCCGTTTGATTTATTTAGAGCATTCTCAATCAATTTACGACTGATCAATGTTCCTGTTAGGAGGTAATTATAACTCATTATCCATTGTTTCAGTATCCGTTTTATTACTTTGTTTACAACTGCTATTGCATTGGGTTGTTTAGTAATGTTCGTGTTCATTGTTTACGACCTTTACGTCAATGAATTAGGTACGTTACGAATAGTTTATTGGCGATAGATTTATGACGTATTTAGGTCATTGGTTATGATTGAATTGGATTGCTTGTTACTTTCGTTTGAATTATTCTATCGCTCTACCACTTTTCAAAACATGTTGTAATAAAATTATGAGTTAGGAATTTATGACTGCAAAAGTTTATATGCTGAAAAGTTTGTGTCAACAAAGTCCCTACTCTTATACACTTATTGATTACTAAAGGTATTGCCTTATTCTCAAATCAAATGCTAGTATGACGCTCTACCTTATTGACGGCTTGTCTAATTTACCAAAACCCAAAACACTTTACTAAATTACTTCGTAAACGAAACTTACCGTGGTGGGTAGCGGCGACAGGTAATCCGGCCGCAAATACTGGTTGCTCGAGGTGAGCATGTTGCTCCACAATCCGTTATTTTCCAGCTTAGAAGATTCACACAAAACACTTCACTTCACCAATCCATACGTCATATCCATTCAGGGATCAAAATCACAGACACGTGCGTCCCGATCGGAGTGCCGCGGCGAACTGAGCCTCGCCCCCCCCTTGACACCTTGTCACCGCGCCATTTTTGCATTCTGTGTACTTTGCGGGGAGCTTTGCCGTCTTATCCCCACCGCCGTTTGACACCCCGTTTGTCGCGCGCCGTCCCGCTCTGGCGTACGAGGAATTATAGCGTTTTCCCTCGTTTTGATGAAAGGATTATATAAAATATGCAGCGCAGTCAAAGGCGAGTGACGACAGAGATGCATCGCCGGGAAATTGAATAGCGGATAAACGGTGGCGGTAATAATTTAGTTTTGAGCGGACGGCGTTCGCGTTTGTGTTACGGCTTCTAGAAGCGGGTTTTGCGTTTGTACACACTTTTGCTGAATATTAATGGTTTTTGGCGAGGTATACTCTTTTTTTTAATCGTGTATAACGCAGTTTTCTTTTATACAGTGCTGTACCTACCTTCTTAATAAATAAAACACTGATTTTATAACTCAACAAACCAAAATAAACTTTCTTGCTTATACTTTGGACACAGAATGCATAACAGTATTAACATTTTACAAACACTTTCATCTGACGGATCCTTCATGACATGATACAGACTATATACTTATTATTAAAAGTAGAGTTAGAGTCAACTGTTTTTTAATTGGACCTAATTTCCACGAGGGTTTGGATTGTTAACAAACAACAGCGGAGATGGAATTTTGTTTGATATGACTTTTTAAACTTTTCGGAATTTGGGTAGGCTAGGTACTATCTTTAATAACATGAAGCATAAGTTTAATGTTGACTTTTCCGTCACCACCAAGTTTGTTATATTGATGACATAGACTTCACACTTACAAGCCTATGTTTAAAAAAAACAAACAGCAAAAGAGTGAAAGTAACAAAGCCTAAATAGAATTTAACAATACAATCCTTTGCGTAATAACCAGGTAGTGAGCGTACTGAAGTCTCCAATTCGGACCACCAACGAAGACATTAAAAAAATGCATTTCATTATTGACTCTAAGCAAACAACGAGTCATCGCAATTTCGATAATCCAGACAAAGGGATGGTAAACAGGGATGATTCTTGATTTTTACTTATTATGCTTAAAATGTTTAACGAGGGTTCGAATTAGGGGTGGTCTTTGTTGGAGAGCTGGTAAAATAATAAATACGTTAATTTTGGTTTGGGTTTTTATTTTTATCCGACTTCAGAAATGTGTTGACGCGTCAGTCGCTTTTGGTAGAGTTAAAAAACATTGTCTGAAGAAATTGTAATTTAAAGTGAAACTAGCTGTTACCCGCGACTTCTTCTACGTAGAATTATGTTATCGCTAACCCAAATAAGACAGCCTGTATTTTAATCTGGGATATTAGCTATCTCCATTCCAAATTTGATCTAAGTTTATCCATGAAGCTGTTTTTGTGTGGTTGAAGTAACAAACACCCAAACATCTTGTAAACATACACAAATTTCTACTTATAGGTGATGTTACTAGAGTATGTGACACCGAATAATTTATTATTTACACAAGAAAAGCAATTTACAATGACATTAAATCCAAGCTAAAACTAATTATTATTACTCAATAGCTGAATATTAGGTACTTTAAAATACTTCATCTGTAGGCTGATTCAGAAACATCGCTTCAACTGATAAAATTGGCACAGCAAATTAAAGTATTTTGGTAACAGCCCGTTTTTCACTGGATTTTTTTCACTGTCTTACAAGTGAACACTACAGTAGTTAAAATTAAGTCCATAAAAAGGTTCTGAACATTTTCAGAATAGATACTAATCACATCTTTCGTTAAGCACCTGCTTATAAGAAATTAACAGATGAGCCACGTTTTTGCCCTTGTGATTATCTCTTAATCCTTGCTTAAGAAACACTATACGTACTTTAAACAAAACCTAAACCAAACTTAAACTTACAATGTTATCACAAATAATGCTTCAAGTGATTTCGAGTTTCTCGAACAATACCGTGAATGGGTTTTGTAAGCAATAACCATGTAGATAACAAATAGAAAGTGACATGACATCGTTATCTTTATCTGTGGAATAAAGTTGGGATTTTCTGTACGAGTTAGAGTCTTGAAGGTTATTGTCAATTGTAACACCATGTGTACAACTTAAGTAGATTATTAATTCTGCAGATGGTTCTTTGGATGGTACGAGTATATTAGGCATTATCATGGTACAATGAGCAGTGTGTAATGTTGTCAACAGTAACGCATGAAAATGGCAACTGATAAGACGACCTAATTAAGGCTATATAGCCTATATTTTCGACTCACTGTATAGTGAGTCGAAAATCCGCTAGGATTGCTGGTGCCGAGTGAGGTCTATCTATCATTCTCAGCCAATGAGAGACAAGCTATACTACTGGCTTATCACGTCAGCCGAAAGACGTCCACTGCTGGGCATAGGCCTCCCCAAGGCTCTCTACTCAGACCGGTCTTGTGCTTTCCGCATCCATCGCGGTCCCGCAATCTTTACCAGGTCGTCGCTCCATCTTGTTGGAGGCCTACCGACAGCTCGTCTCACGGCTGGCCTATGATTGGTGAGAATTAACAGATAGACATCAGTCGACACTAAGCGATTCTAGCTTTTAAATACTCCAGCCAATCCTAAGGACTTGGTTGGTGGAGAAAGATTCTGGTGTGGAATCAGCATGGAGGAAACGCGCTTTTGGGATGACCGCCAGACTGGTGGAAGTAAGCATGCGACCCAAAAACGAAGACCCGGAAAATAAGGAAATTCCCAAGAAATACATACAACAAGTGACCTGAGGCTCCTCAATGTAGGAATAAAACTAGACTAAACTAAAAACTAGAAAACTGTATGGAATAAATTAATTCCCGATCCTTCGCGGAACCGTGGCATCACATTGCTTGACAAGGGAAATCGATGACGTTTACTAATAAGTTAATAACGTCTTAAGGTGGGACAGGAATTAATTTGTTAGGTGTTACTCATAATTTAAACGTTTTCTTACTAGTGTAAAAGCAAATGAAGATGCTACCGATACCTCAAATATGTTTTAGCCACATAAACAATGAGTCGACAGTTTGTCGGTATAACCCATTAGGTGGGGGGGGGACTGTCGGAGCTCATTTCACGCCGACAATCACCGACAAACGGCGGCGTGTCCGATGTAGGGCTGACACAATGAAATGATAATGAACTGAAATGCAAATATTTCACATTAATGTATTAAGAACGTGGATTCGAGCCCCATGTCGCACCTCTGAGTCTTTCGAAATTTATGTGCGAAACTACATGTGTAATTTATCATGAGCTTTTCGGTGAAGGAAAATATCGTGAGTAAACCTGCACACTCCTGCGAAGCAATTCAATGGATTGTGTGAAGTTCCCGATCCGCATTGGGGCCGCGTGGGAACTGTACCCCAAGCCCTCTCATTGTGAGAGCAGCCTGTGCTCAGCAGTGGGACATAAATAGGATGATGATGATTAGTATTAAGGTTGAGACTTTCTAGTAAGTGTGAGTGTGTGTGTGTGTGTGTGTGTGTGTGTGTGTGTGTGTGCGTGTGAATGTTACTGTGAATTTTGGAAGCTTTTGTGACTAAAACCGACCTAGTAATGTTGAAATTGAGCAAGCCACAAAATGAAACCTCGAACAGGTGTCCTAATTCGTGTTCGCGCTATGGGATGCGAATGAGATTGGAACGTGCGATGTTCGCATTGTTAATTCGCGCGATAAACTCATTCTTGATTCGCGCGATGATTGCATTGCTGATTCGCGCGGTAATCTCATCGTGGATTCTAGCGATGATCGCGTAATCCCGTTCTATCAGGACTACGCCTAGGATTCTGCGATTGAACACACAGCCAACATTTTAAAAATAAATATTGGGTCCAACAGACAGCCCTACGCCCGTGAGATCAAAAGCGGCGCCGGCGGCTTTGTGAGCCCGCCACCGGGGCGCGTCAACGCCGCATTAGGAAGTGTCCTTCTGTCTGATTGACCTCACTGCAACGAACGGTGGCTCCAGCGTCATAGCTGCTGTCAGACAATCAATAAGTCCTCTTTAGAGGCTTTAAAAATAAAAATAAATAAAATTAAAAAGTAATTTATTGCCACATCAAAAATAAACAGAAACACAAAGACATGAAGTGTCAATTTAGGATAACAGAAAGAAAGTAATACATATTACAAAATAAAACCAAAACAGCACGTAATAATTAGGCATGTGGCAATAGGCTCAAGCTCAGCATAAGTTATGACGATGTCTCATACAAAACTACCTAGATAATTATATATTATAAGTATAGTAAAAAAGTTTGATGATTAGGCAAAATCAGTATTATGTCCAGTCCAGGTCATAAGCACTTTGACATGTTTGTACAAATATTTCTCAAGCTAATGGATAATAGAATAATCTTCTTGGCAATCATGCTCTTTCAGTAGACTCAAACAAATTACGTGTAATAGAACATTCAACTGCCTATTTGCTGAATAAAATTTTGAATTTTGAAGGTTGAATGGTACTAGAGCAAAATAATTAATTGCACCAGACCTTTACTTACTAAATATGAAACTATATTTTAACTAAATTGACTGATTAGTTTGGCAGTGGACAGGGAAGGCGACTACGTAAATATGAAGACAAAAAGATCTTGAAAGGGCGACGAACGAGCTTTACAGCTGTAAAGGTTACCGCAAGCCTGGCCGCTGCTCCACAAGACCGCGGTTTTACCATGATCCAAGTCGTAGATATACCGGCTAACAGCCTTCAAGCAATTATCACACTTGGTCAGCTTAAACTATTAGGAACAAGGTCCTCAGACGCCACGCAAAGCAAATACAGAAGAAAAAATAATTAACTTTTTGAAACGTGGCTAAAATGCATTCCGCTGCATCCGAATAGCATGTCGCAAGGCGTAATCCGCCGCGATTGCGGGATTAGTCGCGGGACGGATCAACAAACCGATCCGCTATATAGCTTATACCGTACAGCTGATTTACCCTCCAGGAATAGAGGGCTATATTTGAAAACCTTTGTCTTCCAACCGTTTTGGTATCGGATAAGTAAGGCAGACGAACATGTGGGTCACTTAATGAGTGATCGCCACTGCCAATAAGTATATACATACATACATACATATAATCACGCCTCTTTCCCACGGGGGTAGGCAAAAACTATGGCTTGCCACTTGCTACCATCCTTACACACCTCTTTAGCCTCCTCCACATTCATACATCTCTTTGTACACGCTCTCCGGTTCCGAGTACTACCCACCTGATCTTTACGGAGAATATCACCGATATTGTCGGCGTAAGTTCTCCTAGGGCGTCCTCTACCGGCACCACCACTCATCTGGTCTTCTTTCATTCATTCTCTCCACATGACCAAACCACCTTAACATACCTTTCTCAATCTTAACAACCACATCCTCTTTTAAACCACAGCGATCTCTAATCACAATATTTTTTAATCTGTCACCCAAGGTTACACCGCACATACTACGCAAGGAACACATTTCCACAGCATTAATTGTTCTTTCGTTCTCTTGTGTTCTCTTACCAGGTGATTCGTTTGATTTATGTGATTTTTTTATAAAATGTTCACCTATTCGAATCAAAATCAAAATTGCGCAAGCACGAGTTTAACCGCGACCAAAAACATTCTACAACCAAAACCAAAGTCTGATAAAATGCAACTTTTCTTAACACAAGTGCACCGTCCCCTTTTATCTACGCCACGAGCTCCTATCCCCGCTAATCCGGACAAATCCGATAAGAACAAGCATAACTGCGGACTACGTACGTTTGTCGACTTAATTCCGCTGGCTGGGTGGGAAAGGAATTAGGTGATTTCATTATTGTACCAACTTTTCTTTTAGTGTGGAACAAAAACGCCTGTTATGGCTTCATGGAACATGAAAACATCAGTTTGATTACATTGTTTGTTAGTATTTAAAGGTCATTCAGCGCGTCTTACCTATAATTAGAGGCCTCCCGTGACCAGAGTTTTGGCCCCTTTTTCACCAACTTTACAATTGTCAGTTTTCAATGACAAGTCGTTGTCCATTGCTGACTTGAGGTAAGCGGCCACATGTCGGTATTCGGTAGCGTACGCAACGGACGCATCGCACGCAACGGATCGTTGTATTCTTTGTATAGAAACTTATAAGTGCGTCCACCTGTCCGCATCGTTCGCATCGCACATAGCGTACATTTTCGTTGCGTGCGATGCGTCCGTTGCGTACGATACCGACATGTGGACCTTTGAAGAGCTTTTGTTTTAGCGCGCTTCATATTGACCAAGGAACGTAGTTGGAATAGCCATAACAAACCGATAATTGTAAAGTTGGTGAAACAGGGGCCTGGCTAATACCTCGCCCAGTGAATCATTGTATGGCAATGCTGCCATCCTTCTGGCCACCCTGCTCATTTAAACCACTACACCCATTTGGCATTTGCCATTTAAATATGCCAGTAAATGGTGGCATATTGAAGAGAGTACCGAAACGCGTCAGCGTTTAGTTTAGTGGTGGTGGTGATAGTTGGGTCTGTGTGGCATTGATTCGTGTAGCAGTGGAGGCGGATGTGTTACATGGGAACACACATTTGCCGCACAGATATAACTATTATTTTTAACTTGTGGTCGCGGGTGAGCAAAAGAATTGTTTTTAGTCCTCATTTTATTTCTCAAACCATCTATTAAGCCACGGACCAACCACCCTCTGGACACCGCATCTTCTATAATTTACTTGGAAAGTCATTACGAAAAAAGCCGCTGCGAGCGGGCCGGGGGAATGCGTCGTGATCGGTTCATAGCTTGTCATCTCGCTTGTCATCTGGTCGAAAGTGACCCGCGAAACGAGGCTAGAGAAATTTATAGGTGCAAATGAGCATATGCGCTTCGGAAACGTTCGCCCTGACATTTGGTATCCAGAGGGTGGTTGGTCCGTGTATTAAGCCATCAATTGATTATAGAACCGTGATAACTATCGATGACAACATTGTCGCGTGCCGAGGGCACAGCAATTAACGTCGGCCGATTTGCTCCAGTTTACTTTGAACTGTTTATTGGATATTATAACAATAAATCAGCTATTTAGTTGATTTACCATTAGGTCATTTGAATTGGATGACTGCGACACGACATGCATGCTCGTTGTTTTGGGAAAATTTGGGGCGCAATTTATATCACAAGTTTTTAGGTTTTTAATTACTTTATTTTGAACCTTTTTTGATATTTATCCGAAAACACGGCATCACATTGTATCTAGTCGCGTCTTTTTAACCCCCAATGAAAAAGAGAGGAGTTATAAGTTTGTCCTGTGTATCTGTGTATCTGTCCGTGACATCATAGCTCTATTAGACCAATTTCTATATCGCGCGAGAACAACTGCCCGTCCTTTTCTGTCACTCATGATACAACGGGACGGGTAATATAATCTCGCGCGACAAACAAAGTCGCGGCCAGTCGTGCTAGTCCTGCTGAGCCTCTAGTGTAATTTTTGACACAGTACCTAAACGTCTCGATTGCGTTTGCGTTAATGTTTGAATTGTCTAGTGTCAAGATTGTCAACAAATAATTCATAGTAAATATTTGTCACTTTAACGTGAACGCTATCGAAACGTGAAATTTGTGTTAACCTTTTCAACGCCAAGGACGCTTATAAGTGTCATGAGCCGACGTGCCTGTGACGCCACCAACGCTCATAATATGCGTCCGGCTGCACAGTGCAAATTCGACCTACGAACGTATGCTTAAGGTTTAAGTTGACGTTATGCCAACTTGGCCTTTGGATGACAACTTTTGAATGCGTCGTTGGCGTTGAAAGAGTTAAACGCGATCGAAACTATCACTCTGTAACTCGTCGGGAACAATATTTACAAAAAAAAATCCCAACTGGTCACACTGTTACCAGATGAGACCATAAAAACCCTTGTTCCCAAGTAGTCACACCCTCAACTGTCACACTGTGCCTCCTTGGGAATAATATTTACTAAAAAAATCCGAACTAGTGACATTGTTACCAGCACATGTAGCACGGCGCGCCATTTTGTCGCTTGTCGCGCAGTGCGTCCCTTTCATAGTGACGGAATCAGTGAAGGACGCACTGAGCGACAAGCTACAAAATGGCACGCGTCCTAGCCCCCCAGATGGGACAAATTAAACACTTGATCCCAACGAGTCACACTCAACTCTCACACTCTGCCTCGTTGGGAATAATATCTATTTAAAAAATCCTAACTAGTCACGTCTCGATCGTCTTTACAGAGGGTCGAGCACGACTTGTCGAATCCTGTGTAACGTTACGGTTATCGTATCGAGATCGAGAAACCTCATACTAAATTTTAGTTCCAAATACGCTCACGGGCGGGCGCTGTTCCAAACGTCATACAAACTCGACAACGTTTACTATTCGATTTTACGTGACGCAGGATTCGAAAAGTCGTGCTCGACCCTCTGACTTTATTGTCAAACTCTACCTAACCTAGCACGTTACGGCACCCAAAGCATCCACACAATATCAAAGCACATCACAGCTTGCATCGGGCAAACGAGTACACATTCAGAGTATCTGTGCATGTCAACCACTATCTGAGGAAGTCACGCTGGCTTGCTTTCAGATCTAGAGAGCGCGCTGTGGAAGCGGTAGACAGGACGGTATTACAACTATTTTTTAGGGTACCGTACCTCAAAAGGAAAAAACGGAACCCTTACAGGATTACTTTGTTGTCCGTCTGTCTGTCTGTCAAGTCAAGTCAAGTCTGTTCTCTGGAACGCGTAGAGCTAGCAAGCTGAAATTAATACCAAATACCTGCAGTCCCTTAAAGCTGTGAAAAAATCAAACTTCTAAGTCAACGCAATCAAAAGATATAGTTATTAAAAAGGTCGTTTCCATACAAATTGCCGTACTTTGAAAACCTAAAGGGTACTTCCAGTTGTCTTAGAAACATGAAATTTGACATGAAGGTAGCTCTTATAGCACAACTACCCAGAAAATTCTCAAAATCTTAAATTTTTATCTCTGTTTGTATGTATCACTGACCAATATAAAGTAACCCCGCACTGCATACATTTTGCTTAGGAGCAGAGGGTCGAGCACGACTTGTCGAATCCTGCGTAACGTTACGGTTATCGTATCGAAATCGAGAAACCCCATACTAAATTTTTGTTCCAAATACGCTCACGGGCGGGCGCTGTTCCAAACGTCATACAAACTCGACAACGTTTACTATGCGATTTTACGTTACGCAGCATTCGTTAAGTCGTGCTCGACCCTCTGTGCTTGCTTAGGGCAAAGTTTTTTTGACTTGCCATTTGTGTTCCTGTCGACCGAATGATTAAGTCTATGGCAGCGAGGCTTCAGCACAATGCTGCCACTAAGTGGTCGTCGCTCTGCAGATACGTCGGCGACGTTTCAGCAGTCTGCACGCGCCCTAATTGCGACTAAATGTTAAAGGTTGCTTTTAAAACTGTAATGGCTAGTGAGGTGATCGCTGAAAGTATTCTGGTGAAAATAAGAGAGAATCAGAATTTATTTGAGAATCTGTTAGCGACATTGTAATTTATTTAACCCCTAACGTAAGAAAGGAGTGTTATATTATTTTGACGTGTTTGCAGATACGTCGGCGACGTTTCAGCAGTCTGCACGCGCCCTAATTGCGACTAAATGTTAAAGGTTGCTTTTAAAACTGTAATGGCTAGTGAGGTGATCGCTGAAAGTATTCTGGTGAAAATAAGAGAGAATCAGAATTTATTTGAGAATCTGTTAGCGACATTGTAATTTATTTACCCCTACCGTAAGAAAGGAGTGTTATATTATTTTGACGTGTTTGCAGATACGTCGGCGACGTTTCAGCAGTCTGCACGCGCCCTAATTGCGACTAAATGTTAAAGGTTGCTTTTAAAACTGTAATGGCTAGTGAGGTGATCGCTGAAAGTATTCTGGTGAAAATAAGAGAGAATCAGAATTTATTTGAGAATCTGTTAGCGACATTGTAATTTATTTAACCCCTAACGTAAGAAAGGAGTGTTATATTATTTTGACGTGTTTATCTAATAATCTGTGTATATCTGTGGCATCGTCGGTCTAGCTCCTAACGGAAAAACCGATAAGCTGTTGCTATTAGAATTTAAATAAACGTGTCGTGATAGATATTTTTTTTTATTATTTTCAATCGTTGTCGAGAAATTTGTATGACGTTTGGAACAGCGCCCGCCCGTGAACGTATTTGGAACTATAATTCGGTATGAGATTTCTCGATTTCGATACGATAAACGTAACGTTACGCAGGATTCGACAAGTCGTTCTCGACCCTCTGAATCGCGCCGTCTAGTTGTAAACTTCGTGCTCGGCCTACAGATCAACTTACCGAACTAGGCATTATTTATTCCAGAGTCACTCAAGTTTACTAGTAAAAACCTACGAAACTAAACAGTATATGCAGTATATTGGCACACATTGCTTCCTGGCGGGATGATGGATCACCCGAGTGATTTATTTCCCGCCATCAGCGGCCCTATTTATACACTTATTGTGAAGGAAAAGCGATCATAATTCATAACGACTCGACTCAAGGAATAGGCTTAAGCGGGCGAGTCGAAATATCCTAACTTCCTAACTAATATTATAAATGCGAAAGCAACTCTTTCACTCTGCCTGTCTGTTTGTTACCTCTTCACGGGACAACTGCTGCACCGATCTAGATGAAATTTGGTAGGAAGATAGTTTGAATATTGAGGAATAACATAGGCTACTTTTTATTTGGGAAAATTACATATATCCCGCGGGATAGCGATAACCGAAATCTACGGGGACGAAGTCGTGGGCGCAACAGCTAGTCTACAAAAAGTTTTTTTTATTGAAAGAGGGAGGCAAACGAGTAAGCGGGTCACCTGATGGCGAGCGATCACCGCCACCTATAAGAACCACCAAAAGTCACTAGTCCGTTGCCGGCCTTTAAGGATGAAAAGGGATAGAGGAAGGGGGGGGGGGGGGGCATCGGGTCTCCAGCCTTCTTACTGACTGAACGGAATGCAACAGGGGTGCTGTTGCTTCACACCGATTTTCTGCGAGAGGGTGGTGCTTCCCCGGACGAGGCGGTCCATTCGTGCTGCAGCAAATAGCTACAGTATGGCTCTCCTACTACAAACTACTAAGTCGTTGTTTAATAGAAAACATAGTATATAGCAGTCATCATGTCAGCCGAAAGACGTCCAATGCTGGCCATAGGCCTCCACTCAGACCAGTACTATTTAAATATTTTTTTGTTTCTTTGGGTGCGGTACGGAAGTCTAAAAATTAAGTCAAATATCTTTAGAATTACATCCCCTTGTAACATCTCCTGCTCAATTAAAACGTGCCAATAAAGTAGTGTTCTGGTTTTGCTGTTCTAATAATAACTTTTTTACACTTTTTTCTAAAATGCGCTATTTTTTTTCTCTTTATTTTTTTTAATGATAGAGTGAGCTTTCTTTGTGTAATTTATCTGTGGTTACGTGTTGTAAGATCGAATGTAACTTGTTTTTAGAAAAAAATACTTTGTGCCAAGTTTTTTGCGGCGCATTCTTCTTGGCAATCATGGTCTTTCCGAAAGCCCTGGTAGACTCAAAAAAATGACGTGTAAAAGAGCATTCAACTGCCTATTTGCTGAATAAAATTTTGAATTTTTTGATTTTTGGATTAGCCCAGTCACGTTATCCGCTGTAATCTTTACTCTTACGCCGCACCCACAAGACGGTCTTGGAGCTCATTAGCCGAAAAGATAATCAATCATAGGGAATTAACGCCAGCCGAAAGCTGCCTCGGATCGCGGCAATTATACGGTAAACGGGTGTCTTTGTGAGTCAATACGGCTGATAAAAGTTGGGCTTGGAGGTGGTTTAAAAATTACCACCCGAGAGTCACGCACGACTTTTCGAAACCTGCGTCACATAAAATCGAATACACAGACATCATAGATCCCATGTTAGCAGCTGTCAAGCGTACCGATTTTTATTTGTGTACAACACAGCCTGTAGCCAGATGCCCATTGGTCAATTCTGTAGCCAATTTACCCGATAAAAAATAGAAGCATCGGTCGTCTCTAGGTAGTCATTCAAATAAAGTGTCACTGAATGAGATCGGGTTATAGTTGTCACCAAAGGCGCTCCCTCACACATTCAAATACTGACGCACACTACAGATCAGAAAAACGGTACGACTCTTGAAATCGGAGCATACAGTTGTCTCTTTTTAACAAAGGGCATTAGTTACATGAGCGAAGGGTATAACTATACGGCCATAAGTTTACCTTCCATCTATTGACTTCATTAATCTGATATCGAATAGTAAACGTTATCGAGTTTGTATGTTTGGAAAAGCGCCCGCCTGTGAGCGTATTTGGAATGAAAATTTAGTATGAGGTTTCTCGATCTCGATGTGATAACCGTAACGTTACGCAGCATTCGTAATGTCGTGCTCGACCCTCTGAAATGTTTGATGCCTCCTCTGTGCTAGTGTTTTCAACTTGTGGGTCGCAAGTCCTTGGAGGGCCGTCGTTAATAGTACATTACTGCAGAGGCAGGGAAAATAGGGATTGCTGGCCAAGTAGATACAGACGGCTACTGATACGAGGAGGATACTGAGTAGTGGAAGTGGTGGCATGTTGAGCGGTTGTTGTTGTGCTTCGTAAATGGCCTCGTGGAGAGTGCCGAAACGCGTCAGCGTTTAGTATAGTGGTGGTGGTGATAGTTGGGTCTGTGTGGCATGTGTTGATTCGTGTAGCAGTGGAGGTGGAGGTGTTGCATGGAAACATACATTTGCCGCACAGATATAACTATTTGTCATTAGTGGTCGCGGGTGAGCAAAGTAATTGTTTTTTAGTTCATAAATATGGACCTCCGCAAAGTAACGCCTGATTCAATAAATCCCTTTCACGCCGAGGTATGTGTTCTTAGTAGGTACTTTTCCGAAACATACAATGAAATGAAATTAAAAACTTCAAGAAATCAATATTTTATTCGTAAGGCATAAACTAAACTAGACTTAAATTGTAAGAAAGAAACGTACACAATTCACAAACATAAATAAAACAATAAAATTCAGGGCCGTGTTTTTTAAAGCTACAAGTTACAATTCACAAGTGTAAGCCTCATTTTATCACCTTTTGATAGAAAGAGACTTCCGCTTGTAAATTGTAGCTTTATAAAACATGTCCCAGACGTTGAACAGAGGCCCGAGTATGAATATTCGAAACCTGCGTCACGTAAAATCGAATAGTAAACGTTATTGTGTTTGTATTACGTTTGGAACAGCGCCCGCCCGTGAGCGAATTTGGAATTCAAATTTAGTATGAGGTTTCTCGATCTCGATACGATAACCGTAACGTTATGCAGGATTCGAAAAGTCGTGCTCGGCCCTCAGGATCTCTCTCAGCACCACTGAAATCACGGGGCTGGTTTTTAGAGGGACGCAACACTGCACTTATTACACGTCTTTAAGGCAGCATCATAATGCTGTATCACAGATTGGCGTTGAAACAATTGACGATCACTTTGCAGACCTAAACTTCCAATTTTGAATGAAATTCCAATTGATCTGCCGTCTAACCGCGCCTGAAAAGTGATACTTCGCAGCCTATTATAAGGAACATAACGTCAATATTTCATTGCATGTTTGGGAAAAAGCTTTCGTTTAACTAGGTACTTGTGTTAGTTAGCTGCAAGTGAATTCGGGTCACGAGTACCTAGTGGTTACACATCGTTTCATATTATTTACATAGGACTAAAGTTTTCCGTCGAAAGTAATTTAATTTATTACATTAATGTATTACATGTCATTTCTCATTCATTTGGCTGAAAAAAAGCCATTTGCAGCCCCACATTTAGACAAAAGAATAAATGTCCACTTGTAATTGAAGTTAATCAGATATCCCAAGCTAATAAGAAGACATAGCTAGCTGGTATTCCCTAATAAGCAATTAGGGTGTCGACACACGAGGCGGCGCCGTAATGAAAGAAACAATGTCGTGGTTGTGCACAAATTGTGGATCTCCGCGTGTGTTCTATTGCGGTGAGGGTTTCATTACGTGACCTTATGTTTGTGCCTACGAGTATATATTTTTTTTTATTTAAAAAAGCCCTAATAGCCTAGTGGTTTGACCTATGGCCTCTCAAGCAGAGAGTCGTGTGTTCAAACCCCGGCACCTTCGCACCTTCGCACCTCTGAGTTTTTCGGAATTTTGTGTGGAATTACATTTGTAATTTATCATGAGCTTTTAACCTGCCCACTCCTGCGAAGCAATTCAATGATGTGTGTGAATTTCCCAATCAGCACTGGGCCCGCGTGGGAACTATAGCCTAAGCCAAGCATTCTGAGAGGAGGCCTGTGCCCAACAGTGGGACGTAAAAAACGCTGGTGAAGATGACTGTTCTACGGATTGGAAATAAACATCAAGATCACTTTTTCCTTTATTTAGCTTGTTCTAACTGGTAACGAGGAACCTGCCTGAGGAACTGACTCATGTAAAATGCTTAGTGGTCCAATTGTCTTTTCCTTCAACGCTCAAATGCTATAGAGATACGTAATACGGCAGTCGGCAAGTGGACAAGATAGCGACGTTAACACGACACATAGCGGGATATCGCGAGATTACATGTGATTCTTGGTTCTTCTGCGAAAAAGCGGTTTTGTTGTCCAAATAATTAAAAGTGGACAAGACTTTTACGTGATTTTTCTAGATTATTTAAGTACCTATAAGGTTACATGGGAAGAACATCTCTAGTCACAACTTTTTGTCAGCAACTCAGAAAGTTTGGAACGATGTAATTATCCATATTATTTTCGTATACATCTTTTTTTAAAGTGATAGAAAAGACAAGTTATGTAAATATTTGTACGGTCGAGGAAATTAATTTCTAACCCACCATGGAACGATGGAACGTTATCACAGTAAACGTCATAGTGACATCGCATAGCTTGACAAGGAAAATCGTTACGACGTTTACTATGAAAATGTTTTGTGGTGGGTCAGGATTACTTTCTTATAGTCTATTGAGTGCTCTACATTTTGAGACTAAAATCTCGTTTAAAAAAAAAGTCACAAGACATGTTCTTTTCGTGTACCCTTCAAACGATGTCGAGCGTATGAGTGGACGCTTCTGCTAAATTACACAAGTTTAAAAACACTAAACACTAAATCCTATACTGATCCGTGTTACCCTGAAAGCGAAACTGAAGAAAGACAAAGACAGTGCGATGCCAGGAGCACAGTTTGAATTTGGAACCGCGCCACAGACAAGAGCTCCAGCCAATCACCTACAAGAAGATGAAAGTTGATAGTAGTATATGCAACTGTTGTTACATAATGAGTGTTTTAAGGCCTAATTATGTAGAGTTGCATACTTACATTACTTTATCTACACACATATCATAAGTCCTCTATAATGGGTTCAGAAACCGTAGAAAATGACCAGCATTGCAGCACGACGACGACTTCGCCGCCAGCCCCAGCAACACCACCACCCCAGCAGTAAAGTAATAGTCATTACGACATCGAATTCGATGTCATAATGACTTTTCGATATCGAATTCGATGTTTCAAATTTGAAAAGCAACGTAATTTACAATCATAGTGAAATAAAACGAATCACTCACGTATAAGTCATGTTCGGTCCGACATGTGTATAAATAATAATGTGATTTTTTTTTTGACAATAAAAAAAACAGTTTACGAAACGTCAGCTCGGTATGTTTGTCTATGATTTAAAAAAAACAGTCAAATTCGTGACAGATATGGGTATGATATATGCCTTCGGCTTCTGAACCCATCTTAGAGTACTTATAATATGTGTGTAGATAAAGTAATGTATGCAACTCCACATAATTAGGCCTTAAAACACTCGATCCCATTATGAAACTCATAAAAACACACTCTTGTTTTAAGGACCCTCATTATGTAGCAGTTGCATAAACTACTATTATCTACACACATAACATACTCTAAGATGGGTTCAAAAGCCGACGGCATAATAACCCTGTCACGATTCTAGCTGTGTTTTTTTTAATCATAGTCATCACAAACATATCGAACTGACGTTTCGTATCCACATTTTTTTTTAGATTGAGACCGATTATTAAGTTGTATTGGTTTACGAAGACGAAAATTGAGAGTCGTAATGCTGGTAAATTACTTATGATAGTTATGATATGTGTGTAGATAAATGAATAAACACACTAGCTCAATCACATCTATCTAGTTGCAATTACGAAAAGTGTATCCAGTCCATTCGCAGAAGTACCTACAAGGCGTTCTGTTTGATACAGAATCGCAAGTAAACCCAACACTGTAATCACCGGACTTTCTTCCAACAAAAGTAATTTCAAAATAACAACAGCCGAACCGCGCTTTGAACTCAGAGTTAAGTACTTACCGTACAATTACGATCAAAACATTTCAACAAAAGGAACCGTTACCAAGACATGCAAACATGAATTATAGGGAATTAATACTTTTATTATAATAGCTTTCAATGCGACCGTCAAAGAAGTGTTACGAAAACAAAATGGCGCAGGCTTCAAAAGAGTTGAAAACCTTTAAGTCTTGCAACACGTTTCGATAAGGTTAAGATTGGTATAGTGTTTTAATGGTACTTATGACGTTAGTGCTGCGCAAACAGTAGAATTATAATGCGTGTAATCCATCAAAATGCGTTGAATGAGCGTAATTTGTTTGTGAGAAACATATCATTTTCCGCTCGGCTGGCTAGTAATGTCTTGTTTGGCGACTTAGGGACGAATTTGCGCTTAAACGAACCCTTTTTGTGTGTCGAGCAACTGTTCGGAAGCATTTTTTATTTATGCTCAATTGCACAAACACAAATTATGGTGAACGCTTAAATACAGCGTATGGCGGCTAGGTTCCCTTGAAGGGTTGAATTGCAGCTTTAAGCGACAGAATTGACGGGATATAATTTCTTGTTCAAAACAATTGACAGTGGAAGTCTTCATGAACTGCAATAACTCAAACTGAACCGTTATCTGGCTCTATTACTTGTATCAATACTCTATGAAGTGTTGCGAATAAATTTATCAACTAAGTAACCTAAACAAACAGCGCGAGTTTTTTTTTATACCTTAATAGAGAATTGGGGTCTAAATGAGGTAAGCGTAAGGGAGAAGAAAAAGTTGACAGTCGACCACCGTAGTCGTTAAGTGATGTCTCTTTTCCTCATAATTATAATACTAGCCACGGATTTTATTTGAGTTGTTCCTACGCCTATGCCTACGTTTCGAAAAAGTTATTGTAGGTATAAGCTTCAATTCAATTTTTAAAGGAAGTATAGCTCTTTGGGGAGGACTCCAATAGAGAGATCTCTCACCAGGCAAATGTTATGCCTGGGGCCGAAGTCCGAAGGAAGAGAGTTGGAAGTTGTATTTATGCAACCGACTGGAGAAACTTCGTTAGCGCGATGTAGAACAGTGACGTAGAACAGTGACGTCACTCGCGTGTGGCGCTAGGGTCGTTACAGCTCCATCGATACTATCGATGATTCCGCCAATGTCGAGGTTGAAGGAGACAAGGCATAAGCTTTGTGTAAGTAGTTAGGGCTAAATTAGAAGCAAATCAAATGGACTCCGTTCATAAGTCAGCGTGGTCCTTAGAATCCCTTAAAAGCAACAAAACACAATCTCTTTATTCAAAACCGATAGCGATCTGTAACTCAAACACTGAAGTTACAACTGAATGAACAAAAATAAATTGTTTTTTTTAACCGCCACAAGCTGCCTCACAACAAACTGACATAGACGGATGGTTCCCGTCAACGCATCAATTGTCAAAAGGAGCGATCCAGTTCGAGGGCCCATACAAAAACACTTGCGACCTTAACATGGCCCGAGGTAGGGTCGAAACTCTGTTGCTGATTGGCTTATTGTTTAGCCCTTAATTTGACTAAGAATAGGTATGAGCGATTCATAAAAGTTCACGAACCGTGACGCGATTAAGTGCTTTTGTGCTTAAATTAAGTTTTTAGGGATCAACAGGTATGCTTTTATTACGCAAAGCTTATTTTATTGCCTACCTCAAAACTATTTGAACTAGTTTGATGGCCATGTGAAATCGTACGATCTTTGCATGCAATGTCCCGGCATGTAACATACTTAAATTTTTTCATGTATTTGCATAAGCCTGCTTGACATTTTGTCATCTCGAATAACTATTGTATTCAGTTATTTGTAAGCAAGAAGAGTCTTTTCTCTCATTCTGAGAGGAGGTCTGTGCCCAGCAGAGAGACTTAAAAAGACTGGTGATGATGAAGAAGAGTCTATAAAAAAAAACTTATTAAGTATATTTAAGCTATGTTGTGCTTAAAGGTCATTCTGCCAGATTCCGTGGCTGGAGAAAAGTACACTTTCTTTATAAACATAGAGTTCCCTTATCTTTAAATTGGTAGCAGTCACTACTGAACCCTTTGCTTTAACTTGCAGATCAAACTTAATTTGTGAGTTTAATGTATGGTGAAGCTAACTGATGACTGGCGGTGATTGATCTGGTTAACTTTTTTCCCAAACGTATAATGGTTTTACAAATTGTCATAATCACTCACTTTAAAATATTGTATTAGGAAGCCGTTAAAGCTCAAATGCGTTCACTTTCTCTTATTCATCGTTCCTGCGACATACGTGGCCAGCCTAACGCCACTTCGGCGAACTAATTCTTTGAGCAATGTCGGAAGTTGAAGATAAGATGTTTTTGTCGCCAGTAGATCAAAACGACGCATCCCAACGCAATATCCTTTCGCGACAAAGTCCGGATCGAGACCATTCGCGGGTGCACCAAAGTGGTGTACGTTGCTTATCGCATTGCCAAATTAAAATGGGCCTGGGCAGGATGTATCGTGTTGCGGGAATGACGCAAAAGGGTCTTGGAATGGCGTCCACGCTCAAAGCGAGGAGTCGGCAGTCCTCCAGCAAGGTGGTCGGATGACATCAGCTCGACCGCCGGCCCGGTCTGGGGGAGATCCCCTGCAAACCGGGCTGAGTGGAGAAAAATTGGAGAGGCGTTTGCATAACGGTGAGCGCAAATGCGGTGAAGATGAAGAGATCATAACAAGAGATAGATTGAATATTTAGAACTTCTGTTAGAGGATCCAGAAACCGCGAGAACTTATGTTCCCAGTTCTCACTTGCAACTCAGTATATAAACACTAACGTTGTCCCCCGTGTTTGCGCGTGTATGCGGCCAGATAAGAGTAATCCCGCGAGCCCGGCTGCGGGCACGCAGCTTTTAAATTTGTTCGTGTGTCTGTTAATGCTCTAATCTGTGTTTATTTGTTTGTCTGTCCGATTGTTTATGGCGAGAGCGTGGTTTATAGGTCCTCGTAAAGTAGCTTTAGCACCGTGTGTCGAAAATGTCTTGTCTCGAAATGTTAGTTGGCGTTTGGCGTGGAGACGCTTGGCCCGAGGGGACCCGATGCACTAAAATTTTGTAATATTCTACGAAAAAAATTGATCAAAATTATAGGTGACCAAAGGGCTGGCGCGTTCCTCGGCCAACGTCGGCATTGCTATACAAAGAGGCAACCAGCCTTTTGGGCACCTTGCCCCGAGGTAGCGGCCTCCGGGACGTTTTCCGTTTTAGGTTCTAGATATACTTAACTTTTACTATTGTTCATTTTGTTTTTGTCTGTTTCGTTGTAATAAATATATATGAAAGTCTGTTGTGAAGTAACATAATGTCCTCAATATGTTTGTTGCACATACATATATATTACGTTTGTTGCATGTAAGGAATCAAATGGTTCAACTGTACATATACTAATATGTACAGATGAACCATTTGAAAGTATTCTCACTTAACCCAAACCGCAGTGACCACCAATTTCCCAACTAAACGTCAGCTAGGGTGACAATGGTCGCGCCACGTGCGAATCGGTCCACGGCGGCAATCAAAGGCGGACGTGGACTCTCACTTTACAGCTGCATCGGGGACGCTAAGTTTAAATTGAGTTTTGACGTTTTTAGGACTGTCCGACGCAAACCGGTCGTTTGTGGCCACTTTCGTGAGAACGTTTTAAAGTTTTCTTGCGTTTTGCCTTTATTGTTTTATTTCAATGTCGGTTTTTTGTTTGTTTAATCTTCTGTACTTACACCCACGTATCACAGTGCGCAACTTTCTTACATATTGACTTATTTACTTGGTTATTTTGAAAGACAAATAATCATGATTATTTTTTAATTCTACAATTATTTTTTTGTTATTCGAAGAAGTATACGATTTGATAAGTACAATTCCTAAACCTACTTACATTTTTTATTTGTGATTAAAATGAAAATAAGCGATAGTTTACATTTCACTGAAGTCCTTCATACATCATTATAATATTATTACCATAATTATTATGCCCCCTCAAAATACAAAAGGTAACGTGACCAAAACAAAATACACTTTATATATTAATAATACATTTTGCTGGCAACACACAAAAATAATGGGTAATTTACAATTTATATCAGTTTGGGATTTAATTCTGTTGCGCCCGCGGCGATGGTCCCGAGAGGAGGGTGGACTGTTTTGATTTTAATCTGTTTTTATATACAATGTAGTCGTCACATATATAACACAGAGGATAATTATTATCGTATGTGTGTTTGATATTTGAAAAGAAATCGAGAAAGCAAATTTTGTCTTGTTTATCATAACCGATTAGCAGGGCCCTGTTTCACCAACTTTACAATTGTAAGTTTTCAATGACAATTCGGTGTCAACTGCTGACTTGAAAAGCTTTTGTTTTAGCGCGCATCACATTGTCACAGAAATGTAGTTCGAATTGTCATGTAAAACTGAAAATTTTTAAAGATGGTGAAATACGGACCAGGTCTAAAAACGCTTTTTAGGGTTTAGTGAAAAATTGGTAAAAAGGAACCCATCATGTGACTTGGCCCGTCTGTTCGTCTTTCCGTCTGTCTGTCAAAGCTGATTATCTCAGGACTACTAATGCTAGCGACTTGAAATTTGGTACAGTGTTACTTGTCTTAATGCTTGCAAAAAAAAAAAGAAATATTTTCGCAACATACTCATGTTGTCAGTAATGTATGTCTTCAAACATAAACTATTCTGATTTTGCGTAATTATTACACGACTGCCAAAAAAAAGAAGATTACAGTTATTAGCACTTAGATTCTGAGGATTCTGGTTTTGGTGAAGGGCGCTTTTTCAAAGAATGACATTTTTCATCCGAACCTAAATCCTATTCTAAACGCTCATGGTCTATAGATAATGTAGTGTAGAAGGTATAGCCAGAACCGGAAAATCATGTAAGGAATCACAACAGCTCACATTTCCTCATCAAAGAAAAACCAACAAAATACTTCTAACCCTGCCAACGCCTCGTAAAAAAATTCGGTACCTAAAAAAAACTAAATCCCAAAATCGATTCCCGAATTAAAACAAAACATTTCTCCCCTCTCGTCGGATCGCAATTTCCGAGCCGCGGGCGATCGCCGGCGGAAACAGCCGAGCGCTTTGTTCGACTGATCGGCTAGAAATCAGATTTCGCAGAATATCCTGCACGGGTTAATTTGTATTTTATGAATTGATAGAAGCTTAAACTTAAACTCAGCGCGTGGAAGTGTTATTATTATTCAATACGCTGCAACCCTATTCGGCTTTGGTGTAAAATAAAAGTATTTAAGAACATTTTGTGTGTGAAGGAAGTGCCCTTAAAAAAACATAAGTTTCTTTGTTATAACCACACGCATTCTTCCGAATATCTACAAAAATTTAAACACAATCTGATCATTGAAACATTTATTATTAAAATATTAATAGTATAAGGTGGTTAGTCTTTGAAATTAAATAACCAAATATATTTTGGTCTATTCGATACAGAAGCATTCTTAAAATATTGTAGATTAAATTCTGTAATGGTGCACAGATGTGAATAATTTTAAATATTTACCCTTGGGAACAAAACTGACCAAATATTATGTAATATGACCCAAGGATTATGCCCATTCAATTAATACTATTAACATATCTTTATCGAAACGTACCAATAACAGTATTCGCTTACATTTAGTCAAATGCCTTTTGTATTGTAAATTAAATTTGCATAATCAAATAATTTGATCTCTTATTGAAGCACTACTACTTGCGTTTGTATAGTTTAAACGCGTATTGAATTTAACTTAAAGCAGGTACAATTGCTGCAAAAAGTGAAAACTTAAAATAAACAGATTTTTTAGCAACTACATACTTACGCTTATGAAATGAAAACCTTTGATTTATTGCACAAATCTCATGTAATTTTTATTCTTTGAGTACAAAAATGATATAAAATATTAAAACAAGAGGTCCTGTTTTGTATAACTAAACAAAATCATAAAATTTATGCATAAGTACCATAACGTGGAAAAACAATACATGAACGAGAGTAAGCAAATTTGACACTTTTGCTTCGAAAACAAAAAATGTTTTTACATGAATGTTCACTTTTGCGTTAGACTGTACCTACCATAAACCGGTACATACGCACAAAGGCCGAACACGTCGCACGTAACTGTTAGATCACGAATTTGAAAAGAATATTAACCCTGTCAGGCTGGTGGTGGCCATTGTATCGTCCGCTGAGACATGAACATTGCACCGGTACCAATATAAATATGTACCGGCTTCGAAATTTTTGGTACAAATGGAAAATAAAATTGATACTTATGAAAACATGTAACGAGGGAAACGAAAAGCTCCAATTTGATAGCTACGGTTAATAGTTAGGTAGTACTACTCTTGTCATGTTAATCAGTAGTTCTAAACCTGATGATAAGCTCAATGAAATTTTTATAGGAGAGTTTTTTAATATAGAGTAACTTAGTTAACACTGTCAAAGTAACGAAACTCCTCAATTCACTGTCTGACAATTATCTCAAGGTTTTTGGTAAACTTTTCAAAAATCTAAGTATACAACTTTGGATCTTCAAATTAAAAGTGCTAGTATAAAAGCGGTACAAACAAAAACCGGTACACCTCCCAACCCTACTCTAATGGCGTCACGTCCCGCGTGCGTGTCGCGATAAAGGGTTAAGTACACTAACCACCTGACGTGAGTCACAAATCCACCATTATTACGTTATTGTGGGAGCCGTCCGCATTAACATGTGTATACGGCTTTACACGAAATGTGACCGATGGAACCCTTTAAATGGTACATTTGAATTTCGGTACACGTTTGTTTTTTTTATGAAGGAGCAAACGAGTTTGATTCATTTAAGGGTTGTAGTACTAGTAAGGGAGTAAGATACAAATAAGAGGTAAGCAGTGGGTATTTAAGTCAGAGTTATTTATTGCTCGTTATAATTTTAATGTTGATAAACGTTTATATTTTGTTTATTTATTTAGAAAAATTGGACAAGTTTACAGAATAATTTAAAGAGTTTATCAGGGTAGCTAGCAGTAGTTATTTGACTATACAAGTAGTTTGTGTTAGTTAGGTGCCCAGTGCCCAGTAGTGGGTTGGTTAAACTTCAGCTAATAGTACGTTTCATTTGAATTTAGGTAGGCGTTAAGTTCTTTGTTTGGATGTTTTTATGAATGATTAATGATTTAACGAGCGTTTAATGATTGATGCGAAATGAATGAGCTGGAACACCGTTGACTAGTGTTGACTTTACCTAGTTATATAACTACTCGTATCTTAGGTACTTCATCATAAGGTTGTTAATTGTTACAATGTTTTTTCTGTTTTATTTGTTATGTGATAATCAATAAAGAGCAATTGTAATTTGTGTGATAAATTTGAGCTTGAGCTTTGTTCAACTCGAAACAATGGTGAATTGTTTACAAATCCATAATAATGTAACAATATTTTAAAAGTTTCCATACTGACTATAAAGAATAAATAACCGAAGTAGGTGGAGTAATTGCCGGGCTTAGTAGGTAGTGTTAACCTAATAAAGTCAATATAAAATACACATTTACATATTTTGAGCTCGACTGTATCAATCTCTCATATCGCCCGCCAGTGCAGTGGTAAACTTCATTAGTAAAATAATATAATTCCTTATTCCATTCCATGCCACTGTTCGTGTTTATTTTCATAACGGCTCAGTTAGTCACGTAAATTTAACCCGCATACTAAACCGAATGTATTCACGCTAAAACAGGCTTTCGCGTGAAAATCGTAATACCGACGAAATAATTCTAAAGGTACGATTAAATTAATCAAACGTTTGATTGAAGCTGTGATTGAAGTCACGCATTCGAACGAGAATCTAAAACAAAACACGCGAACAAAACCTCTCAATACAATGTTTTGGGCCCAACGTTACTCATAAGAGTAAAATATTTAGTTCTGAACCAATTGAGTTCAAATGGGACTCTATTACAAGCAACTCAACTATGAAGTTAAATTGGTCCAGTATTTTCATTTGAGTCTATTTTATTTCGAAGTGAGTTCGACAAGGCGTTCTACGCGTCGGTAAACACGCATTCAAATGAAGTCATTCAGTTAAAATATTTATTGACGTGAGAAGCTTATTGAATATTTTTACCACGATTTATGCCCAATTAGCAGTTGGAGCGTGAATTGAATTGTTTGTGCCCGAAAATATGAATAAATATGTACCACAATATTTACGATAATGTTCGACCATTTAAAAGCGGTTTTGATGCACCACGGGGGACCGCTTCGCCCGTGAGCAGGGAAGGGTTACAGCGCCGCAAACTTATCCCAAACCGGCGGAGAAATTTCGAACTAACTTGTGAGCCTACACTTTTCAAGAAAAACCTCGACGACAGCGCCACTTTTATTTACAAAATTAATTTGGTCCTCTTCATCTTTGTGACGTTTTGATGTTAATTCACGGACTGGCTGACAAGGTGGTCGTTCATAAAAAAACCGGCCAAGTGCGAGTCGGACTCGCGCACGAGGGTTCCGTAGAAAGATTTTAACGCTTTTCCCCAGTGTTTTAAGAGGTCCAGTGTTAGCAGAGCCCTGCTCCTAAGCAAAATGTACGCAGTGTGGGGTCAACTTATATTGATCTGCAAAGTCTACAGACAGACATAAAAATTTAAGATTTTGAGACTTTTTGGAGTGGTTGTGCTATAAGAGCTTCATACCAAATTTCAAGTTTCTAGGACAGCTGGAAGTACCCTGTGGGTTTTCCGATTTCGGCAATTTGTATGGAAATAGATTTTTTTATGAATGTATCTTTTGATTGCGTTGACTTAGAAAGTTGATTTTTTCACGGCTTTAAGGGAACGCAGGCTTGAGTATTTGATATTAATTTCAGCATACTACCTCCACGCGTTTCAGAGAAAAAGGGTCTTGACAGACAGACAGATAGACAGACAGACAGACAGACAGACGGACAGACAGACGGACAACAAAATGATCCTATAAGGGTTCCGTTTTTCCTTTTGAGGTACGGAACCCTAAAAAAAGTGTTGATACGGTGATTTAGCCAAATCCTAATTCACGTACCACCGGACTTTAAACCGGTTTTCGTTTTCCGCCTCCGCGGTTTGTTCAATGATTACTTCCGAACGGCTTACATTATTACGGTAATTAATTATGATTTAGTTCTCGGTTGAGTTGGCTAAGGCAATTAGTTAGTCTGGAGTAAACCTGGTCACTGATCAAAGCTTTGTTCGAGGTTATTACTTGTTATTTCAACATAATATTAAGCGGAACTAGATTTGTATTTAATTGGATCTGACTGCAGTACGAGGTTAGGCTAAAGCACGCACGTTTGTGATAAATTTATATGATGTTTAACGCTCACCACTAGTGACTGTCATGGAAATTAGCACTGTAGAAAAATAAAATACAAATGTGTATTAATATCAAATTTCTAATTAGGTACTTATTGAAACAAATTCAATTTATTCAGAAGAAAAATTCAACATTACAGGCGAAGGCCCAAGTCGTGACAATTTTCTAAGCATAGCTAATAATTATTAAATTTCAAACGAAATAATAAAACAAGAATAGATAGAAAACCAGAAAAGATAGTATAGCACGGGTATCGAACCCGGTATCTTAATATTCCAGGACACGTGCGCAACTTTTTATATCAGCCACTCGAAATTACAACAGAATGTACAAATGTATAAGTACACATGTATAGATATTACACTAATAACAGAGGGTCGAGCACGACTTTACTAATGCTGGGTAACGTAAAATCGAATAGTAAACGTTGTCGAGTTTGTATGACGTTTGGAACAGCGCCCGCCCGTGAGCGTATTTGGAACTAAATTTTTGTATGAGGTTTCTCGATCTCGATACGATAACCGTAACGTTACGCAGCATTCGTAAAGTCGTGCTCGACCCTCTGGCACTAAGGGTACGTAGGAGAAATGTACCGACTGCGAAACGCAAAGGAGGGTAATGTGTTTATCAGTTTATGTATGTATACATATATGTTTGTTCCCTTGTGGCACTCTAGAGACCGAACGCGTGGGCCGATTTTAATAATTCTTACCTCATTAACTGATTTCTTATCAGTAAATTTGAGCAAAATGTTTTTGAGGCAGTCGTTTTTGCCGTCGTTTTTCAAAAAAGTATGTACATACCTACTTGGGTAAGTTGGGTACCGTGAAGTATTTTTCTGGTACAATTTATCCCTTAGATGGAGCGACGACCTGGTAAAGATCGCGGGACCGCGGTGGATGCGGAAAGCACAAGACCGGTCAGAGTGGAGAGCCTTGGGGGAGGCCTATGTTCAGCAGTGGACGTCTTTCGGCTGACATGATGATGATGATGACCAAGTCGAGGGCTATGGCGAATCAAAAATTGAATCTCTAGTGTCGAGTAAATCTGCCATTCTATACCAATGAGAGACAAGCTACTGGTCTATGATTGGTGAAAATTGACCGATCACCACTATAGCCATCTTAGCGGATTTTTGACACGCGATAACTCTCGTGCAGAAGTTCAATGCGAAGGGGAAAAACCAACTACATTTTTAATAAACTCACCGAAACATGAATACACAGAAAAACCAGAAAAAATACCAACCCCGGGAATCGAACCCGGAACCTCGACACTCCGGGTCGCGTGCCCACCCTTACACCAGAATTGGTAATGGAAAAAAATAAATAATAAAATACAAAAAGATTTTCCAATTGAGATCATTGAAAAACCAAATTTAATCCGAGCACAATCCAAAATAACGGTCATAGAACATGATGTATTTCAAAACAATTGCACATGATGATGATGAATTTATCCCTTTAGTTGAACGCGTTTTGGTACCACAAAGAAATTGGCAATTCCCGGTGCTAGCTTATCATTACCGCGGGTTAAGGATATAATAAAGAAAATATTTAGGCACGTTCGTGATGGTTGATTAAGGTTTTAATTTGGCAGTATTTTAATTAGTGCTGTAACTCTGGTTTCATCTTATTTACCTAAATTGAATTCAAGCATAGTGGGATAGTAAAATCATTTTGAGATAGTAAAATGCATTATTATAAAGACTGCGGAAATATATATGAACCACCATTTGACCATTGTGAAATAAACGGATCACATATACGAGTATATTAGTCGAGCTTAGCTACACGAACGAACTTAGCTAAAAACCAAACTCGGTATCTTTCGATTAAAAAAAGCAGTGCCTAAATTGGTCCATTCGTTTAGAAGCTACTGTGCCACAGATATCTGTGTATCTGTGTAACTGTGTAACATTTTTGACCACCGCCCGACACAAGAAGGGTGTTTTAAATTAGACCTGTGTATACATTGTGTGTACGTGTCAGGAGTTAAAAATGTTTTTTTTATTTTTATTGAAAGATTGTGGCAAACGAGCAAACGGGCCACCTGATGGTAAGTGATCACCGCCACCCATGAGAATCAGCAACCCCAGGAGACTCGCTAGTCCCTAGTACACTGGAGACTCTGGTATAAGGGCTGTATCAAATTCAGTAGTGTCTTTTTAACTACGTATTTGACGTTCTGCTCATACTCGTATATCTAAAATTAAACGTCAAATGCTTTCTCGGGTAAGCTGCTGAACTTAAATTAAATTCCTAAGCCCATGAAAGTTTTAAAGCAATCACGATTTCACTTTTAGAAATTTCGTATTTTATTCCAGTATTTATGGCACTAAATCTCTCATTTCCGTGGTAGCTCGTAAGTCATAACTCTGAGTTACGGCGGTAAATATGTCAGCGCACTTTGATACTGCGTTTAATGAGCGCGCGCGCAACTTATGTGGTGTTGAAATAGAGGATGTGGAAATAGTTTGTTGATATAATGTAAATCAAATATCTATCTGCTCTTATATCTAATGGTTCTGAAAGTGTGCTTACTGTTTTGTTTTTATAGTTGGCACAGCATCGGAGGAATGGGTCAACAATACGTTATACAATAAAAGATCTCTTTATTGGACATCACGTAACAAAAAAAAACCGGACAAGTGCGAGTCGGACTCGCGCACGAGGGTTTCGTAGAAAGATTTTAACCATTTTCCTTAGTGTTTTAAGAAGTCCAGTGTTAGCAGAGCCCTGCTCCTAAGCAAAATGTACGCAGTGTGGGGTCAACTTATATTGGTCTACGAAATCTACATACAGACATAAACATTTAAGATTTTGAGACTTTTCTGAGTGGTTGTGCTATAAGAGCTACCTTCATACCAAATTTCAAGTTGCTAGGATAACTGGAAGTACCCTTTAGGTTTTTGGATATCGGCAATTTGTATGGAAACATCCTTTTTAATTACTGTATCTTTTGATCGCGTTGACTTAGAAGGTTAATTTTTTCACAGCTTTAAGGGACCGCAGGTTTGAGTATTTGATATTAATTTCAGCTTGCTACCTCCACGCGTTCCAGAGAAAAAGGGTCTTGACAGACAGACAGACAGACACACAGACAGACGGACAGATGGACAACAAAGTGATCCTATAAGGGTTCCGTTTTTTCCTTTTGAGGTACGGAACCCTAAAAACAGGAAAAGGTACAAAGAAAATAGAAAATAGAAAGCAGAAAATACAGCGCTTCAGAGTGATCTCTCCCAAGCAACCACGATGGAATGAAGGCACCTAAGAGCAGATGAAAGCACGTGGTGCTATTTAGAAATATTAGATGGCTATGTGAAAATACATAACATAAACATTTCAAAACATAATCAGCTAGACTCTTGTAGATACATTTTATTGAACTGAGAGTGACGAAAAGTATTTCTGATCCTGGTTACTTCTGATTATTACATATTGTAACAGTGACACAGACTACAATACAATGCCCGTCCTTTTTTGTCACTTTTAACAAAGGCAACGAATTTTAGTCGTAAACTTCATTTGTATAATCTATACACATGGTGCTCCGAATCCTTACAATTAATTGACGTCGTAACTATATTTATTACAACGACAGCAGCCTCTACCGGTTCCATATGCAACTTTGCGTTCATTTAAATAATTCGTGCATCCAAATGTATTCACATGTCCATCTCACTCATAAACCACGTCGATGCAGAAATAATAAATTCCTTCAAACATTAGGTATTTGATATAATTTACGAGGGTAGCAGCAAATTGAGCGTCGACATGCGAAGTGCGCATTGTAAACTTTGCATAAATTGATTTATATCTTCCTCCATTGGAATGGCTTTTTGATTTATTGGTCGGAAACACGCTCAGCAGACTTTTGAAGCGATGGTTATGATGTTTTTGACAAACATGACGCTTTAGAGGGCTCATGCGTCGAGTTTAAGTTAAATGATAAAGATGAATTGGTCGGGATTATGTGAACTGTGGAGGCCCAGAGAAAATAAAATAAATAACTTATAAAAACATACATGTATTATATAAATTAAGTACTTAATTTGTTCTGAATAACCGGAAACATGCACAATATGCACATCTTATTCATGGACTAGTAGCAAAAGTAAGGGTAATCTTTGTCAAGTAATGGAACATTATTAGGATATTAAGGATAAAATAGGATAAAAAACATTTTTAATACAGCTTTTTTTTCCGACTGGACTTTTTGTGTATTTTAATTGTTCAATTCAATCCGCCCATTCATTTGATCCACACAAACATACATACCTACACGACGATTGTTTTATATTTTGTATCTACAACTTAATTTAGAATCGTACTAAAAATACAAAAACGCTTAATTGAAACTTTAGCCAAACCACTCATTTAAAAATGTCCGTTACTTGTCACTTATTTACTTTGACAACCCGCATTCGAGTAAATAAAGAACGTACCTGCTTGAAAATTGTCATTCCCGCCTGTCATTACCCCTCATTCATTACCGTGTTACCGCCGACACAGTCATGTCACGGTAATGATAACCCGTGGGAATGCTGTTGACAGTGGCATGTCAAATGTACGTAATGAGCACATGTCATTTGTCCGCGATCACGCGACGTCACATACAAGGCACTGATTGATTCGTATAATCATAAGATAACAGGTAATCTGTTCAATTGCATACCTAGTTAGTTTTTGTTATCTTTACCTTGTGACTTGACTTCATTAGGATCAATCTATTAGGTAATATTATTAATTATTAAATAATAAGTCTTTGTTGTAGTGCGAATACGAAACCTACCACATCCAATCGAGAACGTTTCGAGTCATATCTATTAGTTTGACTTCACTGAACCAAGCTCTCCAAAATCAACAAAACACTGTCAACAACGTGTATAGAGTATAGACTCATGCTCGTTGTTTAAAGCTCCCGACTCAATTTAGAGCGTCGCAGAACGTTCAGCCGCAGACAAACAGTGCAACGTATCAGATCTGCAGACACGTACCAATCAACCCTGCCTCGCAGACAGCCACAGACGTCTCCCGATTCAATCGAAACTACTGCATTTCCAGTTGCCCAGCCTTTGATATGTCCATCGCTTGTCTGTCCAAACGATTGTACGTAACAACCAACCAACCCAGACCCTCTCAACCGTACACATCTACCTTACAAAACACGCAACGCCAAAGGCCTCACATCGGCGCACGGGCCACGCTACGCTGGATGCCGATTCGGTGTACATCATTGAAATTGTCAAGGCATTCGTAAACAGAGGGTGATAAATTAATGTACGTAGTAGTACATTAGACGCCCGTGGTAATAAAACACGCGTTAAAATTGTAATTGCTCATGGTGTCCAATGGGAGCCGAGTGCCTATTTATTTTAATATACATTGCCGTCTCGGCTAGCGTCTTGAAATACTGACTGGGTAAACGGGCAGCAGTATTACTCGCTGCCAGCAATGTGGTAGGGCACATTATAGGGTAACGGTTCGTGTTACAGGGCATCTAACAGCGAAACTCACTCTGGAGGGTAATCGCGCTCGAAAGCGTCTAGTAATAAAACCGCTCGTAAAATTGTAACGTTACGACCTGAGAGACGGCGGAGTGCACTGGATGGCACATTGATACGTATTCGGGCTGATGCCTCCCCGGCCGTACATTGTGATTTATACATCGGTTTTTTCAACTGACTAAATGTAGTGTTTTTGTAGGGGTCGGAGTGTTTGTAACACGAAAAGCACCCAAATAGACATTTATAAAATGTGGTCGCACTTATGTTTTATATCTTCCGACGTTGTTAAACTTAAGGCCTCCCAAGCAGACGGTCTTGGGTTCGAGCCTCGGCTCGCATCTCTGAGTTTATCGCAATTTATGTGCGATATTACATGTTTTATAAGTTTTTCGGTGAAGGAAAACATCGTGAAAAAACCTGCACACTCCTGCTAACTCCATGGTGTGTGTGAAGTTCCCGATCTGCGCTGAGAGGAAGCCTCTGGAAGCTAGTGGACGTAACAAATATTCCGACGAATTGAGAACCTCCTCCTTTTTTGAAAGCGGTTAAAAAAGGCAGGTGATGAAACTGAAACAAGTTTTTTTTCTATAAGCCGCGACCAACTTTAATGAGGGAAAAAGTGTTATAAGTAAAACGCAAGATATGCTCAAGAATTTATACCACAGCTGACGTTGTTTAAAAATGATGCAAACATTGCCACAAAAGCCATTAATCTTTCACAAATCATTAACTTGAGAGAACTACAAAACTTAATTAGTAAAAAATTCAAGGGTGAACCTGTTTGAGATGTTATCACATACAAATTTTACGAAATAACACGTAATGAGATAATGTAATTATATTATTCGACAGAGTCTAATAATTTTGAGCCTAGCGAGCTGCAAAAAACTAATCTCGCCACGGTTCGTTGCCTGAAACGAGCCTTGGCAAAAAATGTTTTGTATCCTACTTTTTGAATATAAAAGCCGGCGGAGAATAACTTGAAATCATTCAAATCGTCACATTTGAAGCAACAACAACAAAGATGTTCGCTAAGGTAAAATATCTGAATATTATCAAATACAACCTAATTATCACATCTGAAGATCTCTGGTCTAAAGGCCATTTGTCTCAATCAACTTTACTTTGCCACTCGTTGCCATGGAGATGTCCCCCGGATCACTCGTCTCAAATAAGATTTTCTAAGGCACCACTCCAGCAAACGTTAGGAGTTTCGACAGTTGTATGCCAATTCCTTCATGCTTCATTTCCTAAGCATGCAAATCCTGACTTCCGGGGGAGTGGGGTCTTAGAAAATCATATTTTTGTTTCGTTACCCAGGGGACATCTCCATGGCAACGAGTGGCAATGAAAAGTTTATTGACCCGTTTCACATTAATAGATTTCCCACTGTTTTTGTCTGTCATCTATCATCCATAGACAATATTTTGATTACCAATATTAATACAATCTCTTGTTTTTCAGATCGCCCTAATTGCCACCTGCCTCTTCGGCTTCACCCGTGCCGGAGGGTTGAACACCGGTCTTGGTGTTGCTGGCCAGAGCTCAGCCCTCGGTTACGGAGCTGGTCTTGGCTACGGCTCAAACCTTGGCTACGCAAATGGAGCCTACGGTGCCGGGCTTGGTTACGGCGGCTACGGTGCTGGACTTGGCTACGCTAACGGCGCCCACGGTGCAGGACTCGGCTACGGCGGCTACGGAGCTGGCTACAATAGAGCTGGATACGCCGGTTACGGTGCTGGTCTCGGCTACGGTGCTGGCCTCGGCTACGGTGCAGGCTACAACGGACTGGGTAACACTGCAAACGCTGGCCTCGGCTACGCTGGCTACGGCGGTCTAGGAAACGGCTACGCTGGATCTAAAGTGTCGTCATACCAGTACCGTATTAACCACCCTCCTTCCTACGGCGCTGGTAACGCCGGCTACGGTAGCTATGCCAATGGCGCCTACGGTCGCGGAGCGTACGCTAGTGGTGCCTACGGTGGTGCCTACGGAAATGCTGCCTACGGCCGTGGTGCCTACGGAGCCAACTACGCTGGTTGGTAAAAATCTTTGACAAAATAGTATCCTACCGAAATTTATGTTGATAGTCACGTAAATATGTAATTGAATTGAATATACGACTTTTTATACTTTTGTCTTTTCTCTATTGTGACCTTGCTTCATAATAATCTATTAACTTATTGTCAGTAATGAAGGTAGCTATCTAATATTTATTGGATTAGCAAAACAATAATTAAGCTAAATTAAGTAAATTTATAAACCGTTTGCTTGACAACAAAACGAATCATGGAAATAAACAAATAAAATAAACAATTAAACTTTGTCCTTAAAACAGATTCTAACTAAAAACACAGTGAACTAATAATTTAACCAACTTAGAAAAGTTGAAAAAACCCCCAGCATTATCATTTCAAAGTTCTGTATTTCAAAATCAGGTAATCCGATTTTAATTAAAGTTAGCTAAGAACCATCTCGATTAACCAGCGGAGCACCCTTATGATTACAGTTGTGATCGTAATTTAATATATCTACTGTTCTAATTTTAATTTTATTACTTCATTATAAGATGAAAATTATGATCATACCTGTTGATCATAGGGCATTCCTCGGGTTAACTGGCTTTATATTAAAAAAACTGCACCAAAATCGGTCCATCCGTTTGGGAGCTTTGATGGCACAGACAGATACGCAGATACACATGTAAAACTTTTAAAACCCCCCCTTTTTGCTTATTCCCATTTTAGATATTGGTATTAACTTTTCTCTTCAAAAGTAGATAACCAATTTGGACATAGCGAGTCTTTTAGCTGTCCGTTACGACTCTATTTCTTGACACTTTACGGCTGTGTCCCTTTCGTAACTCTAACACTTTACAGTCTCTAGTAATTGGTTGTTAGGTAGATTTACACCTAGTGTTTTACTCAGTTTAGCGTTTGCAAGGAACATGGATGACATTTTGTTCCTAGGGTAATGAGAATTTTAGTTTAAATGCACATGAAGATGCAGTGGTAATGATGACAGGTCACGGTCATAATTATGTTAATACCTGCTTAAGAACTAGCTTCAGTGAATTCAATAGATTACTTATTATTTTAAAATGTAGGCGGTACCTATTAGAAAGTTTTGGCCGTAATGTACTAGTTGGATCAACTGAATCGTGACCAACTGTGGAATATTTTCCTAGAAAATGTCACGGTGACATCCCATTGCCTGACAAGGAAAAATGTAATGAAACTACTGTGAGAACCGACTGTACCTCTGACAGAGTTAATATCGTTAATACAATGTATAACGATGAATACAATTATGATTCATTCGCGATAAGATCTCGGTTTTAGCCATTTCAGTAATGCATAAAAAACTTTTAAGGTCGAAACTAATTAACTTTTTCGTACTTACTTTTTTTTGGATAAATTAAAATCGGTACGGTCAGAGTCTTAGTCATATCAATATCCATAATCACATTATACACATGTGACTACGTTCTCGTCTATTCTTAGCTTTAGGAACGTATTGTTTAAATAATGATGTGCAACTAAAACATAACAAAAAAAAGGTACTATGTTATAACTCTTATATATTGTATTCACATCACACACTTAGGTACATCTTGACTTTATTTCATCCTAACTAAAGTTAAAATTAATACTTTTCCGCTCTGCTCTCTTCGTATAATTTATAGACGCTGTTACGCGTCCAGGGGCAAAGCGAAAAGTACAAAGTGGCCGTTTTCAAGTTTACACTAACCACATTAATGAGTCGACCACTCAGACTTGATCCACGTCCTTATTAACTTTAACCTGCTTTGCTCATTGTTATTAACGTTTTTAAGAGGAACGAAAGGTCTCAGTAAAGTGGCGGACTCTTGAAATGTTCATAATGTATTGCCGTATGAAACATTTTTTGAGGGAATTCAGGCTTTATGTGTTTTTGCTAGGTCACTCAAAGGTGAAAAAATAATTAAAAGCGTTTTAGAGGTAGTCTTGTGTTTAAATTTTACTGCACATTTTTATAATTTTATAACTTTGTAAATATAAGTACCCCGCATACTTGTTTGTTAACTATAAGGCTCATATTTTTGTGTAACAATTAATAATATCTAACGTACTTTAATATGATATTTTTTATTTCGTAAGTGTAACTTCTACGCTCACAAGTTTTAGCTCTCAGCTCACAAGTAGTCGTCATTTAATGTTAATAATAACCGACTTTTAGCTTATTTGCCATCATTACTCATCAAAGACTAACAGCAATCTAAGAATTCAATTTATTTTCAAACGGTACAAACACCCATGACAAACAATATGAATTGACCATTAGCACAAATGTCAGGGGAATGAGAAAAGAAAGAAATAGCCCCTGCGAATTCAAGAGACGCCCTTTCAAGCTTGACAACCCGGCTAAGTATATGCGGGACCAGCGATTTCCAAGCGAATGTCTAGTACATTGCATTTGTTGTCTGTTAACCGCAGTACAGTGAGCATGTTGGGCGTGCAATGAACAGTGAGTTCGATTTTTTCATCGCCTGTTGTGTGTTGCCGTGGTCGGCGCGTGAAGCGGCAGCGGTAATGACGCGCGAGAGATTGATCGACGTGGCCTTGGCAAGGCGTTAAGTAATTATCCTTTATTTGTTTTTTGACCGCTTTACAAGATTGTTGCAGGTTTTAGTGTTGACAACGTAATTAATTGAAATCAAAATTAGGAAGTCAGCTGTGCACTTGTTTAAAATTATTAACGTTTTGCTGTGCCATGTACAACGGCCCATTCCACTGGGTAGCTATGGTGACCTTACCACAGAACTAATAAAAAGTTGATGGAAGTATTACGGTCGCGTGAACTTGTCGCTGCGTTTGTGTAGCGTAAGACACAAATGGGCGAATTGTGACTCAGTATTGCTCGTGATACATGTGTTCTGAAATGTTATTTCATAGCATTTGTAATTGCGGAAACTCATTCACAATGATTACTCATAACATACATAAATAATTTTATTGTTTGCGTGATTGCGAAGTGATTTTTCGTGTGTACGTTCATAGCTAGTAGAGGGAAGTGACGACATAGTTTCTAGAAGAAAATACGAACTATATTATAGTTTCTATCCTATTTTTATTAGTTCTGTGAATTTTGCTGATAATTTAATTTTAAATATGAAAAAAAATCGACTACAGCCATCATGGCATAAGATCCGTGTCACTTCAATCCGCGATCACTCATTCAAAAATAACAAAGCACAATTGTAATTACCAACAAATAATTCACATGACTTATCGCCAACAGCCGAAAGAAATTCATTCTTGTCACAATAATGTCAACCGCCGTATGTCATTACCCGTTAAAAGCCGCGCATGTCATTCCTCTGATAAACAACTGTCGTGTCACTGTGATGCTCAAATGTCATCGCCGGACCGTGACAAGCTTAAAAATACAGTCGGCTAAATTAGAAACTAACATCACTAGTTGAACATTTTCGGTGTTCCCTTTGATAGTGGCGCCGAATGTAACGGTAAATGCAAGTTTGTGCGCCCGTAATCCCGGACGTTGTGCCAAAGTTAGTTAGTCATGAAAATGAACTGAATATATTAATTTTATGGCGACGTTAATTGGGAGAGATACCCGTCAACAAATTACGCTGTGAGTCATTTTAGCGTCTGTCAAGCCGTATTTTAGCGACGGCTGTAAAGTGGCTGAGAATACTTTGTAAAGGATATTAAAAATGTCAACTAAGCGGTAACAATCTTGGTGTTCAAAACGTAAACGCTTTTAACGCGTTCGGTTTTTCTACTCGTAAGTAGCGTATAGCTAAACAGTGGGCCGTTTGATACGACACGACGATCTGATACTGAAAATTGTAGAAGGAAAGATAGAAGGAAAGAGAGGAAGGGGAAGGCCGAGGATAGAGTATTTGGATCAAATAAAAAAGAAGATAGACTTTGTGTCGTATCAGGGGGGCTAACACGCGTTCCATTTTGTCGCTTGTCGCTCAGTGCGTCCTTCACTGATTCCGTCACTATGAAAGGGACGCACTGCGTGACAAGCGACAAAATGGCGCGCCATGCTGCATGTACAGGAGGTGAAAGAACTTGCATTGGAAATAACGGACTGGATAAAACTGCATCGACAAGAGTAACACTCTTAAATAACATGATGAAGATGAAGCTTTAAATGAGAAAGTGTGACAATTAGAATAATAACAGGTCAAGAGCGAGTCGGACTCGCGCACCGAGGGTTCCGTTTGATCATATGATATTATTTGTGCTACTTTAATGTAGGATAAACTGACAGACGCACCACACAGCACTATCTCTTGTTCTCTATGTGCTAAATAGTTGGACAATCCTCATCTAAAACCATTCCCAATTTCAACTTGATAGCATCAGTAGTTCGTGAGATAATCAGCTGTGATTGACGGACGGATAGACGGGCTGAGTCGCACCATAAGGGTTCCTTTTACCATTTCGGTACGGAACCCTAAAAGAAGTTATACGTTGTTTAGTACCAGACCCTCTAGCATACTAAAGTTTATCGACGTAGTGTGTGTCCTTCTCGCACTTGCATATTTGTTAGAAAGTGACGTATGCTTTTATGTCGTCGATACAATTTACCGTGCTCGGTGGAGGTGATAAATAACTCGCCAGAACGGACTGGACTCTTTCTAACCCCCGATGAAAAAGAGGGGTGTTATAAGTTTGACCTGTGTATCTTTGTAACTCCCAAACGGATGGATTGATTTCGACGCGGTTTTACAAAACCGCGATATAGTACACTATAAACTAAAAAACAATTACTTTGCTCACCCGCGACCACTAATGACAAATAGTTATATCTGTGCGGCAAATGTATGTTTCCATGCAACACCTCCAACAACATACATTTGCCGCACAGATATAACTATTTGTCATTAGTGGTCGCGGGTGAGCAAAGTAATTGTTTTTTAGTTCATAAATATGGACCTCCGCAAAGTAACGCCTGATTCAATAGTACACTATATTTTTAATAAACTCACCGAAACACGCGTATTTGAAATACCAATTCTGGTGTAAGGGTGGGCACGCGACCCGGAGTGTCGAGGTTCCGGGTTCGATTCCCGGGGTTGGTATTTTTCTGTGTATTCATGTTTCGGTGAGTTTATTAAAAATATAATTGAGATTCACGGGAAGACCGTAAAAATAAAAAACTAAAATTGGAAAAATAAAAAATACAATAAGATTTTCCAATTGAAATCATTAGCGGTTTTGTATAAGCGAAAGCTAGTTTAATCGAGATGTTTCTTAGCTAAGTTTGAATAAAATCGGTTCACCCGTTTTTAAAATATTGAACTTTGAAATGACAATGTCGGGGGCTTTTCAACGTTTTTAATCAATGCAGTTGAGTGATAAAGTACTCTTAAATAGATGATGATGAAGGGACATAAGAAATACTAGCAATACTGAGAAATCACTTTAAGGTCATTAAAATAAAATAAAAGTTGCGTAAAGCTATCAGAGGGTCGAGCACGAGTTTTGAATCCTGAGTAACGTTACGCTTATAGCATCAAGATCGAAAAATCTCATACAAAATTTTAGTTCCAAATACGCTCACGGGCGGGCGCTGTTACAAACGTCATACAAATTTCTCGATTTGTTTACTACTCGATTACTTTACGCAGGTTTCGAATATTCATACTCGGGCCTCTGGACTCTCTTTGATGCAGTCGAGTGATACTTTTAAACAGATGACGAAGAAGGGACACAAGGAATACTTACTAGCAATACTAAGAAATCGCTTTAAGCTCATTAAATTTAAAAAAAAGTTGCGTAAAGCTATCAGCGAGCTACGCGTCCGCTGACGAAAGGCCGCGGTCCATCGTCATTTCCGCCCGGCAATTACGCGGGACGTTTTGACGCGCGTAATTACGCTGCGTTCTGACACCTCATAATTACGCCGGCACCAGGGAGACCAGCCTGCTGCGTTGTTGACGCGAACTAAAAGCTATCAGGATCTTTAAAACTAAAAAAAATATAATGAAAAAAAACTTTTGACGTGAAACTACCGTGAGATGCTTCGGACTAATCCGTAGCCCTTCCGGTAGCACACGCTTCGGCGGTAGCGAAACGAAGACAGATAAAAACACAGATGCGTAGCTTTCTAGATTGCCACCAGTATTTTCCCAGGTGTCAACTTCAGAACACATTAGTGTTGCTTAGGGGCAGAGATTCAAGTGTTATTTTCGACACAAGATAATATCTCGATCGCGTTCGCGTAAACGTCTCAATTACTATTACGCGATCGAAACATTGATTGCGACGTGAAACCTGAAATTTAGACTAATGGCTCAGAAATAGGGAGTACCTAAGATGGCGGTAGAGATCCGGACGGATCCCGCACCCGCAGCGTATAGTGAGTAGTGTGCCCCCGTGTTGTGATTAAGGCGCTCGGTGGCGTTGTGACGCGTCATAATTACGCAGAGCTCGTTACAAGCCGTGGACCAGGAGCTAGAATCCATTTCAGAGCCCCAAGCACGAGCTGCGAGCAATGGGCGGGGTACTTTGCTAGCAGGACTGATGGCCGATGGGGTCAGAATGTTCTCGAAAGGCGTCCGCGGACCGGGAGACGAGCTGTCGGTAGGCCTCCAGCAAGATGGAGCGACGACCTGGTAAAGATCGCGGGACTGCGTTGGATGCGGAAAGCACAAGACCGGTCTGAGTGAAGAGCCTTGGGGAGGCCTATGTCTAGCAGTGGACGACATTCGGCTGACATGATGATGATGATGATGAAGCACGAATATTCGAATCCTGCGTAACGAAATCGCCATCGAGAAACTTCATATTAAATTTTTGTACTAAATTCGATCCCGGGCGGCGCTGTCCCAAACGTCACACGAATTTTCTCGATAACGCTCCACCCGATTACGTTACATTCGTATACTAGCGCTCGGGGCTCAGTGTTTTTTCAAGCTTTTTAACTTGCGACCTCTTTTGTCATGATTACCAGATATTTTTTTTGAAGTTCCACTGCTGGGCACATGCCTTCTCTCAGAATGAGAGGACTTGGGCTGTAGTTCCCACGCGGGCCCAGCGCGGATTGGGAACTTCACAAAGTGTGCAATTTTCCTTACTATGTTTCCCTTCACATAAATTCGGAAAAACGCAGAGGTGCGAGCCGAAGCTCGAATCCACGACCGCTCTCTCTCTCTCTCTCTCTCTCTCTCTCTCTCTCTCTGCTTGAGAAGCCATAGGTCAAACCACTAAGCTGTCACGGCTTTTTTAAAAGCCAAAGTTAATTTAAAGTTAAGTCTTGCTTAAAATTAACTCGTCTAAGTTACACTCAGTGTCCCGGTCTAACATTTGCGCCGGCGCGGCAACTAAGTGCCGTGGTTAGCTTAAGTGGATCTGCCATATTATAACATTACAGACACTTAGATACGGTCTAGCTCTTCGGAGTTTACAAGAACAAACACCACAGAACTATATATTATAGGGATAGAAGGAAAAAGTGTGTAGAACCTCATTACGCGTTCTAGTTTCCGTCAAGTTCCGCGTGCGACGTCAAGTTTTAAAAATAATTTAAAATATTGACAACAATTAACGGTTCAAATAACACCAGGAAAGTTGGAGCTGTTAATAGAGGTATTTCCTCACTAAATTACACTCGTGACGGCAAAATATCGATGAAGTCTTCCTTTCTATTGTAAGGCCCCACGTTGGGCGCCACTGTTACAGGCCGTTTTCATGAGGGGAAACAGTCTGTTTTAAGGTAGCCTACCTAGGGTTTTGTGAAGGAAACAAATTACAAGTTTAATACATTTATTTCTACAAAATCGGTAGGCTAAATTGACAATTAAAATAGAGAATCTCAGGGGATTGAGTTCGAAGACACTTTTGAAGATACTGGGTTCGATTACACGCTAATGTGGCCTACACTTCCCTCGGGTGTCTGGATCCTCCGGCGACGGCGAAGATAGGGCGCAGGCGTCGTAGAGCAACCAGGAGTAACCAGGGGGCTCGTGTGATGACGTGGTGTTGAGATGGTGTGAAGGGGACCGTAGCGTGCCAACGGCTAGCCTCTGAGTAGGCTGCGAGAGGTCGGCAGGGGTCCGTTAGGAACCAGTAGTGGGTGGAGAGATTTCCCACGGGTAGCGTAGTTGCCCTGTAAATAAGCTGGTGTGAGCCAAACGTCCATGGTATGCTCGCACTGCCATATTCCGCTTTCCAGTCCGACCATTCCCGAGGGAGTGGGAACCAGATTGGCAGTGCATGGCAATACGGAGGGTCATACGGATTTACAATTTAGCTAGAGTCAGAGAGTAAGCTTTTACAGGTTTCTAGTGAGAGTGGATAACAGATTTACACAAAGTGACCGTTGGAACTTTAAATTCCAACCGTTCTAGGAAGACGTTAGGTTTTAAAATAAGCGCTACGTCTATAACCGTAGAGCAGTGAAATAGGGACAGATTAAATTATAATTAACTGTCCGGAGCGCTATTAAGGTACAGTACTGCTTCGGACAGAGTAACAGAGTGGAAACCCTATAGAATTAAATATATTACAATAAAAGACACAAGTAGTGTAACACAATGATAAAGTACAGAAACGATCAGTATTCTTACCAAGTTCTGGGCTGGCTGGTTCCACTCAGGAGTTGTAGAGAAATGTGGGGTCTCCCAGCCGTACAAGCGGTTTTATGGTTGAGTGGGACCGGATACGGACAACCAAAAGATTTTGAATTGGGTGACGCCCATGGGCGTGTCCGTGCTTCTCATTTTGAATACCAACGTATTGTTTCTGTGTAGTGTGTAATGTAGTTTTTTTTATGTGTTTTATGTTGGCTAAGTGCAAGTAGCGGTTGTTAATTAATTAATTTACAATCGATGCAATTTTAATTCCATTTAAATTAATATTATTCGCCTAAGTGTGGAAAAGCGCCATCTAGCGGATTATGGCGGAACTTTTTAATGTCCAATAGCTTGCGTATTGTGACAGTCGATATAGTTCTGTGACAATCACTGACTTGAGGGAGAATGATTGCTAAGAACAATGCGCCTTAAGAGACATGGCACACATTATTAAAAAAAAAAAGTTACAATAGCTTTTACAGTATACATTTAACCAAAGAATATTTATACTGACGTAAAAAGAAACGACACTGACGCATGTGTGCAGTAAGCGACCTTGCGGCTGTGTGCGTTTCGGGACGCGAGCGGGGGCGAGCGCGGGGCGTGCGGGGTGAGGAAAGGCGATCCGCGGTCGCCACGGCACGGCAGTGACGCGCTGACATAACCACAAAAGATTTTGTGAAAGCGAAAGCGTAACAAACACAGTATTTGCTAGGATTAATCGATAAGTCTGTCCACCGGAGCTTTACTTCATTAAACTTACCTTCTCTGAGGGCCAAGCACGACTTTACGAATGCTGCGTAACGTAAAGTCGAATAGTAAACGTTGTCGAGTTTGTATGATGTTTGGAACAGCGCCCGCCCGTGAGCGTATTTGGAACTAAAATTTTGTATGAGGTTTCTCGATCTCGATACGATAACCGTAACGTTACACAGCTGTCGTAAAGTCGTGCTCGACCCTTGGATCACTTGTCACTGTAATTACCAGCCTCAAATAATTACTTTTTGCCGTAATTACCTTGTGTGACGCGCGCGTGTTCGGGACACTTCGCTGTGTTCATTTGGGCCCATTGTGGCCAATTACGCCTAAGGCATTTTATAACAACACGTATTATTCTTGAGAGATCCCACAAGGCATTAAAAGTACAGGTTACAGTATAGTAAAAATAATGAGTGCATCGCCGTGTTTTATAAAGCTACAAGTTACAACTAACAAGCGGAAGACTCTTTCTAACAAAAGGTGATAAAATGAGACTTCCGCTTGTAAATTGTAACTTGTAGCTTTATAAAACGACCCAGTAGTCGAATGTAGAGGTGAAAATAATTATAGACGATGTAGTTGTGTGTTCAATGTTAATGTCTAGAAAAAATATTTTTTTCTGATGATCATTTTTAAATGAAACAGCTCCTACTCTGTTCGGGTGTAACGCGGAATAAAGTTTAAATGACAAATAAATAAGATGGGTATTTAACGTCATAATAAAGTAATGTTCACAATTAACAATAAAAAAATACTTAAAAGTCTAAAGTTACCTTATTAAATGGCATATTTTTAATAGAATGCAATTAAAGGTATATTTTCAATGAACACGTATTATAAAACTTAAGCGGTGTAATTATGATTATTTTATAATTGCCTGTATTCATATGCCACTTGTATTAAGAATTATAATCAACTGACATTAAAGGACTATTTATGACGAGGTACAGCGGTGAGAATATTTTATTTTTTTACTCATAATTGTCTCGGCTTTGACATTAACTATGTTTTGTCCCTGTTCGATAAACAAAGTCAAAAAATACGGATTTAAAAAGTTTTGAAACGATAAACATATTTACTTACTGCTTAATGTCATCAAATTACGTGTCTCGGCTTTTAGGTACGTTATTCCAAAAACACATTTCAGATCATTTATAACATTGTTTATAATGAAACAATAATATATTAAAATACTAAATCACCGTAATTCATTGTTACTTCGTCTACACGCAATATCGTCCCACTCGCGCACACATTTTGATTCAATGTCTTACAAATTACAATAAAACTGTAAAAATAATACTAACGTGTGAATCTTGTGTAAACATCTCGTTTGGCTGCTGTTTATGCTGAGTTGTCTTGGTTTGTCGACAATGGGTTGAAATATTGCTGCACATGTGCTGTGGTTACTGTGGCTTTGGTTCTGCAGATTTTATTACATTTAATTTGAAAGTAAGTTCGCGTTGAATAAAATAAAAATCAAAATCAAAATTTTACTCAGTAACTGCTTAGGCGGTTCAATGTTCTTTTGCACGTCTTTGCTTTAAGTCTACCAGGTTAATGCTTTCGGAAAGACCATGATTGCCTAGAAAAATGGGCCGCAGGAAACTAAACTTGACTTGGCACAAAGTGATTAAAAAAAAACTCTTACAATCCATAAAAATAAATGGATTAAGTAAGTATAAACTTATAAACTTTTCTAATTTCACCTAAATGATACCGGTTCGGACTAGTAATAGAATTCTGTATGCAGTATTATTATTCTGTGACCAATGTATCTGGTTCGCTTTATCTCTCGACCGCCAAAGGAATGACAGCGACCGCCATATTTTCATGACAAACGCCTGTGATTAACTAAATATCGCAGTAACATTGACGGGGCTTGCATTGGCTTGTTAGAGGACAAGAGAGCTGCAAAGATTGAGTTATGTCAAGAATTAACAATTTGAATACATACGGGTGTTTTGAGATTCTATGAAAAATCAAGCGGCAATCCCATGTCACATGTATGTCCTATGAGCGTGAAAACCTCAATGATATTATAAGTAAAGATATGTCATACGCTCACAAAACAATCGAAAAACATGTTTCGAACATTTTGACATTTGCGCGCAAGTTTGGACCGACTAAGAGCGACTAAGGCCAAAGATGCTACAAATTGTAGCCTTTTCTGCGCTTCATATTCGGCGCGCTGATGACATTCTATATGTAATATCATTGAGAAACAAAGTTCCCAATCCGCACTGGGCCCGCGTGGGAACTATAGCCCTATCTTTCTCATTCCGAGAGGAGGCCTGTGCCCAGCAGTGGGACGTAAATAAGCTGATTATAATTTATAACGATGAAGCACAAGCTAATGCTACACAAAATTGTATCGTTAAATACTACAAATGGTGCTTTTACAGCCTTCAAAAATAAATTATCACCTAACGGTACTAAATCTAGTAACAATGGTGTGTTATAAATTTGAAGAATAATCTCAATTTATATTTATACAATTCATAACTATCCCCGATAACAGCATCACAATACAACTCACTAAATCTCAAGCGCAATTCCATCTAAAAATTTGCGCGCATAAAATTTGGACCATAAATTCGATACAATCTCCCGCCCTACCATACGTAACAGCTAATGGTTTTGAAGTATTGGCATTATGTTCCTTCGCTCTGTGTTATTTATATGACATACCTATTAATACTCATTATTCTCCATCCAACAAACACACAATAGGTACGTTTACCCTGACACAGACGAAAATATTACTCGCGTTTTCTTTTGCGGACTGCGATCTGGAGAGTCACTTTGTGTGGTATAATTTTAGTCTGTCGCGCACAGGGTAAAGGTGTCTGTATAGAACAAGTTGTAAGGAAAGAGGTTGGCTTTTGTTATGTAAGTGGTGAGCTACGAGCTGTCGTGAAATGTGCCACCGTATTTTTTTCTCCCTTTGTTACGTGTCGGGTTGTTCTCAGAGTATTAAATTACGTATTTAATTGGCGATTTAAATTTTGTTTATGTGTTTAAGTAGACAATTATAGGCAGTTCTGTTATGACAGTTAAATGGCTCAAAAGCGACGGTTGAAAGGAGTTGATTTTGAGGTTAGAGCGTTTCATTCATAAGATACTTCGAGAACAATCACGCCTAGTACGAGGATAGATCAATATAACATGGAGCTTCGAAGAAAAAAACTGGTCAACTGCGAGTTTGACTTCGCACCGAGGAGGGTTCCTTAACTAAAGTTTTTCGGAAGTTTTCCTTGACTTCTGTTGTAATACCTTGTTTAGTATCAAATTTCATGGTTTTAGGTTAATGGAAAGTAACCTAAGTTTTGATTTACCTACTTGAGACTGACAGTCAGACAAACGGACAACGAAATGATCCTAAGGGTTCCGTTTTTTTGCTACCATAATTTGTGAGGGTTAGATAAAATAGTACATTAAAATATCAACGGAAACTATACCGAGATTACTCAGTCTCTCTGTTATGACAAATTAAACAAAAACACAACACACTAACAACTAGCTGACCAAAAGCGGCAGTGCTAGTCCGTTACTTCCTATAGAGGTACCTACTTTTGACCATAAAAAGGAATTTACCTCAAACCTGCTATAACTAAAGAAAATAAAACCATCTCTAGCCCAATTGATTATGACGCTTCACCCACACTTCGGAAGCTCTCACGTACCCGACGCGGAACACACACATTGAAAAAAAAAACCATTTTAAATATCCCCCCATAATAACGCCAGCAATAAAGGCGTCCACTGACGATGCTGGTAATCGCACGAATAAATCAGCTATTATCTCGCCTCTCGAAAGCAACAGAACAAAACGGTGACGCCAACAAATGACCGCTATTTCTCATCGGCATCCGTATCCGAGGACTCTGTCAATATATCCGTGAGTGAGTGCCCGAGGGAGAGAAGGGAGCGGTAGCGGGTCCACGAGCGGAAGCGGAAAGCTTTTACACGCTTTGTAAGGGCCTTATTCATAAACGTCACTCAAGCCTCCATTAGCTAAAATAGGTTTTAATATACAATGACAATGCAAAGAAAAATCCGTTAAGCAGCTGGACTTGAACCAGCAACCTCGGTAATCCGTACCACGCTCCACCAATTAAGCTATACTTAACGTTGGTGTACCTAACGAATTTTTCAATGCCTTGTGTCATATTTTTATTTGGAAGATCTCTCCTCAGCGCCATCTATGAGTAGCTTAATCAAGCGGCTCACCCACTACGGAACTTCTACAGTTACGCATTAGTGGCAAGAGATGGAACTATTTTCTGAATCAATGAAAATAATCGTTTTATTGATTATTTTTTGTTTTTATTTTTATGAAACGTTCATAGAATGAAATTCAATATACAATGACAATGCAAAGAAAAATCCGTTAAGCAGCTGGACTTGAACCAGCAACCTCGGTAATCCGTACCACGCTCCACCAATTAAGCTATACTTAACGTTGGTGTACCTAACGAATTTTTCAATGCCTTGTGTCATATTTTTATTTGGAAGATCTCTCCTCAGCGCCACATTAAAATAGGTTTTGTCTTCTTCTTACTAACGGAAATGTCAATGTGACAAAAAAGGACAAACGAACTTTAACGGCATTTTAGTTAAAATGGGTTTATGAATAACAGGGTTAGTCTTTTACTTAAATCACAATACGTTTTATTGGACAATGTCCACGTCATTGATTTTCGGCTGTGTAGTTAATTAAATTGATGATGTTTTGCTAGGTACTTTGGTTACCTATTATTAAAACTGTTGGTAACAATTTCAGGACTTATAATAGTATAGTGAACTTGAGTATGTACAGAGGAACCAATATTTCTTACCCAGTAAACAATGGAAATGACATTTCAATTGGAGATTACAACAAACATGATTTTTATAAACCTTTATTTTTGTTAATTTAGGACTTATGTTTCAACGGAAATTACTATTATATCACCCTGCGTTTTTGTGAAACGAAAAGTGACCATTCAATTAGAGTACATTTTTTTTGTCTCTAATTATTACACATTAATTAATTAATTCGGGAATAAAGTAATTAACACACAAATAGTTTCATAATTAAATTTTGACCAGGCAATAAGAAAAATTGGATCCTTATTACCTCTCTTTTAAGCGAAGCGAAGCGAGTCTATACAATATAATTTGATACAGTTACAATACTTATGCCCGTTTTCACCAACGACTCCTAATATTTAAGGGATTCCTTAGCTCTTTTAGGTGACACCTAAGACCAATTTCCGTTTCACCAACGCTTAAGTAACACCTAACTGCTTAGGGGGCACCCTAAGTTTAGGGGTTCGAATATTGACCCCCTAGCGCTAAGTGACAGTTCGCGCAATTTTTATAGGTTATCGTGCATTTGTTATGCAATAATTAACTAAAACTGATAAGATTTATATAAAATGGAAGGCTATTTAAATGATTTTGTAGAGTTTGGAAGCTGTTGAATAATTAGATTTAATATTCACATCAAACTTGTTTAGATCAGACTGAAGATCAGATGATTTAACAAAGTATGATAGATACTAAAGATTTTTCATATGATATTACTACTCGTAGAATGTCGAAAGAAAGCGTGCTTTTCATACTTAAAAAAATATTACATTATAGGTATTTGGAATATAAGGATAACTCAGAACAGAAGAAGAATAGTTCTGTATAAAGGAAGACCTCATCGCAGCTGGACGAATGCTTAATATTCATCATCAGTCTATTAATGACCCTCAGAATACAAAACAAACCAGAAGCCGCGTTCAATTATAACAATTTATTATTGATTTCGCTATCCGTTTTCACTTAAAATATAATCCTGTTCTGTTTTTTATAAGCCCAACGGCATTTCTGCATGTAGGAATCACACGAGAAGCGATTAATTAACACGCGCGCTCGCGGGTTCTGGTCTGGTCTGTATTATACGGGTTTCAAAGAAATCGAATAACAATGCTTTGAAAATATGTACAGTTCATGAATAAATTATCAGATCTAATCATTCCAGTTTCAGTCAATGAATTCTCGCTAATAAACTACAATCATCGCACCGAAAGTTCGAAAAAAATTAGATGGTTAAAAACTGTCACTGCAAGTTCTTTTTTTTCTGGATGGCAAAGATAATGCCATACAGCCTTAGTCAACATTAAAAATAAGAAATAAGACGTCAATTTAGTATTAATGATATATTTCTCTAGTTTATCTATGTTTTTAACATGTTGGTTTAATTTTTTATACACGAATTTTGAAGTTATTTCTCTTAAAAAAAATTACCGATACAAAACCGGTTTTAGAAATCACTATAGATAAAACAAACCGTCACTTAGTTAGGGGACCCCTATTAAGGTGTTACTTAGGATGGTGAAAATGAAATTAGGTTAGGGAGAGATATAAGGGGCCACTTAGGATAGGGGTCCCCTGACTAGGTGATGACGTAGGTGTCGTTGGTGAAAACGGGCATTAGAACTATATTTAAGCCTTTAACCCTAAACAAGGCCTCATTTATTGGAACATACTACCACTGAATCAATATCAGCTATGGAATACATACCCGACCAACGATATTTTTTAAACAAGTCGCATTTTAAATAAACACAATTGATATTGTGCCATATTATTCAGATTCTAACATTGAATTTCCAATTAAGTGTATGTGGTTGTTAAATCGCCTCTTATTAAGGTTTAAGTCAGGATTTCTGTATACTGATAATTTGGTACACCTACGTACCTACACCATATTTCTTTGATTCACCTGCTAATTTGGGGCTTAAAACAATCACTACTTCGTTGATGTTAAATCGTCTTAGCTAATCACGTCGCGCAACCTTCCAGTCTACTAAATTAGGTTCAGAAACAACACGTTCGGTAAAAAACACGCATCTTTTCAGACTTGCGCCACACACCATGCCGCCCCATCTGCCACCCTAACCGCAGTTATATTTTATTTGCGCAATAAATTACGTTTTATTACACATATTTTGTCGTGTTACAATAACTAATGCACCCAGTCTCAATTCGCATGTAATTCTGCGTAACGGGATTTTTTTTTATTATTTATTTGTGCTCTTTATTGCATTAACCCCTCTTTTTAACCGACTTCAAAAAAAGGAGGAGGTTCTACGTTCCACTGTATGTATTTTTTTTTGTAACAAATTTGCTGAGTCCGACGATTCTGAAAGGAAAATATCTGCAGTAGAAAAATTTGCTCAATTACCTTAGAGCAGGAAAGGAATGGAGATGTTAACGCGCGATTTCCCCTCTGCCAAAACTCTAACATTAAGTCTGACCAAAATTATCAGGGTCTGTTGATTGAGTGCGTGTTTTGGCATTTGTGTGACAGTTTTGTTTTAGTGTGAATTTGTAGGAACGTAAAAGCGCAGACGTGTGTTGTACGTATGTGTTCCTCGTCCCCTTCAAAAAGCGACAGAAAAATTGTAGTGTATGTATATGTCTGTTTACTATTAACTACGGAGATAGGTAATAAGGCTTTAATTTTTACACAACTACGGAAATAAGGAAGACACAGGTCTACGGAAGTAAGTAATTGCTATTGCTATTTCAGCGTAGAAATATCAAAGTCATTGTCATTTAGTACAGTCAGCTCCTAGTCTAGTTTGAGAGCGAGACTGCACTTGAAAGTAGCACTACTGTAATGAAACAGTACTTTTTTGACGTAAGTGTGGAAAGTATGTCATTTTGCACTTGTAACAAACAAAATTTACATTTACACGTAACAAACGACAAACACATTTGCGAAAAAGTGACAATGAGGCGGTGAGCCTGGGCCGAGCTGCCCTATCATCACCCGCCGGAACCTGCAGCGAGGCCAGCCGGCTGCACTCGGTGAGCTTCCACCGGAGCCTTGGAAAAGTAAAAAGCACTAGTGCAAAAAATCCAACTTTCCGTATGACACTTAGCCACAAAAAGTACCGCTTTTTGATCAAATAACATTAAAAAAAATCTCATTTCCGTTCAAAGTATTGTTGTTACCTCCGCTCAGAGGGCCCAATGCCCGAATGTAGCACAGGTAACTTAAGAGAATACCAAAGAAATAGGGAGTGTTTTCAATTACGTCTTTTTGCAGGACTGACTTACTACGGTTACATAATAGTACGACAATTGCAAAATGTTACTCTGCATTTACTTTAGCTAGTACTTTAAACACTTACATACGTAATCATTTCCATTTCGTTCCAAACACCTTTCCACTACTTCACGAAAATCCTTTGCAATATTAACGTACCCCTTCGGAGTAAATTTCTGTCTGTCTATCGTTTTACGATGCCAACCCTTCGCAACGAACCATATTGAGACAACAACAATCATTCCTGGGAGACCGTAAAACCTTCCAGATGTCGTAAAAACACATGCGGACTTGGAAAAATGCACTTGTATACTTTTAAAACACACGCACACAACTTTCTACCCTGGAGCTTACACTTTAGGTTGAAATTTAAGAAAACCCGCGAGTCACTAAAAAGTAAGTGGCTTGAATAATAACTATCTCTGTGAAAGAGCCTGTAAATTCAGGCTACTTTGTTTCAAATGTTTCGACGGAGACATTTTGTTGTATATTTAGTGGACGCGTGTCTTAACGTCATCATAGACGTTTAAAGAATAATGTGTTACCAGCTAACGATGATAAAAACGTATCCTATTTATGTCTAGACTATTGATTTTGTGGAGATAAGAAATGCTATCTAATCCTGGACTTTTCCGACATTACCCCTTCGCACCGCCAGACTCTACTGTTACGCAAATAATGACCAGATAATGTTTAAAAGATCACTGCAGACGATGATCTGATCTCGTTCAAGACTTGTCGAACTCAAGTCCAAAGTTAAACATTATTTCTCAAAATGTCGTGATTATTTTGATTATAATTTCACGACTATCATCTCATACTAACACAGCATTTTTCCATCTACAGAATCTTTCTCTACACTACAGAATCAAAACTTCGATCGTACAACATTTTTAACAGCACACCTCCCCTCAAGATTCACTCCTATAATATGCTAACAATTTCACCTCTCGTTTCTGAAGACGAGTACAAATCGAGCGGAGGACTGATTTGTGGGGGGCAGAATTTAATACTGGAGGGGATGGATACGTGATTTTTCACTTTGACGCCGTCTTAATGCGGCGTGTGAAAGGTTGAGTTTGTGAGACTTTTAAGCAAAGCTTTATTAGTATTTTGTTGGTATGGATGGATGGAAGTAAATTAAAATTGATGTTTAGAAATAAGAAGAATATTGTGAAACACGTTAATAATGAGTATTGAAGACTTTTTTGATAAATCTAGTAACAGCGAGCGTGTACCCTTAGAATATTTTACACTTCGAGTATTCTCATGAATTAACTATTAAAGTAGGTACTAGAAGACCAGTCAAACTTTTTCATAGATTTCGCTTTTATCGTTTTCGCGATTATTAACTGCACGAAAACATCTTCACGACAAGGTAATAAAAAACTTACTGAAACATGTTTTTATTACACAAAATATTTCCCGCAACCTCAACGGGGCGAGAATGAATCAATTCCGAAATAAAAACGGACAAAGCACGAATTAATCGAGGACATGTGCAAACGCATATAAATTTCAGCGATTTATTAGGACCGAGTGCCGTTATAAATAATGATAATAGCAGATATAACGAAAATAAGAGAACGCAACATTGTAGCGGTGATATACGACGCGCGGCGTTTTAACAACTGGTGAGATTTACGCTGATCGTGGCAGCTGCCGAAGTGAAGTGCGGATGACATGTCAATTTGCCTGAAACTGATGACGGCTAATAGGCACATGTTGTGAGATGACATTGTGTGCTTAGACAACGCCAAACGCTGCTGTTTTGTCATCAGGCTTTAAAAGTAAGTTTAAATGCAATCCTAACTTTGCTTTTGCTTTCGCAGGAAACTAATATTATAAATGCGAAAGTAACTCTGTTTCTCTGTATGTCTGTTTGTTACCTCTTCACGGGAAAACCGCTGCATCAATCAAGATGAAATTTGGTAAGAATATAGTTTGAATATTGGGGAATAACATAGGCTACTTTTTATTCGGGAAAATGGTACAGTTCCCGCGGGATAGCGGTAACCGAAATCTACGCGGACGAAGACGCGGGCAACAGCTAGTGATATTATAAGTAATGATACGTCATATGCTCACAAGACAATCAAAAAAACGAGTTCCGAACATTTTGAATTTGAACCACACTTGAGAGATTGTGGCCAAAGAGGCTACAATTCGTGGCCAATTTTTCTGCGCTTCATTTTCGGCGTGCTGATGACATATCTACCTGTTTTTTTATATGTATCATTGTTTAAATGTGTTTTTTCGATGACTTGATGAGCCAGTTGCAGTGGTTACGATGACCACAAAACCATTGACATCACTGTTTTTATTGGACGATATTTATCATGATCCGAAAAATAATCCTAACGTCTTAGTTCTGTATTACTTAAGTATAACGTTTACGACCATGATTTGTCATAACTTTAATTAATTATCCGTGGTCATTTTGTGAAGAAAACAGAACAGAAGAAAACAGAAAACAATCTTTGAGCTCATATCTTTGCTGAGCAAATGCATTTAAGTTAATCCAAAACATAATTAAGTAATTAGAGACCCCTTTAAGGGATAAGTTAGCCTTTGTACATTTGCTTTTGTTCTGTTACCTGTTACTTCATGTTGCAATAAAGAGATATACATACATTACATACATACAATTTGTTGTAAATAAAAACTATATTGAGGCTTGCTCGAAGTCCAGATTTTTTCACAAGTAAGTCAAACAGACAGTGTCAAAATTAAAAGATGTAGAAAAAACATAAAAGAGTTTCCAACATCCTCCCGCTTTGGGGCGAAAGACACAAAACCACAAGCACACTGCACTGCTGGGATGTACGTACTAACATCCTAACGTCCAAACGTGGTCTTCCACTAGGTCTCTAGTTTATAACGATGTTTTAAATACAAAATTACCCAAACCTTTCCTCCAGACAACAAAAACAGCGGCCCCGCTACGAGTAAGTCAATTCCTGTGACTTCCAAGCAGCGCCGGTTTTTCCTCTATCCCGAGATAACGGCGCGGCAGGTACTTCGGCATGCTTCGTTAATTGTTGTTTACAGGATCTGCATTTGGATATTGTTGATTTGATCAGCTTTCTGACACTTGTTATCCAGTAGTGCTCTCTGAGCTTAGCCATGATAATGTTGTGACTCTACTAATCTATCAGATATAGGATGTTTACCAGGTAAGTAAATTGGACAAACAAAGTCGGCAGGCTCGTCGCTTAATATAAATTTACTGCGTACCCTTATTATGCCTTCATCGTCTTTGATTAAAAGTAAGCCATTTTTCTTACCCTTATTAACATCTATCATAGCTTCACCTTGAATCATTTTTAATATTTTATTTTCAGCGCTTTGGAACTCTTCACAACTTAATTCTCCTTTTTTCTTGTTATTGACGTTCCTGCAGTTATGCGTAAATCTTGTTATCCATCCAAACATCCTTACTATCTTAGTATATTTAGAAAAGTAGGTTAGCTTAGACAGAAATTTAGTTAGCTCCGTAGTACTATTAGCGAATACTGTTTTAGTTAGCTCCGTAGTACTATTAGCGAATACTGTTTTATTTGTTTCTTTACTAACTTCTTGCTCATTTATACTGAACTCAGTTTTAGGCCATTCAATTTTCTTTATGTTTGGCCGCTCTGGAGCCTCCCACCAGTCTGTCTTGGTTTTGTTAACGATTTCCACTGGGTCCTTAATTCCTGGTGCCTCCAGGTCCCCCAAATCTGTCAAATGTAAGTTTACTGACACAACATTCGTTACCGCACTGCATGCGCTCAAAATGGGTCCTTGTAATGTCCATCCGAATAGAGTTCTTAGCGTAATTAAATTATTGTCCATTTGTACGAAATTCCCAGTCAGCAATAAGCCAGCGTAGTCTGCGCCAATCAGTAAACCAATCTCTGGTGGCGCTGGCAAGTCCTCGCCATCGCCACCATAGCTTAGGGTAATATTATGTTTCTCCAACTGCGACAGAATTGCATTACTGTCATTAGTTACACGAGGAATATATCCGCAGATCGTACTCTTATCGAGAGCTATCATTTTTAGCCTAAATCGATCATCCAGGCTACTGGCACAGAATTCGTAACATTTATATTGCTGCCGGTTAGTTTCGATGCCGCCAAAAAGACAATGCGATAACGATTCAGTACTCACCGACTTTAGACGTAATTCTTGTATTATATCGCGACCAGACCACTGAACCAGTGTCTATAAAGGCTCGAATCTTCACGTAATTATCCCCATTTGCATGTTTTGTGACACGTTGTTATTGACTTTAGACGTGTTGACGTTGACAGGTTTTTCCTGTTTAATCGTCTTAGTGTCAGGACACATCAGTATTGTGTGACGTTTATGGCAAATAAGGCACTTAGAAAAGTTCTTACATACATATTATGGCCCGTCTTTAAACATATTGAGCAACCTCTTTTCTTCTCTAATAATTCTCTCCTCTCCTCATACGACATTTAATTAGCCTTATAGCATTCCATACTGCTATGTACTCACACCACCAAATACAAGACTTCTTACCTCCCGGGTCTTCAGTCGATACCAGGCAGGCTGCGGTGGGTTGAGTAGGAGCGCCAACTAAATTATCACCGGAAGCCAAACCGCAGCGGGCGAGCTGGATACGTTCCTCAGTCTCCACTTCGCGTTTCAAAAAAGCCATGAGCTGGCTAAATGGTCTTCAGTCTTCACTGCTTAAGTTTGAGATCTCTCCCAGGCACGAAGTACAGATTCGGGCAAGGCGGACTCAACTAAGGGGAAAAGCAAAGCTGCGTATTTATCCATCGTAACACCTAAGCTCTGTAGTGCTTGTAATTGCGTATTTAGTTTGTCGTATAGGTGACCCAGATTATGCAAAGTATTACCTTTAGCTTGGGCGAGTACTAAAGTGAGAAGCTCACGTACATAGACTTCAATTAGCAAGTCATCGCGAGCTAACCTGGACTTCAACTGTTCGATCGCCTTCTTGTAGTTAGCTCCTGATGGAGGGAAGCTATCGATCAGTTCGCGAGCTGGAGAATCTGCAACAGTACACTGGTAAAGATATTGGAATTTATCTTCATCGTCGATGCCTTCGTCACTGTCAATCTTCTTGAACTGTCCCCAAAAACCAATCCAATTTTTTAGATTTCCGTCGAACTTGCGTAGCTCAATTTTTGGCAGACGAAACCTTCTTGACTGACAGTTTATTCCGCACGACGACATGGCGTGCTGCTGTGATTTAACGGTATTCTTAAAAATGTCGCTTCCGTCAGACCCGTTTGACTTTTTTAGGCGTCCGCACTCCTGGTAAGCTTTGTCGTACATGACTTTCATCCGCTCCCAGTCGTACCGGTAATCATCGCCAGCCAAACTATCTTGCATAAATGCCTCTTCGTCCAAATTATTCTCCGCGTTAAGCCACTGTTCTTTAATGCGCTTGTCGACGTTGAACAGTTCTTCGGCTTTATGTTGCAGAAGTCTGAAGGCGGAAGTTACGTCAGCGATATCCGAGTTTCGAAATTTTTCTTCCAACACTCTTTCAGATTTGCTAAATAAGCATCGTACTGCAGTTCTCTCCTTTTTTAATTTATCCATGTTCACGGTCGCCACTTGTTATAAATAAAACTATATTTAGGCTTGCTCGGAGTCTAGATTTTTTCACTAGTAAGTCAAACAGACGGTGTCAAAATTAAAAGGTGTAGAAAAAACATAGGCTATCAAAAAGAGTTTCCAACACAATTCATTTATCAAAAGACAGCAAAGTTCCAAATTAGCCCTATATCCGTGCACCCTAACACTCATCCGCAACAAAATATCAAAAGCCAGGGTGACATGATGGATGCGGCGGACATAATTGCCCGGCCCCTGCGTGTTAATGAATCGTGCGTAATGAAAAATGATTGTCCTGCGTGCCCCGAGATTGATGGTCACACTACTTCGTGGCATTGTGCGTAAAATGGCGGGTGTCGAAGTGTTAGTTTAAGTGCGATGAGATGAATAGCGGCGATTTTATGAGGGTAGTGGCATGTGGGAGATATGTATGATAGTTGGAAGTAGTGTTTGGAATGGGTTTGGAATATTATCTTTACGGACTCGTGATTTTGGGATTGGTAAGTGCTGGGTTACATTAAGTCATAACAGTCATACGGACTTGCGCCATATGGCACCACATAACTTTTTTGGTGATGGACGTCTGTGATGACATTGATTGCTGTACCTAATTGCATTGGAAATTAAACAAGAAGGTCGTACGATGCAGCTTTAAAATATCCATGGATTTTTTACTAAATCTGTACTGTATCAGGTAGGTATCGCACAAGACATGTCTTTCGAAAATGTGAGTACTTGTTATCATCCACTACTTACCTACTCAGTTCTTTAGACAAGGCAAGTACAGTCACTTACAGACCATGGTAGATTCTGTCACTTAGTCATCTGGCCCCTATTTCACCATCTTTACAATTGACAGTTTTATATGACAATTCGAACTACATTTCTTTGACAATATGAAGCGCGCTAAAACAAAAGCTCTTCAAGCCAGCGGATGACATCGAATTGTCATTGAAAATAGACAATTGTAAAGGTGGTGAAATAGGGGTCTGATTTCCGTGTACCGTCAATTATCAAACTTTAATATCGCACGGTCCATAAAACTCCCCCTTAGATTACAACGATATTTCACCGGCCACATACGCTTCGACATCCGTATTTATTATTTTGCATGGTCGCAGCGATAGACAAATGGCGCAGAGCTGGCCGTAAAGCCGCTCTCGATGACAAACTGCCCATTCTAACGACCGACACCCTGCGATATTTTTACGCACGCCACGGAGTCCGCCCCCTGGCGTTTGTGCGTGGTGTTTGGGAGAAGCGACTAGTTGTCTACCTACGGATTGATAAGATTATACGTTACGTTTAAAGGTAGTGTGTGTAAAGGTGGTGTACGTGTGGTAGTGTGCAAATTTCCTTAGAGCCCTTATTGTAAATTTCACTATTCACAACATTATATTAATTGAAGACCACAAAATTGTACGCGATATTTAAAATATTAAAATACCATCTAACTTGAACTTGAAACAACTTACGGTGACTTTACGTTATTTGACCAAACGTAAATTTGATTACCTTTTGAAAGATAGGTACCTCGATACAATAAAATTAATAATACAAAATTCTACAAATTCAGCAACAATGTCACATTTAATGATATTCAGGTAATAAAGTGTCATTTTAATGATATTAATAACGACCGCCCATCTGCTGAGTTGACTCGATCAAATTGAAATATTATTATGAGCCACTGTAATTTATATGCGAACACGTTGTGTTTTAAATGTATAATGAAGATCTTTATTTGTAACAATATGACATGATTTACGCAGAAAATGTAGCTAACGAAGATTTTTGTATTAGTAAAACTAGTTGTGTTATTCTGTTGAATGCTTTAAATTAGTGTCAAGGGCTGACTTTATTTATACTAGATTAAGATTGTGTCATCTTATCTTATTCTTAGGTATATATAGTAAATTTAACGAGTATTATTTCGTCCATAAACACTTTTCATTTATCATGAATGGTTTTCTTTAAAACTGATGAAAACCTGTATTCCAGACACTTTCAGGCTCGAGGGGTGTGGGGGACGTACCCTCGGGAAAGAGGGGGGGGGGGGACGACACTTGATATTTTTTAACTTCCCCATGCATATAAACTATTCCAATAAAAAAATCATCTCCATTAATTAAGCCAAATTTGGCACTAATTTAACGTAGCTAAAAGTGATATTTCGTTAAACTTGATGATTACATAAATATTATGTACAGGCGTCTCTTGAAAGAATTTAGGGTCATTAATTCGAGCGTTAGAACCGTGTCATCTTTGCGTCACTTTCGATGTATTGGCTGTAGATTTTGGTGGCATTTCTGAGTTACTTGGTACAGGTCCCGTATTGCTACCAAATAACCGAAAACGTCATAAAAATCTTTATCCGCTTCGACAAATAACCTAACCAACTTAAAATTAAAAACAGAAACCGACTGGAATTCTGGGAAACAATATAACACGTGTCACTCCTACAACTGACGAATCCAATGAAACCTTATACGTTGAAATCCGTCAAACGGTTTAAGCTGTAGAGCGTGCCAAAAAATTAGACATAGTTAGGTACATACATACAATCGAAAAACATAACCTTCTTTCGGCAGTCGGGTGAATAGTGACCACGAAAGTAATTTGAGTCAAACACCCAAATAATGACCCTTTATCAGAATTATCTCTAAAGTCGACAACATGGCAGCGTTCGTTCGAAAGGGAGATCCAATCCCTGGGCATGAGCTGGCAAGAGCTGGAGGTCGTAGCGCAGGATCGTTCCAAATGGAGGGAAATGCTGAGAGCCCTATGCCCCTGATTAGGGATAACAGGACGTGATGATGCTTATCTCCTAAAGTCGAAACGAAGCCTTAAAGTTACCTAACTTTATTTTTGCGTTTATAAAATCAAATCGTTACCCTGATACGACTGATACGGCACCCAGTACACATGGAGGGTAGCTGACCAGTCGACACCTGAAGCCAATGATGGATGACCCAAGAAGATTGATATACCCTCACCCGCTTGCCCTAACGCTAAAGACATATATTATCAACCTTACGACACACTATGAAGAAGACTCCCGTGTTAGCAGGCATTTGCACCTTATACTTAAGAAGGTAAGGCTCAGATAAGGTGATATTTTGTGAAATGATTTTGTTGTTACTAATACTATCTCTGTATTCAATTCATGCTAATTTGAAAGAGGGTGATCCATGGATAAGTGACCAAAATGACAGCTGTAAACAAAATCCTAAACTGAGTTTGGTTTTCATCAAAAATAATATACTCCTGCGTCCCGCGGCAAATTTCAATAATGTGAAATTTGAAACTTGATGACTTTAATCAAAAGTTGACGAGGCCTGTAGCTGATGCATTTCAATGTAAATGCCCGTTACTTGACATTGTACCTAATATTAATGATGCAGTTTTATATGGTTTATCAATGAATTGTTTCAACTCTCTTGTTATCAAGAGTTCAAAAGTTTGACATTATGTCCTATAGACCTATGACTTTGGATCGCAAGAGGTCCCTAATCAACTTAGAAAAAGCTGGAAACTCGATATTTTCATTTCAAAGTCGAATATCCAAAAAAAAGATGGAAGCATTGCGATGAAATCAGTTTTCTATCACAAAAAACAATGACCAAATACACATGTAAAAAAAATGGAAGTAACCAAATTGACGATTACTTTTGTTTTTATTTTTATAAAACATTCATAGCATGAAATTCAACATACAATGACAGTGCAAAGAAAAATCGTTAAGCAGCTGATCTTGAACCAGCAACCTCAGTGCTCCACTAATTCGGTTCGATTATTTTCATTCATTAAAAAAACAGCTCCATCTCTCGTCACTAATAAGTAACTGTAGAAGTTTCTTAGTGGGTGAGCCGCTTGATTAAGCTTCTCACAGATGGCGCTAAGGAGAGATGTTCTTAATAAAAAATATGTCACAATGCACAATGTGTTGAAACATTCGTTAAGTTCAGCCGGTTAAATATGGCTTAATTGGTGGAGCGTGGTACGGATAAAAGACTACGGATAAAAACAAATGAAGACCTTTAGCTTTGATTCAAGATCCACCCCGAATACGAGCCACGTCAAAAACAACACAGCATCGCAGAATTCCACCCACGACCGGGGCAAGTGGTAATTCTAATAAGAATTGACAACAAAATCTGCGCAAACTCAAATTGAATCACGTCACTTATTCGCACCGGCGCCGCGCGACATACAACTGTCTCGCTCTAGCACAGGCGTAACGTAATTAGGGAGACTTTTAACGTGTTGATTATTATATTTGACAGGGTAATTCCGAGCTGATTCGGTGTCGGCAATCTTATTACGAATGTAAATGAATATGGAATGAATCCATTATTCCGCAAACAAGCCTCGGGGAGTCGATAATTTTAGGCGACGGCAGGCTTCCGATGAGTGGATAAAACGATACAATTTTATCCGACTTTGAAAAGGAGGCTTTTATTTAGGAGCAAGTAAATAAAGGCTCTACCTGATTGTGTTAAATTTGGTTTCTAAATTAATTATAGTGAAATAAACGGGTCACTTACGTAAGTATATTATAAGTCGAGTTTAGCCCGACATGTTTCAGATTAACCCGTAGTCCTTCCTCTGGGAGCGCACGCCTCGGCACTTTATCATCGACATTTAAGAAACGGACTGAATGAGCCTGAGCCGTCGTTCTCGATCCGCCGTTTCTGTGTTCAAACGTTTCAAGTGAAAAATTACAGTTCGCATTATTTATCAATTTTATCACGGTTGTTATTAATATGCCAAGAACCGTTTGAACCACTCCATGCAGTTCCCCGTCACGAATAATAACCGCGTTACCATATTTCCGCCGGCGCCGGGGTTATTTATTGGCTTAAAATTGTAGTCGCATACATTATGTATGACGGCCGTAATTACCCAGCCCCCTTGGATGTTCAGAGTGGGTGACTAGCTCAGAAGGATCACTTTGAACTTCCAAAATACTTAATAAAAAAAACCTACGAAACAACTTAGGAAAGTTGAAAAACCCCCGGTATTGTCATTTCATTGTTAAGTTTTTTAAAAACGGGTGAACCGATTTTAATGAAACTTAGCTAAGAACCATATCGATTAAAAAGCTTTCGATTGAAAAAACTCGCATCGAAATCGGTTCATTCGTTTGGGAGCTATGATGCCACAGATACACAGATACACATGTCAAACTTATAACACCCCTCTTTTTCATCGGGGGTAAAAAAAAATAACGCAAGCCGGCATGGCTGTTCTTATACTTACCTAACGAATTAACTTAATTTTTTTTTGAAGATTGTAAAATCTATTCTTGGCTTTCCTGCTCTAAGGAATAACATTTTTTTTTTCATGTTTAGGGTTCCGTAGCCAAAATGGCAAAAAAGGAACCCTTAAAGATTCGACATGTCAGGCACACACAGGCATTTTAAGCCGTAGATCCAAAAAATATGACAAGAAAATACAAATGTATTGATTTAAACTTTCGCGATTTTCACACATTGTCATGATACTCGGGACTTAATCGCGTAAAAAACTTTTATATTTATTTTAAGTTTTTTACGCGATTAAGTCCCGAGTATCATGATAATGTGATAATGTAAGAAAATACAAAGGCAACGCTTAATAAATACTTTCAACGAAATTTGTTTTCAATATGATCGGATTTGCCGTTTTTGAGTTCGAAGTTCCGAAAAACTGCGCTTCTCATCAAAAGGAGACGTAAGTGCAATGAAGATACGCTCTTTTCATCGGAATTGCATTTCTTTATAGACTGTCACGGATCCCAACACTAGGCATGACCCAACATGCTCTTTCCCTCTTTAATCTTTTACCAATAGTGTTACCAGTATCTCACTGCGAACACATTCGCCTCGATGACACTTCACTTTGTTGACGTCTCGTGATTAATTCATAGGGGATGTCCATCAAATATTCTTGGTGGTGCGAGCTTTGTAATAGAGAGTAGGTAGTTTTTTATCATCGTCATGATTAGGGGAGACTTCTAATAACTTCGATGCTTTTGATTGCTTGTAAAATTATTTTGCTTCTCAAGGTACCTATCGGGAGTTTGAACCCATTCAGTGCTAAATGTAATTTAAAATTCGCCATCTTAATACGAGAAACTGTAAGTTCGCCTTAATTTTTTATCTGAAAATGTTACTGAAATAAACTTATTACAAACTTACCGAATCGTCAAGCCAAAAACCTTTGTTTGTTTAGTATCGTTGGCAAAACTAACACAATCCCGTACAAGGCCCTAGTGCCGAGATTACCCTCGCTATTAACCTGTCGTTGCTACAGTTTAATTCAATTAACACGTTGCATTGTCTCTCTCCCTCTAGCAGTCGCTAATTGCTATTCTGTATCTCATTCCCACACCGTAATCTGCCTTGTGGTGACCCGTAGTAACCATTGACATAGATCAAAACAGATAACTCACTTTTGCGAAAAGCTTCAGTATTTGATATGATAAAATGAAAGAATGTTTGTAATTTTGAATGGAAGTTGCGGAGTGAGACTGTAATGCCCATAAGAGGGATATGATGATGATGATGATGTGTTCCTGTAATCCCTCGGCAGGGACATAGGGCTCGCAGTAGGGACTTCCATGCATCACGGTCCTGTGCTGTGGCTTCAAGGTCTTGCTAGTGGTACCCGACTTGGGAGAAGAGGGATATGGCTCTTGGTCAAATCAGCAACTTTTTTTGAAATGTCAAAACGATTTGATCAAATCCGTTAGTATGAAGTTTGTATTGAATTACAGAACTATGACGTCATAATTTTCAGTGATCAAACTGCCTCCTTTTATTAGTTTTTGTTGAAAAAAAAAATAGTTTTAATTGCAGTAATAAGTGAGGCATCGATTTTTACCCGACTGCGAACCGCAAAGGAGGGTGATGTGTTTATTTATGAGTATTTTCGGAAGCTTGGTAAGTGAAAATGTAAAATGATTTTATTTTGACATCAGTCAACAACCCCATTGCTATTTTGCTATTTGTAGCAAAGTATGATCTGACCGGCACTTCATACAAAAAATGTTGCAGCTTAGTAAAAACTGGCAACGGATGTCATGTCTGTCTTAGTGTCACTAGAGTTGTCGACATCTGATAGGTACATTAATCTGCGTGTACTGTATTTGCCTTCAGCTTCTTTTTCTTCAAAGGATCATGCACGCAGAAGAAGTCATATTAATGACAGGAGGTTATAATTGACAGCGTCTCGTCCATACTTGTACACATTATAAGTCATCCTGACAGCAATTGCAACACTCTTGAAGCGTTATTCCTTAAACAGATACCAATTTGAATAACAGTAGTCTGTAAACTGTTTAATTTACCATTAAAGAACGACCTATGAGATATTTCTACTGTATCTATTCCCATTACAGTTTTCCATAGTGTTTTTTTACTCGTTAGTCCTTAAAAGGTAACACTACTAGTCGTTTCTTCATACAAATATAATCCCCTGTTTTCTTCTTAGACGTTAGAGCAATTTTTTTACCATATAATTGGTCTCCATCACATCACTCATTGTTTTTAGGGTTCCGTACCTCAAAAGAAAAAAACGGAACCCTTATAGGATCACTTTGTTGTCTGTCTGTATGTCAAGACCCTTTTTCTCTGGAATGCGTGGAGGTAGCATGCTGAAATTAATATCAAATACTCAAGCCTGCGGTCCCTTGAAGCTGTGAAATAATCAACCTTCTGAGTCAACACAATCAAAAGATACAGTAATTAAAAATTCCATTTCCATACAAATTGCCGGTTTCCAAAAACCTAAAGGGTACTTTCAGATGTCCTAGAAACTTGAAAATTGGTATAAAGGTAGCTTTTATAGCACAACCACTCCGAAATGTCTCAAAATCTTAAAAAAAATTGTCTGTTTGTAGATTTCGCAGACCAATATAAGTTGACCCCACACTGCGTACATTTTGCTTAAGAGCAGGGCTCTGCTAACACTGGACTTCTTAAAACACTCGGGAAAAACGTTAATATCTTTCTACGGAACCCTCGTGCGCGAGTCCGACTCGCGCTTGGACGGTTTTTATTTTATTATGCGTCCGGTTTCGTATGTCCTTGTCTGACGTCCAGTAAACATATTCATTTGAAATTAAATGAAAACTAACGTTCTGTCACTGAATCACTGAATTTTTCCAATATTTTAATAGTCATTCTGCTATTCGGGCCGGAGACAAATCCAACAAATCAAAGATCATAAAAATCAGTTTAGCCGTTCTTGAGTTATGAGTTATGTTGCAACTAACACGACTTTGTTTTATAGACATAGATTTCACCGAAATATTAAAAGTTGGCAAGTTTTGGGTCAGAAAACTAGATTACGAAAGTCTGTTTTGGCCATTTTTAATAACCGCATTTTCAGTTCCCGCTGCAGCTGTCCCTTTTACACTGTAATTAGGACTATTGGAGGGAGTAAGACAGCCACACTTTACTAACACACGACACACCTATTTTTCAATTGTCTCTCTCGTAGTATTCTCTTTCCTCTTAAATTATTTTATTTAAATTATTATTTTGCGGGTGGTAGGACCTTTGTGCGAGGTCCATCCGGATCGCTACCACCATCTTACTCGCTAATCCTGCCGCTAAGCACCCGTGCTTGCACTGTTGTGTTCCGGTGTGAAGAGTAAGACAGCCGAGGAAATTACTGGCACAAGAGGCATTTCATCTTAGTTTTCTAGGTTGGCAACGCATCTGCGAACCCTCCGGGGTTGTGGGTGTCTATGGGCAGTGGTGATCACTTACCATCAGGTGACCCCACTTGCTCGTTTGCCTACCTCGTCGTATAAAAAAAAATGGGCCAGCGTTTTTCCTCTAACTAGAACATCTGTTCCAATTACTTCTGTCTGCGGTTTGGTGGTTTCCATTGTTCCTGGCCGCCGGTCGGATAAACTTGTCGGTCGAGTACATTTGTCGACCCTGTTTAACTTTCTCGCAGATTTAACAGATATTTATAGGGTTTGGGCTTGGGATTTGTCGGGCTAACGAAACGTCTCCCGCAATTAGGATACGTCAGGTGGTATTGTGGATGTGCTGGTAATTGAGAAAACAAAACACTACACAACACACATTCAATAAATGGGTATAATATGTACGTGGCTTTGTGATTCCGAAGATACAATCAGATACGACAGTTTGACTACGTCGTAACCTCGTGTTATTAGTATGCCAGTTTATGCAAAATTTAGGTTAGATAAATAAAAGTCATTCAATTCAATATTACACACTATACACTATTGGTTCTCCTTACGACCTTTAATTTGTTGTTAACCCCCGAAGAAAAAAAGAGGTGTTATAAGTTTGACTTGTATATCTGTGTGTCTGTGTATCTGTGTATCTGCGTATCCGTCGGATGTACCGATTTCGATGCGGATTTTTTAATCGAAAGCTAGTACGGTACGGTACGGGTCGGTAGCTAGTACGGATTACCGAGGTTGCTGGTTCAAGTCCAGCTGCTTAACGAATTTTTCTTTGCATTGTCATTGTATGTTGAAAGCTAGTCTATCGAGATGGTTCTTAGCTGAATTTCATTAAAATCGGTTTACCCGTTTTTAAAAAAATATTGAACTTTAAAATGACAATGTCGGAGGTTTTTCGATTTTTTATGGGTTATTAAAAAATCTGTCGAATCCCAACCCCGCTACCTAATGTCTCCAACCCAAAACGTCATTAAGGGTAGTACGTTATCCAGAACTACCCTTTAATTACCCTAGCCAATAGAGTCCGCAGTAGATTTATGGCAGTAATAGGTGACAATATGCCCGGGATCCTCCTGCAATTTATTAGGATAGCCGACGACTAAATTAAAGGGACAGCCCTTAACTGCTTTTATATTTGACCAGCGGTTGGGTTTGGAAGGTTTAGACGTCCCGTTGAGAGGAGTACATATACTCGTATACTTAGTTTAATTTTAAAAGTTAGTTTAATTTAATCATAATTCTACAGTGTGTGACTTTCATATGAACATAAATTTTAACTAACGATAGCTTTAAGTGCTGTGAACTGTTTTCTCAAATAAATATATTAATTACCTTTGATAATTTAGAGTTATTATTTTTTTAAATTTTCTCGAGCAGCAATGTAATTCGAATATTTATTTGACATCGTGTCTCTAGGAGTGAAATCAAGTGTCAGTTGATAGAATTGTTACCGATACATCGAGTGCTGAATTAATTTATATGAAAAAAAGCTTTTTTTTTAAACTTAAGATACCAATTTTCGGTCATTAGGGCTTATACTTTCAGCCCTTAAAATATAATTATGTTCGTATGAATTTCACAAACGCTATATTGAGAAAAAGAAAAATAAGAAAGTCGAAGAAAGATAAAGTTGAAGGAGGCCTACACCAAATTGGTCGAGGAAGGCTTAAGATGTTGATGATGATGAATTTAATTTAGTAGTTGTTATAGCCTAGTGGTTAGACCTGTGGCCTCACAAACAGAAGCAATTTAATGGTGTAGGCGCGTGTGAAGCTCCAATTCGTATTGTGCACATGACACAGAATGTCAAGGACCTTGTATTTTTCTGGTGTTCTATTCTATGTATTCTTGTTTGTTTGTCATAAACCTATTTTAATTAAAATTCCGTTAAAGTTCATTTGTCCTTTTTTTGTCGCATTGACATTTCCATCAGTAGGAAGAAGTCAAAACCTATTTTAGTTAATAGAGGCTCGAGTGACGTTTATGATTAAGTCCCTAAGTATTTTAAGTGTAATAATGACTTGAATGGCACCGATAAGTATTTTAAACAAGTACAAACTGTCACTTCTGATCGTCTCTTAACCCTACCTATGCATTTAACATCCCGATATTAGTGCGGTCGATTTAGAGTCGCCGGAACCGCACTGAATTACAAGGGTTGGGTATTACACTCGGATTTTCCCACTGGCTCGACTGTAGGTCTAGCACAACTCACAGTGCTACTTCTATCTCGCGCGAGAACAACGGCCCGTCCTTTTTCTGTCGCTCAGAATGCAACGGGAAAATTATAATCTCGCACGACAAGCAAAGTCGCGGCCAGTCGTGCTAGCCCTGGGTTAAGTTATGTTATATGCTTATATGTGTTCTGATGTGGATCCACTGGAGAACAGCGTCGTTGCACCCTGTGCTTCGACACAATGCTGAGTCGTACTCCTTTTTTTGAGATAGCCTATCAACACTGTCTCTATCGTTTTAGGTTGTATTTTAAGATGTTACAATGTAGTCGTTGAAAAAATAAATAGTTCTTTCTTTCTTTCTTTCTTTAATTAAACAGTATAAGATTGAATCGACAAAAAAAACCGGACAAGTACGAGTCGGACTCGCGCATGAGGGTTCCGTGAAAAGATTTTAACGTTTTCCTCCAGTGTTTTAAGAAGTTCAGTGTTAGCAGAGCCCTGCTCCTAAGCAAAATGTACGCAGTGTTGGGTCATCTTATATTGGTCTGTGAAATCTACAGACAGACATAAAAATTTTAGATTCTGAGAATTTTCTGAGTGGTTGTGCTATAAGAGCTATACCTTCATACCAAATTTCAAGTTTCTAGAACAACTGGAACCCTTTAGGTTTTCGGGGTACGGCAATTTGTATGGAAAAAGCCTTTTTAATGACTGTATCTTTTGATTGCGTTGACTTAGAAGGTTGATTTTTACAGCTTCAAGGGACCGCAGGCTTGAGTATTTGATATCAATTTCAGCATGCTACCTCCACGCGTTCCAGAGAAATGGGTCTTGACAGACAGACAAAGTGATCCTATAAGGGTTCCGTATTTTCGTTTTACCCAAAAAACCATCTATGTACCTATGAACTGAAAACAATTACTTTGCTCACCCGCGACCACTAATGACAAATAGTTATATCTGTGCGGCAAATGTATGTTTCCTTGCAACAACTCCGCCTCCACTGCTACACGAATCAACACATGCCACACAGACCCAACTATCACCACCACCACTAAACTAAACGCCGACGCGTTTCGGCACTCTCCACGAGGCCATTTTCGAAGCACAACAACAACCGCTCAACATGCCACCACTTCCACTAGTGGCTTGGCTTGGCGTAGTGCTGAAACGCGTCAGCGTTTAGTTTAGTGGTGGTGGTGATAGTTGGGTCTGTGTCGCATGTGTTGATTCGTGTAGCAGTGGAGGCGGAGGTTTGCATGGAAACATACATTTGCCGCACAGATATAGCTATTTGTCATTAGTGGTAGCGGGTGAGCAAAGTAATTGTTTTCAGTTCATAAATATGGACCTCCGCAAAGTAACGCCTGATTCAATAAATTATTTATGTACCTGCTTAATTATCGAATCTGCTTACAAAATTTTACGAGTACCGGTTGAGAAATGCAACCTATAGTGGAGGTATAGAGAGATATAGAGGAGAAGGAGAAGGAGGAGGAGGAGATATAGAGGAGGTCAGCCGGACAGCCGGACTGCATTCATCATCATCATCATGTCAGCCGAAAGACGTCCACTGCTGGCCGGCGGCCTCCCACAAGGCTCTCCACTCAGACCGGTCTTGCGCTTTCCGCATCCACCGCGGTCCCGCGATCTTTACTAGGTCGTCGCTCCATCTTGTTGGAGGCCTACCGACAGCTCGTCTCCCGTACTGCATTATACGAAACCATTTTTGTCACGGTGACAATTCGCCTACGCTTTGCACACGCTCGGTCAATAACGCCAAATAAGTCGCTTTAAATCTTAAAAATTTAAAAGTTACCAAAAACTTCGAACTCGAGATTATCATACAAATAAGGTATTCACAAAAGTTTATGCCAAGTTTTATGGGAAACGGGACCGCGTGGGCTTAACCGGTTTAGACTAGGATGAGTAATGGTTTATTTAGCAGCTTAGTTTTAAACGATGATTCATTTTAACTGCCCGTTTGGTACATCGTCGGTTAGGTCATGGAATATAGAGATGTAATTTCGTATGCGTTGTGATTTTTAGACATAATTTTTCAGATAAATAAATAAAATGAACCGAGTTTAGACGTGTCTCAAAACGGTGGTTAGTGTATAAAACAAAAAAATCTATTAATTATACAAAATATCAAATTACAATTGTATTTTAGCCATCGATCATCGCGAAACCATGTTTATTTTCGTAACATTGATAATTGTTGTGATAAATATCCCTGCAATTACATAAAATTGTAGAGTGTTTTATGTCTCACTAGCTTATGCCTCGCGGCTTTGCCCCCGTGAAATATTTCAAAATGGGCTAATTCCCTATCCAGTGAGAATTTCGAAAAATCCCTTCTTAGTGCACCTCTTGGATACTCAAAGTGTATGTGTATATACCAAAGTGTATGTGTATATACCAAAGTGTATGTGTATATACCAAAGTGTATGTGTATATACCAAATTTCAAGTCTCTAGCTTAACTAGCTTGCTTGTAGCTTTAGTGGTTTAGGCTGTGTATTGATAGATCAGTCAGTCAGTCACGTTTCTGTTTTATATGTTTATAGAAAATGTAGTCTAGTTGCACTACCGTAATTCTTAACATGAAACTACCGTGAGACTCAATCATAGTGAAATAAAAACGGATCACTCCTTCCTCTGCGAGCGCACGACCCAGCGGCGGCGAGACGCACACTGCGCGCCGCGTCTCTGCTCGTGCGGCTACTAGACGCAGCTGACGCAGCTCGAATTAGTCCGAAACATGTCGGGCTAAACTCGACTTATATACGTGAGTGATCCGTTTTTATTTCACTACCGTTATTCTTGTTAACAACCATAAACATAACCTCCTGTTTAGAGTTTCTTCCATAAACTTGAGGAATTTGCAATCTACCTCTATACTACCAAAAAATCCCACTCAAGTACTATGCCCTACTTAACTTGACAAATTTGTATCGTCCGACGTTGCATTAATCCAGGGTTAGTCTTAACTCAGATCGCGCAAGTCAGCCTAAGTAACTATTCTGACCTCTGTTCTCGCAACCCAGTTAAATTCAAACAACCCACAGCAAACTAACTACACGCCGTTCGTCGGGGCAAAAATATACTTCAGACAACGAGGCTAGTCAAATTAAGGGTTGCCGTATGCTAAGGAATAAGTTTTTACCCGACAGCCGAAGGAGGGTTATGTTTTTCGAGCGTATTAACGTATGTATGTTAAATTTTTTGGCATGCTCCACAGCCTAAACCGTTTGATGAATTTCAACGTATGAGGTGTAATTGGATAGGTCTCAGTTGTGGAAGTGACATTATGATATAATAATTGCTTCCCAAAATTGCAGTCGGGTTTTCTGTTTTCAGTTCTACCTCTTAACATTAACATTTGTACTGTACTGTACTTTAACAGATCTTAGCAAAGTGAAATAAAAACGTATCACTCACGTATATAAGTCGAGTTAATAAAAATGACGATGAAAACGAGGGTAGTTGTGTGCCGCTGTCAGCTTCGTCTAGTAGTCGCGCGAGCAGAGCCGTGGCGCGCAGTGTGCGTCTCGCCGCCGCTGGGTCGTGCGCTCCCAGAGGAAGGACTACGAATTAGTCCGAAACATGTCGGGCTAAACTCGACTTATATACATGAGTGATCCGTTTTTATTTCACTATGATTGAGTCTCACGGTAGTTTCATGATAAAAGAGATCTTAGCAACATTGAAATGGGTTTTTCATTTATATCCCAGCTAAGGATAATTTGATGTCATTTCTCATTCCCATAATTTGCCAATTTGTTCAACAAACATGCCAGCCCTAGTCAAAACGTTTGTAGTAAAAATGCATCTGTGTGCGGCCTCGTTTCTATGTAAATGTTATTGGCTTATTCGTTTAATCCACGCGTTTCCCGGTCCAAACTGCCTGTATCTGGTTTAAACCGGATTAGGGATGCTAAACTCGACTCGAAAATTACAAAGTCGCGGTAAAGGGGTAATGTTAATGGTTCCGTAACAGTTTTTAGGTGCAAATCGAGGGTATAATTGTGTTGTATGAATTCTAATTTCCAGGTTCGGGAATAGGGTCTTAGGGGCCTATTAATAAATTGAATACCGCGACGGCGTACGTACTCAATATCGTGTTTGGTAATTCAAATGTACTTATGTACTTCTTCAGCATGATTAGCTATGAAAAATAACCCTGGACTGGATTATTATGACCTTTTTCAAGTCGCTATCAAATTTTATTGATGTGAATGTGAGAAGGGCCACGGACTAATTCGAAACATGCCGGCAATTCAGAATACAAGACAACCTAGAATCCGCGAGCGCCTACAACTAAGGGAACCAAAACTATTCTTAATTAGATACTCGTAGAGTAGTTTCGCATAGTCATCTCCGAGCACGCAGCGTATCGTGACGTGTTGTACGAATGACAATACTAATTAATCCATTCTCGTGTCGTTCTTACATGCAGAAATGCCGTTGGGTTTATAAAAAACAGAATATGATTATCCTATCCTAACTAATATTATAAATGCCAAAGTAACTCTGTCTCTCTGTCTGTCTATTTGTTACCTCTTCACGGGAAAACCGCTGCACTAATCTAGATGAAATTTGGTAAGAAGATAGTTTGAATATTGAGGAATAACATAGGCTACCTTTTATTCGATAAAATTATATAGTTCCCACGGGATAGCGATAACCGATATCTACGCAACGAAGTCGCGGGCAACAGCTAGTTTTAAATAAAAACGGGTAGCGAAGTCCATAAAAAATGGACACAGTGGAGGCTTGCGGTTATGATTAGAAATAACGCGGCTTCTGGTTTGTCCAGTATCCTGAGGCTGGCAAAAATCAACTGACTATAAATGTGATCATTTCATTTTGTTATCACCATAGTACCACACGTAGTATCATTTTATCATAGTCTCAGATTCTTCCTGCTAAGTTATGTAAATATCAGTATAGCTGTCTGTTTTCTGTTTCCGGTAATGGCGCAAAGCTACTGGAATGGATGCTGCACCTGTCACTGAGACTCAGGAGAAAACCTTCCCTTTGGGGTTCCGTAGGACTGTTGCTGTATTTCAACCCCCGACACAAAAAGAGGGGTGTTATAAGGTTGACCTGTGTAGAGGTGTATGTGGTGGTATGTGGATGTGATGTGAATAAATGGTTTTGGATGCGGCTTTTTTAGTCGAAAGCTGGTACTATAATTGTACTTAAACGGTTACAAATTGAAGTAGCAATTTTGTATAACGTCAAATTATAAGGACCGAGAGACGAGCTGTCGGTAGGCCTCCAACAAGATGGTGCGACGATCTAGTAAAGATCGCGGGACCGCGGTGGATGTGGAAAGCCCAAGACCGGTCTGAGTGGAGAGCCTTGGGGGAGGCCTATGTCCAGCAGTGGACGTCTTTCGGCTGACATGATGATGACGAAATTGTAAGTGCGACTTAACATTGACTTGACTTGAACCCCATGCTTGAGTCAAAATAATGTAAGGTCGACTGTCGAGTTCAAATAAATATTCCGATTTTTCATAACCTTAAATTGTCGGTCTGGATGTTCGAAAAGGCGAGTGTTTACTACAAAAATACTTTCAAACTTTTTCCTCCTAATTAAGTAGTTAGAGTAAGCACGATGAGCCTTCATTAACAGGACTAATTAGAACAATTATACTAATTGTTAGTATTACTTTAACAACGTGAGACGTACCGCTTTACCGGGGCTTTAGTACCTACCAGGGAGATGAGTTTAAAAAAATAATCTGTATTAAGTTTTTTGTGTCACGCTGTATTTAACTTGCAATGTATGTTCGGGTCAAATCTTGACTTGAAATTTGAGGATATGTAAGTTGGATGACAATACCAGGACACACAACAAAAACGACAGTTGCCCAGAAAAGCTTGTTTTAAAAATGTTTTTTTACAATTAGGTTTTTATTGCATACATTTGCCAACGCTTAACTTAATTCCGGAGACCAGTTATACAGTGTTAGCGACAATTCGTGCCATAAAGACCCTTCGGTGCGGTCTACGAACAACGGGTCCAAATTCAGCAAGGCGAGCACTATCTTGACTGCATCTCTGTCACTCGCAGACATCCCTGATCTATGCACCATCTCGTACACATTTTATCTTGCGAAGTGCTCAGATAGACACGAAAAGAACTTCTAGAAAATTCATACCGCAACCGAGTGCAAAGGAGCCCAACTCCCGATTCCTTCAAATGCGGAAACAACTTTATCCTCGAGGAGGTGGGTTGGTTTTTGAAAGTGGCTTTTATGTACGTAGGTGGGAATAAGGAAGTGTCTTGTTGAACGGAGTTGAAAATAAATGTACCTAACATTAATCTGTGGAGACGCGCATCCTTTGTGGGATGAAATGGCGTGAAAATATTGCAGGTTATTTGTGGATGTCCGTCTTAGTGACTTGAGAGCCCTCTATAAAATGTGGAGATGCTTCGTAAGTATTCGTAAAGTCATGGTTTGGAAGGAATCTTTATCGTTACGTGCTGGGAATGGTATTGGACTCGTTTCAATGTTTGGAATGTATTATTGGTTGTCAGAAGATCGTTGTCAAAGAATATCATAGATACTTTTAACATGAAACTACCGTGAGATTCAATCATAGTGAAACATGTCGAGCTATACTCGACTGACATACGTGAGTGATCCGTTTATTTCACTATGAATATCATAGATACCTGATATATATAACTATAAATGCAGGGACGCAGTTATTAACGTTACCGTTAAATACTTACAGTAGGTATAAGTAATTTAAAAATGTTTTAGTCATAAGTTGGCCATTTAAAAAAATACTACGCGTTGTGAGGTTTTGTAATCATACATTTTTATGGCTATGATTCTGAACATTTATTAAGATCAATTAAAAAAAAAGTGAAAAAAGAAGAAATATATTCTTACATTATTTATAATGAATCTACAGACATTAGGTAGATATCAGAATTGAAGACTAGCCACTATGACAACGGTGGCTAATATGGCTTTTACACGGTCAAAGTCTAATAATATTTTTTACAACCCAACTTTTTGTATTTTTATGAGCATTATTTTTTATATTTTGGTGGACGTCTTGGGTTCAAATCCCAGTTCGAGAATGTCTTTCTGTATATTTACGATTCAGATTGAAATTAGAGAAATATTTTTTCTTTTAAAAAACCTAATACCAACAACTTTTTTTACCAATCCGCTACATCCAGATAAGACTCACAAGCGCTAAAAGTGTTCCTCAAACGCCATAAGTTTCAAAGAGGCGTTTATTTCCCCCAGACCCGCTGAAATACGCTTGAAGCGCTGTCGGGTTGGCACTTTATGACGTCGTTACGCTAACGTCGCGCGCCACCAACTTACGTCTGCCGGTGGCCAAAATGAGAACTAAATTCGGTGGAGGGAAAACTTTAAAATTTGCGGTTACGCATTTTTTCTTTTTGGCGGGACTGTAGGGTAGCAAGCGCGGAGAAAAGTGCAGGAATACGTTGACGATGTTTTTTTTGACAGGTACAGTATAAAAGTTGTGGGCAAAAATATCCAGGGTTAAAATTATTTAAAGTACCCATGTTTATATATAAATACTAGGTAGGGAAATATTTATAACTGACATTAGAATTACTTAAAAGAACCGTCCATACCACAATAATCCGTCTCAATAAATAAGTTAAATTACCGATAGTTTCATTAGTGGATAACAACTTGCATAAAGTCCAAATTTCATTAATTCATTGTCTAATGAATTTGATGAAAGTTGAATTTTTATACCTTTTGGTTTTAACGAGAAAACTCTTACTACAAGTATTTCTTTCTTATTCAGCCTCTACTATAAAAATCAAACGCTTTGGAATTCTCATAAAAACATAACAAAATACTGTACGTTGCTATTTTTTCAACGTGTGCACGCGTTTGAGGAAATTAATTGTTTATAGTGCATAAAATAGTTTGCAGGACTGATGGCCGATGGGGTCAGAAGGTTCTTAAACGGCGTCCCCGGACCAGGAGCCGAGCTGCGGTAGGCCTCCAACATTACCTGGTAAAGACCGCGGGACCGCGGTGGATGCGGAAAGCACAAGACCGGTCTGAGTGGAGAGCCGCGGTAGAAGCCGCCGGCCAGCAGTGGACGTCTTTCGGCTAACATGATGATGATAGTTCATAACAAAAGACTACTGTTTTGCACGACTTCTGTAGCAGTGCCCTTAGTGTAATCAAAAAGCACAAAATACGTCTCGATCGCGTTTGCGTTAAAGTGTCAAATAGTATGAGAATTGTTAAGCGCGAACGCGATCGACACGTATTTCTTGGCCTAGTCGGCGATTACACTAGGCGCTCAGATCACTATAAAAACAACTGTCTTGAAGTAAATTAATTGTACCGTACGCATACCTAGTTCTAAAAAGGACACATCGACTTTTGAGCCAGCGTACCGTACCGTACCTACATCAAGAGCAACCCAACGCCAGTGGCGCTCCGAACAGATAACTTGGTACGCTCTAATGCGCTTTTTCCAAGGCGGCTTTACCGCCAAATTTATTTGACAATTATTAAGGTGGCTGGCACTAAGCGGGCATTACATCGCGCTCCATGTTTTTCTTGGGATGTTTTCGTGCGTAACTCAGGGTGGAATGCCGACACGTGCAAACTATTAGCTTCCCAACTGCGGATTAGAAAATAATTCACCTCTCTGAATGTTATTATGGAGCCGAGTTGGATTTATTTTATTGCCGCGCGGGATATATGCGAGTCTTTCGGGTTTAGTTGTAGTAGGGTTTGTTTATCGAGCTCCCGTTCGTAGGATTTTATGGCCTCCATGGACTGTTTCGCGTAAATCTTCTTTATGTACCATTCGATGTAATTATTGCTTTATTCGCCTGAGCGACCCGGTGGATGTTATTGAATGTTCGTATAAAATATTATTGATCGAGCAATAAACTTGCTTTATGGCTTTTTTTTTTTATAACCGTCTCCTCGTAACTTGTGGGGGCTATTTTGGGTGCTGTTAGTTTTAGCTGTCGTACGTTGGTGTTGTTTAGGTATTGGGTAAACTTTCACTACACAGGGTGGCACATTTAGATCGGTCGTATATAGGCATCATGTTTTATAGTAACATTGATGAACTTCACAATCGATATCCAAATAGAAATAATGTAAGTTTTATTTTTCAGTACGACCGGGTTCGATTCCCGAACAGAGTACAGGTTTTTTTTTAACCCGTGTATGCAGTTTTTCTTGTCACTAAAATCGATGACATGGTTCCTAAGAACAGATCTTTGTATGTCTTATACTTAGTTACAGACTTGCCCATACTAACCGATTTAAATTTGCCACCCTGTATATTTACGTATCTGCGAGATCATTCACAGGATTGTCATTAGTATTGGATCTAGGTACGCGGTAGAGTGTCAAGCCAAGTTCAAGACAACCTAACCAACTTGGAAAAGTTGAAAAACCCCCGACATTGTCATTTCAAAGTTCAATATTTCAAAAACGGGTAAACCGATTTTAATGAAACTTAGCTAAGAACCATCTCGATTAAACTAGCTTTCGATTGAAAAGAAAAACCTATTGAAATCGGTCCACCCGCTTGGGAGCTATGATGCCACAGACAGATACACAGATACACAGATACACAGATACACAGGTCAAACTTATAACACCCCTCTTTTTCGTCGGGAGTTAAAAAAGGAACTGGCGACGCAGCAGCCCTGTGTTAGGTATATTGCACAAACCATTTACCACCTTTGACCCCTTAATAACTCAGAATCTCACATCACTCAAACACATATTTTTTTGAATATAATATAATATTACTATAATACTTATTAGATAAATACTGTATTTGCCACGCCAACATAATATGACCCCACACTGCGTACGTTTTGCTTAGGATCTGGGCTATGCTAACACTGGACAACTTAAAACACTGGGGAAGAGCGGGGAAAATCATCGACACTTTAGTATGGAACCCTCGGTGCGCGAATCCGACTCGCACTTACCTGGTTTTTGTTGTAATTATTAAAACAAGGCTACATCGTATTATTGCGTGACAGAGCAACATAACATAATGAGCATATCGGTCTGGTGGTAGCTCTTAATCAGCCTGTAACTAATGTATCTAACTTATCTACATATGGGCACTGGGAGTGCCCCGCCAAGTTCAATATGAGACATCTCTATTTGAATAATAATAATAATGACTTGATAATGAGGGCTGTCGTGAGTGAAAAATCCGTTAGAATGGCTAGGCTAGTATCGAGTCAGAGGCCCGAGTACGAATATTACGAACCTGCGTCACGTAAAATCGAGCAACGTTATCGAGTTTGTATGACGTTTGGAACAGCGCCCGCCCGAGAGCGTATTTGGAACTAAAATTTAGTATGAGGTTTCTCGATCTCGATACGATAACCGTAACGTTACGCAGGATTCGAAAAGTCGTGCTCGACCCTCAGGTCTATCTGTCAATTTCCACCAATCATAGCTTGCCTCTCATTGGTGGAGGGTGACAGATAGACCTCACGCGACACTAGCGATCGTAGCGGCTTTTTGACTCGTGATAGCTCATTGCAAGGCGACATAATCTACTATTTCTAATATTTTTAACCCCCGACGAAAAAGAAGGGTGTTATATGTTTGACCTGTGTATCTGTCTGTGGCATCATAGCTCTCTAACGGAGGGACCGATTTCGACGCGGTTTTTTTAATCAAAAGCTAGTTTAATCGAGATGGTTTTTAGCAAAATTTCATTAAAATCGATGCACCTGTTTTTGAAATATTGAAACTTTTCAACTTTCCTAAGTTGGTTAGGTTATATCCGTAATTATTTAGAGTTACTTGTCGAAATGATAGATTGATTTTACATGTTGAAGTGCGAGTGCCAAGTCATTATTATTATTTAAGAAATAAAGATGTCGAATACCTACTGACACGGTCACTACAAATGTAGGTTATGTGATTAATTAAATAATAAACTTAATGACCAAGATGTTATACGGAGTCTGCCTCAGGTGTTGGTAGGGGCAGATGTTTGTATGATGTTCATAAGTATGTTTATCCGTTGTCTAGTACCCATAGTACAGGCTTGGCCTAGTTTGGGACTAGGTCAATTGGTGTCAATTGTCCCATGACTATTATTAATTTATTATTATTTACCTAAAATAACTGACTTGGTAGTACAATGATATCTCACGACTTTTTGCGATGGAAAGACTGCGTCTTCAGACTTGGCATTTTTTTACATTTCATGTTTTTGATGGGATCTATATGTTATGTTTGTAATAGGCCTATCGTGGCGGGCATGATAGATAGTTTGATAGCAATTCCTAGTTAATTATTGTCTATTAAAAACATGTCGGCCATATTATCTACCTTATGGTAACGGTACTTTGTCGTTTAAGGGCCGATTTTTCAACCCCAGGTAAGCTCTTATTCCATAGATACCCATATACTATGTGTGTTTTTTCTATGTATTCATGTTTCAGTCAGTATTTTAAAAAGTTATGCTTTTGTGTACGTACAAAGAATACCTTTCCAATCTCATTTTATGTAACCACTACATTTTGCCGAGCTAACGCATTAAGCGCACTTTATTTTCAAAGCTCAAGTGATACTGAAGTGCAGAGTAGCAATATTGCAGCGATACGAGATCAAAGGGTGCGCAGGATTCGAAATACTCACTTATCTGTGTTTTAAGCATGAATGAAACAGTTCACTCACCGGTCTTGCTTCTGGGAATTATTATTCAGAGGAAATTTTATTATATTAAAGATTATTAAGAGAATTTTATTATATTAGAGATAGTATTAAAGAGCAGAGACAAGTAATATAAAAACTTAAATATGAAACTACCGTGAGACTCAATCAATAATGTAATAAAAACCTACTTCCAGCACCGTGTTTTATAAAGCTACAAGTTACAATTTACAAGCGGAAGTCTCATTCTATCACCTTTTGTTAGATAGAGACTTCCGCTTGTAAATTACAACTTGTAGCTTTATAAAACACAACCCAGTTGTCCTAGAAACCTGAAATTTGGTATGAAGATATAAGCAAAATGTACGCAGTGTGTAGTCATTTTATATTGGTCTGTGACATCATAGAGTCAGACATGAAAAATTTAGATTTTGAGATTCTTCTGAATCACTCAGAAGAATCTCAAAATCTTAAATTTTTATATCTGTCTGTATATGTCACAGACCAATATAAAATGAGCCCACAGCACAGGGCTCTGCTAACACAGGACAACTTAAAACAATGGGTAAAAGCGGGAAAAAAATTGTACGGAACCCTCGTACGCGAGTACAACTCGCACTTGTCCAGTTTTTAATTAAAGTGCACTGTATTTATGGGTATTAAAAGGGAATCTTTTCTATAAGAAAACCATGTCAATGTGTACCAGGCCTTACCAGTAGTTAATATTATTAACCTCTTTCATGTCCATTTAAGTATGGATTGCGCCGCTGTCAATATCTCCGTTGGTATATCTTTGAGCTGTCAAAAGTATATCATTTGACTGCAACCGGTTGCGCCTGGCTGCCGATCATTTGATACTAAAGTACAGACAGCAATTTTATTGAGACAAACATAACTAAACTAAATTTATTTATTTTTTTACTGAGGTTCTAACTAGTATCTATATCTATATAGATCTATTAAACAGTACCGTGACTGACCGACGGACTGACAGACAACGCACAGCCTAAACTACTGGTGCAAGAGACTCGAAATTTGGCAAACATGTACCTTGAGTATCTTAGAGGTGCACTAAGAAGGGAATTTTCGAAATTCCCACGGGATAGGGAACTAGCCCATTTTGAAATATTACACGGGGGCAAAGCCGCGGGGTACCTAAGTTAGTTATCTTATAAAGTACACATAACCTTGTTTATTTCTCCCTGATCTTCATAAAAGTAATTAAACACATTAATATAAAAAAAATTGCAGGATCGTTCCAAATGGAGGAAAATGTTGAGAGCCCTATATCCCTGATTGGGGATAACAGGACATGATGATGAATATTAAAAAAAAAACAGAATAAAAATACAAGTTACAAACAACCAAATTCGAGTACAAAGGCGGACTTACCCGGACTTACTTACTTACTTACTTTGAGTGGTAAAAGTGCAGATAATTTCACCTGACGAAAAAAATACACAGTGTAATGATTTTGTTGGCTGACGCTACACAGCCGCGCGGCTACCGGATAGCACTTAACGGATCGCCGTCGCGTCGTCGTAACGCTATCGTAATCGTAATGAATGTTATAAACGATCGCCTTTTATCTCTTTATCGCCTCCTGTCCCGCGCCTTTTTAATTTTATCGCTTTCGAAATGCGAACGACATAATCGATTGTACGTAATTCGGAATGCTCTATATTTAGTTAACTTGTGTATTGGGGACGCGTAATTCCCGATGGTTGAGTGTCAGCTCAGTTTATTCGAAATAAGTAGACTTTTTTAATGGAATTGGCACAATTATCAACAAGTTAGCAGTTCAGAATATAAAACTGTCCTGAAAACTGCGTTTACCTAAGATGTCTGTTTTTCTGTAATCTCCTTGTACTGTTTTGTGGTTTTCAATAAAGAATATTTGTATTGTATTGTATGTCTACTCAGTATACAGAACAAACCAGTTAAGAAGCCGCGTATTTAAAATATAATCATAATTCTGTTTTAATAAACCCAACGGCATTTCTGTAAGTAAGAACGACACGAGAAGTAAGTATTGACATTCGAACAACACGCCACGATACGCTGCGTGCACGGAGATGACTACGCCAAACTATTCTATTTAATTAATTTAAGACTAGTTTTTAACTCCCGATGAAAAAGAGGATGTTATAAGTTTGACATGCGTATCTGTGTGTCTGTGTATCTGTCTGTGGCATCATAGCTCCCAAACGGGTGGACCGATCTCGATGCGGTTTTTTCCAATAGAAAGGTAGTTTAATGGAGATGGTTCTTAGCTAAATTTCATTAAAATCGGCTTACCCGTTTTTGAAATATTGAACTTTGTAATTGCCTCAGTTTTAGGCGCGCCCCCGGGTTCAGGTTTTGAGGATACAGCTACTGTACAAAAAAACTCGTGTCGTGACCTGACTACCTCATCCTTCGCTCGAAGCTAAATCACTAGTATCTGATCACCGTAGGCATATTTTTTTAAATAATCACCGAATCAAATCGGACATTTACTGACTTACGCGGTTGAATCGCGATGCCACCGGTTGGCAGCACCCTAGAGCAAGAAAGGAGGAGATGTTAACGCGCGATGTCCCCTCTGTCAAAACTCTATCATGAAGTATGACCAAAATGATCAGGGTCCGTTGATTGTGCGCGTATTTTTGGCATGACTTTTAGTGTGAGTTTGTAGGAGCGTAACAAATTTTGACACGAGTATAGACGTGTGCTGTAGGTACTTGTATTCCCCCTCAAAAATTTGCAGAAATAATCAGGGTATGTCGATTGCGTGCGTGTTTTTGGCATTTGTGTGACCGTTTTGTTTTAGTGTGAGTTTGTAGGAACGTAACAAATTTTGACATGAGCGTAGACGTGTGCTGTGTGTGTTCCTCGTCCACCTCGAAAAGTGGCAGAAAAATTGTAGTGCATAGATAAGCCAAAGGCGCCTCCCGTCTGTCTGCTTTATGGGCAGCACCGTCGGTAGCGATGCCAGCCACAAAGCATGCATTATCTTGATAGCCTGTCACTCAATCTCCCATCAACTCGTTCTTTCCTAACCACATTACAAATGCAGCCAAACTTTTACGGATCCCTGAGAAACCAGTCTTATTGCGTGGGAATTGAAACGTCACTTATTTTTTACAGTGCTTGTGGATGAGTCAATCGTACGAAGACAATCGATGCCTTTGATTGACAGATAAAAGAACTCGATGCGTCGGCTTTGTCCGTAGATTGATTATTGCTATCGTATAATTGGTAAGAAGTTGGTAGCATTGTTATGGCATGTCATTCCGCTCGAGTTACGGAGCGAATGTAACTGTAATATTTTTAAATGTATGTTTTTAGGGTCCATATCTCAAAAGGAAAAAGCGGAACCCTTATAAGATCACTTTGTTGTCCGTCTGTCTGTCTGTTTGGCAAGACCCTTTTTTTCTGGAACGCGTAGAGGTAGCATACTGAAATTAATACCAAATACTCAAGCCTGCGGTCTCTTGAAGCTGTAAAAAAATCAACCTTCTGAATCAACGCAATCAAAAGATAGTCATTAAAAAGGCTATTTCCATACAAATTGCCGAAATCCAAAAACCTAAGGGGTACTTCCAGTTGTCCTAGAAACTTGAAATTTGGTATGAAGGTAGCTCTTATAGCACAACCACTTCAAAAAGTCTCAAAATCTTAAATTTTTATGTCTGTAGATTTCGCAGACCAAAGTTGATCCCACACTGCGTACATTTTGCTTAAGAGCAGGGCTCTGCTAACACTGGACTTCTTAAAACACCGGGGAAAAGCGTTAAAATCTTCCTACGGAACCCTCGTGCGCGAGTCCGACTCGCACTTGCCCGGTTTTTTATTTAAAATGCGATAAGAACTATCAAAAATATGAAAATGGTATTAACGAATTGCGAGGCATTGAGAGGGATCGTCAAATTACCATTATCGTCTAGTGACGATATATTTAACTTCCCAATGCTGGGCACAGGCCTCTTCTCAGCCTGAGAAAGCTTGGGCTATAGTTCCCACACGGGCCAAACACGGATTGGGCACTTAACCCACTATTAAATTTTCGTAGGAGTGCGCAGGTTTCCTCACTATGTTTTCATTTACCGAAAACCTCGTGATAAATTACAAACGTATTTTTGCACATAAATTCCGAAAAACTCAGAGTTGCAACCCTGGTCTCGAATACACGATCTTCTGATTGAGAAACCATAGGTCAAACCACTAGGCTATCACGGTTAAATTAACATCGCTGCATAAAATAACATCCTGAAACACTAGTAGGTTATTTTAGTCATAACTTGGCATACTAATAATATTATGTTCCTGGAAACATTATTATTTATTTAAAGTCTTTCTATCGGAGATGTTTTGCGGATCACTACGACCATCTTACTCGCTAATCCTGCTGCTAAGCAGCAGTCCTCGTATTTTTTAATTTTTTTTATACGACGAGGCAGGTAAACGAGCAAGTGGGTCACCTGATGGTAATTGATCATCACTCCCCATAGACACCCGCAACCCCGGAGGGTTTGCAGATGCGTTGCCAACCTAGAGAGCTAAGATGAAATATGCCTCTTGTGCCCGTAATTATACCGGCCGTCTTACTCTCCACACCGGAACACAACAGTGCAAGCACTGCTGCTTAGCGGCAGGATTAGCAAGTAAGATGGTGGTAGCGATCCGGACGGACCTTGCACAATGTCCTACCACCCGTTGTATTGTTGTGTTCCGGCACACTTGCTCGTTTGCCTTCCTTGTCGTATAAAAAAAAGATATAAGTATTTCACCTACTATCGTAACACCTGCATTCGACATCGAAACGTTTTACTTAATTAAACACGACCTTATGTATCATATTAATTGGTTTTATTTTATTGCCTTTTTAAATTGTTCAAAGAACATTAAAAACGCTGCATTTTAATATACAGGTGGCCTTTTTAAAATACGTGTTTTAATATTTTGCAAAATTCTCCGACAATTATATCTATGGGTTCATTCACCTACTGATTAATTGAACTGCACACATGCAAAATGAAATTCCCTTGATATGCCTTAAATGCCAACGACCTGTTAACTTTGAAAGCATTTTATTAATAATGTATTTAAATTAGGTTAATTGTGTACCTACATGAATTCGTGGCTTAGGCCAATAAGCCTACTTTCCCCTTTAAAGAAGGTGCATAATTTAGAACGATCACTTTCTCGTAAGTTGCCACTGTCTCAAAAACTGCAATTACCAAAATTAGTACCTGCACTTACCCAAAAAGTGCACTTGCTCAGATAGTGCCTTTATTCCCAGATGGTACAGTTTCCCACAGTCAAAGTTGGAAAACTAGGAAGCCATCTTTAAATTGGAAAAACGAGGAAAGTGTGCGTCTGTCAACGTGTACTTTTTGGGAACATGCACTAATTGGGAGAGTGTACGTTTTGGGAAAATTGACACTACATTTTGCAGAAATTGCACATTTCGGGAAAGTGGGTTTTATGAGCGTAAACCGAATCAGTAGGTCGGTTAATACTCGTACTCATATCGGATCTTACATTATCGGATCCTATATTCTCTAGAAGTTTGACAACGACAGCCGAGTGACAGCGTATGAGTGAAGGCCGCATTTTGTCAACGTAAAACTGGTGTATAGCCATCCTAAATAACTTTATAATACATCGGTGATTTTGTTGCTAAATATCAGTAAGTAAAAAAAACATTTATTCATAAGCGACATCTAGCTGACAATCAACAAATCGATTGAGTACAAAGACCTTACATATCTAGTGAGAATAAAGTGAAAAATACGTTATATATTATCTCATTATAGGTAAATAAACAGCTGCTCAAAAATCGTCTAGCGTGAAAGTAACGCAAAACCCCGAGTTAATTTAAAAACCCTTGTAAGGTCTATCTCGAAGCAACAATCGGATCTGTCTAACGATTTCAATTTCATCTCGATACGCTCGTATCCGATATCTGGTCCGGAATGGCTATGTTGATGGCAACACTGCTTGAATATGAAGCAGCTCCAACTGCTTACTGCGACAGAGTTTTATTTTGCTACAGCAACCCTATCAAATGCGACCATGTCATTACGATTGGTTATAAAAGAATCCAGCATTCAATTTTAAACTCTAAACACATTGGTTCAACAGTTTTCTTTCATGTGAGAGTAAGGTAGAATGTTATGGCCTTTTTGATACGCAGAACTGTCAGACGGGTAGTGCTGGCACAATCCCCCATTATCGATATAGATAAGGGGTTCCTAGGTGAGTATTAGGTCGAATAAGGCTCTATTAAGTTGTTCCGTCGCGCTTGGTGGCGATAAAGTAGACTGTTATCTCCTTTTCGCTACGATTGGACACGTCCGTATTCTAAACTGCGGTTTGGATGCTTAATCTTCGTAATAAATAAGTATTTAAGAAGAACTAAAACAACATTTTTGCTGCGAAATGCGTCGGTTGTCTCTTTAAGATAATCTTCCATTACAAAATAATTAACAATAACTTGTTTTGTAACTTTCTAAAATTTCTCAAAAATCTTCATGAAATGGTGAATTAAAAAAAGTGTTAAGCATGCCTTTTTCGGAAAGTATGTACTTTAAAATATTTTTTTTCTACAATGAAGTCGTGGAAAAAGTAATGTGTGCAACGGTACATAATTGGTCATTATACACTCGTGTGATTTATAGTGAAATAAACGGATCACTCACTTATGTCAGTCAAATATAGTTGTGCTATACTCGACTGACATACGTGAGTGATCCGTTTATTTCACTATGATTGAGTCTCACGTGTGATTTATTATAAAAACTCGCCCCTTGGGCTCGTTTTATAAACATACACGCTCATGTATAACCTTGGTTATGTTACAGTTGCATAAAATACTATTATTGGGGCACAGAAAAGAGACGAGACGACGAGTCATCGAATAATGGGCTCATTGCTAATTAATTGTAGATAGTCAGGTAAGTTAAAAAAACCGGCTAAGCGCGAGTCGGACTCGCGCGCAGACGGTTCCGTACAAAAATTTTCCCGCTTTTCCCTCAGTGTTTTAAGTTGTACATGTCCAGTATTAGCAGAGCACGAAGTGTAGGGGTCATTTTATATTGGTCTGTTACAAAAAAATTTAGATTTGAGATTTTTCTGGGTGGTTGTCCTAGAAACTCGAAATTTGGTAAGGAGGAAGCTCTTATAGCACAGAGCTTCCTTCATACCAAATTTCAAGTTTCTAGGACAATTGGAATTACCCTTAAGGTTTTCGCAGTACGGCAATTTGTATGGAGACAACCTTTTTAAGGTCTGTATCTTTTGATTGCGCTGACTTAGAAGTTTGATTTTTTCACAGCTTCAAGGGACTGCATTCTTAAATATTTGATATTAATTTCAGCCTGCTACGTTCACGCGTACCAGAGAAAAAGGTACTTGACAGACAGCCAGACGAAAAAAATGTCCTATAAGGGTTCCATTTTTCCTTTTGAGGCGCGGAACCCTAAAATAAGGGGGCGTTGGGTTGATAGGTTAATTACTTAATTAATTAAATTATCACTAACTGACATATTGCAAACATCAGTTATTCGTCAGTGCCCCTTTGGACTCTCATGTATCATTATGAAAACAATTTCATTCGCCAAGAGCGTAATTCACATCCTAATAATTACTAGCAGCTTTTGACCCAATTAGCAAGTGGACTTTAGTATTGTTTAAAACAATTTCAGTTACTTTTACAAATTGACAGTGAACAGACGTATCGGGCTACAATGGAGTGAGTACTTGGTTTTAAGTATTGTAGTGGACTTTAACATCGAAACAACGTAAAATAGAAAGATGGCTCCACGTTTTAGATTCAGTAAATGAATGCTTAGTCCGCTGCCAACTTTGAATTGTTCATAAAATACCAAAACAGGGATTCCGAGTACGTTCAACAAATGAATGACATACATTTTCTTTATATAAAACTTAATGTTGCTGTGGTTGAACAAAAGTGTACGAAAGGATAATTAGGTACTAAACAACATTTATGTTGGTGGGATAACATTGCATTGCCCTCTTATTTTGAAAAGGTTTTTGCTTTAAAAAAGAACATGACACTGACGATAGTACCGTCGAGGAAATTAATCCCTGACTCACCATGAAAGCTTTTCACAGTAAACGTCATAGAGACATAGCATTGCTTGACAAGGAAAATCGTTATGACGTTCACTATGAAAATGTTCTGTGGTGGGCAGGAATTCATTTCCTCGACTGTATCATCTATTCAATAAGGAACTTTACTGATCTTAGCTCTGACCCTACATAAGCTGTATCTATTCAGGGAGGGTGTGCCGGGTGACTTCGGCATGGTCTGCATGATAAAGAAGCAACGAAGGAAACGGCAGAAACTTCTCATCATTGATCTGTTCCTGGACTTTGCGAAGAATACCACGCTGCACGGCCTGCGGTACATCACTGAGGTCGGGCTCACAATAGTAGAAAAGTGAGTGATTTTTGAAAGTACAAAGAGCCTATGTATGGCAGTGAAATAAACGGATCACTCACGTATGTCAGTCGAGTATAGCCCGACATGTTTCGGACTAATCCGGAGTACTTCCTCTGGGAGCACACGCCACGCCGGTAAACACGAAAACATGTCTCGCCACCGGCGTGGCGTGTGCTCCCTGAGGGAGGACTATGGATTAGTCCGAAACGTATCGGGCATACTGACTCTCGCAGTCGAGAGTCAGTATGCCCGATACGAGACATACGAGACATACGAGAGTGATCCATTTATTTCACTATGATTGCATTTCATGGTAGTTTCATGTTAAAAATCAATGTATTAATTTAAACTTTCGCGATTTTCACACATTATTATGATACTCGGGACTTAATTACGTAAAAAATATATTTAAATACCTCGTCGTTTCGGACGCGACGTTGCGTCCATGGTCTCGAAGGGACTGAAGAGGCGGGTATTAACATCTTCTAGTACAAAAGGAATCTGCTTTGTATAAGTATTTCAGTAGTATTTTAAATAAGGTAAATGACCCAGTTCTCGACACTGCCCCAATGGTTGGCCCCTACACCTTATGTCACCGCATAGGCGACAGACGTGTATCGTCAACTATTAGGGCATTAAGACGTCAAGCCGAGACGTTTACTTTCAGACGTTCTGTTAATACTACGATTTTAATTCAAAATCCGTCTGAAAAAAGGGATTTTTTTTCAAAAATGCCATGGAGTTGGTCATAACTTCAGACTACTGCCAAATATAGGCTGACAGCTTAATTGTAAAGTCAAAATAGTTACCGGGAAACCTAATTCTTGGGGTGCGGGTCGGGTTACCTCCCCGTGTGTCTGAGAGCTGCGGTTCCCTTCTGGATCCGGGGGGAAGAGCAGTGCTCGGGCCGGTACACCCTGGGCATCGGTCAATGATTTCCTGGCCAAGAATTTATGTAACATCATTGGCCGATGGCTAAGAACTCGACAAGGGGAGGGGGATTTATTCCTGGGAAACCCCCCGACATCCAGGGGAAACTGGGGGAAACCACCGTGAGGCTCAATCATAGTGAAATAAAATTCGTCATCGTTGGTTGCGTCGTGCGCTCCCAGAGGAAGGACTACGAATTAGCCGGAGACATGTCGGGCTAAGCCCGACTTATATGAATGATGCGTTTTATTCCACTATGTTCGTTAATCTTCTTTCAAAACCTCAATCAAATTCTCTGAATCTTTTCAATTAATAGTACCTCCGCATCAATTTCAGGATATTCTGGATCGTCACGTTTCTGATAAGTTTGGGTCTGTGTTTGTGGCTCATTGGGAAATTGTGGCACAAATGGCAGTACAGTCCCGTTATTGTATCATTCAATGAAAAAATGATTTCAGTCAGTGAGGTAAGCATACACTCTTTTTATCACCATAGAATCTGCATTCTATGAAGGCAAGCGTGAAGCGTGGTTTTAGCAAGGCGTGAAGGCCAGGCCCCTATTCAATCAACTTTACAAAATGTCAGTTTTCAATGACAATTCGGTGTCAATTGCTGACTTAATTTGTCTGTCCTTTACCTCAAAAGCATAATTTCCATGTTGCGATTCCCCGAAACGCATTTCACCTCGATCGTGCATTTAATAATCGCGTTGAGGCTCAAGACATGAAGCTAAAGGTACAAAACACGCTTTAAAAAAACGTTACAGAATTTTAGTGCAAACATCAAATAACGCGTCAAATTAAATAGAGTCCCAAAGAAACATACAACACTACACGAAAAATGAAATGCCACAATTAATGATGCTAATGTAAAAAGCTACGCGAAAAATTGCTTCAAGTAAAAGATTCTACTGAAATTTTGTTAAATCAAGGTTAAATGTGATTCGGTGAATCGCTAGAAGGAATTTATGCTTTTGAGGTAAAGTACTAACAAATGGCTGACTTGAAGGGCTTTCGTTTTAGCGCGCCTCATATTGGCAAATCCGGTTGTCATTGTAAACTGACAACCGGATAGCCTAGTGGTTAGAGACTCTGACTATGAAGCTTGAGGTCCCGGGTTCGAATCCCGGTCGGGGCAGATGTTTGTATGATGAGTACGAATGTTTGTTCTCGAGTCTTGGATGTTTAACATGTATATAAGTATGTATTTATCTATATAAGTATGATTATCCATCGTACAGGCTTTGCCTAGTTTGGGACTAGGTAAATTGTCCCACGATACTTATTATTTATTTGATTGTAAAGTTGTTGAAAAAGACAATAGGGGATCGATTTTTGAATCTCACCCGGTGACTAAATTAACTGATTTCTAAAAAGTTCTTATAAATCTCATCAGTGATTATTATAATTCTCATGCCTATGATATCAAATACGAATGCCCCCACCCACTCGTAAACGAGATCACTGAGTGACTTCTTATCCACTGCAAGTGACTTAACCTCAATCTACTATGTTGACATGCTTGTCAATGACAGAAGCGCAAATTAGCTGCATGTTAGTAGACGGGTATGACATTCAAAAATAGGGCTTTTGACAAATAGTGATATCGATGTCATGGATGAAAATTTAGTCAACAAGTGAGATTAAAAAATCGATCCCCTGAGCTGTACTTACAAAGTAGATAGACGCGCGAGAAAGCAAAAGCATAATGTTACCTTAACTGCACCGAACGAGACTAAAGAAAGTACTGCTGTTGCAAATTATTTTGTTCACATACCGCTCAGTTACCTACCTCGCTGAGTACGCTCGCTTAACACAACTAAAGGGAAACAGTGTCATCATAATATCAGTTTTAAATGATTGGCGGTTAATTACATAAGAATTAAACATTATAACTGTTTATTACAACGAAACAGACAAAATGACTAATACTTAATAATAGTTAAAACGGACCGGGAGACGAGCTCTGCTGTCGGTAGGCCTCCAACAAGATGGAGCGACGACCTAGTAAAGATCGCGGGACCGCGGTGGATGCGGAAAGCACAAGACCGGTCTGAGTGGAGAGCCTTGGGGGAGGCATATGCCTAGCAGTGGACGTCTTTCGGCTGACATGATGATGATGAATAGTTAAATATAGAACCTAAAATGGAAAACGTCCCCGAGTCCGTTACCGCGGGGCAAGGTGCATAAGACTGGCAGCATTGTCTCTTTGTATAGCAATGCAAAGACATTGGTCGAGAAACCCGCCAGCCCTTTGGTCATCTGTAATTACAGGCCACAAACCCCGACGTGACGGCCACGACCACTCTGGCAAGAGTGTAACGCCTAAGAAGAAGAAGAATAACATATTCAAATTCAAATTCAAATTCAAAATTTTATTCAGCAAATAGGCAGTTGAATGCTCTTTTACACGTCATTTTTTTTTAGTCTACCAGCGTTTTCGGAAAGACCACGATTGCCAAGAAGAATGCGCCGCAAGAAACTTGGCACAAAGTCATTTTTTCTAAAAACAAGTTACATTAGCTCTTACAATACGTAACCACAGAAAAATTACACAAAGAAACCTCACTCTGTCATTAAAAGACTAAGAGAGAAAAAAAAATATCGCATTTTAGAAACAAGTGTAAAAAGTAATTATTAGAACAGCAAAACCAGAAACTTTACTTTACTGGCACGTTTTAATTGAGCAGGAGATGTATAGGGTTTCCAGGTCAAATATCTGTAAAAATTTAAATTACAAAGGGATGTACAGAAGACATAATGAGAACGGGATCTTGACCGCGATTACCCTATAGATTTGACGGGCTCCCACGACGAGCTGACGGGTCAGACAGAGCCGTGGTCTGCGCAATAATACCATCTACCCATTTCATCAGTCTGCCCGTGATCATGATGCATGTAACTGCGTCGAAATATCGGGAGCTTGTCAAATCTAGAAGGTTATCATGGTCAATATCCCGTTCTCATTATATCTTATAAGAGAGCGTCCGCGGCTCCGCCCGCGTGGAATATTATACTTAAGTAAGAAATCTCTATAGCAATAGTAATGTGTCCTCTGGATAAAAAAGTAATTTTTCTAATTAGTCCGTCAATATAGAATACAGATTATCGAAAGAAATATTGGACACGCATTTTTTGCTTTTTATGAAAAGCTTCCGTCGACTGCAATGCAGGATAATGAATGGATATCTTTATCCCTGAACGGCAACACTGGCATAGATAATACGTAGATCGCTCACTTTTGGCTCAAAATTCGAAGTTGCGATTTTATTTTGCTTAATATACAAAATTTACACACCTAATATCATATTTTCTCAAGTTTTTCGCGATTCCCAAGGTCAAAGAATCGAATTGCTTTAAAATTTTAGAGAAATATAATGCGTTGTTTGTTGTTGTGTCAAAATGGTTTTGTAGAGCGCCATCTCGCTCTGACTCGTTTCTTTTATCCCATTCTGGTCTTTCGACTTTATATATTAGATTGTCATCATAACTTTAAGACCTAGTTGGAGTAATCGCGTTTCTTCTCTATCTTCTTCCAACTTTTCGACAACCTGGCACAGCAACCCACTGACTTTATGTCTTATTTGACCTAAATAAGTTATTTCCATTAATTTTATCTTCTATACTTTATCCTGAAGGGAAGCATCTGTTCATAAACAGATGTATCTGATTTTATTCCATCTTTTGCATTAGTTAAATTTTATTATGAACCAAATGACTTGATAGGTATCTTATTTAAATATGGACCTAGCGAGAAAAAAAAGGCATTGAATTTACTTGTATGTTAAGGTCATTGTACATAAATTAATTATTTTTCAGATTCCATTCCCTTCGGTCACAGTTTGTCCGCAGTGGAAATGCAAATTAAGTGAATATTTGTACGAAAAGCAATATAAAACGTTTTTTCAAGCATATGGACATGAAAAAATAGATAATTATACGTAAGGATATAAAACATACCTTATTTTAATTATATTTGTATCAAAATTGATTATCTCGTATCAAAATTGTATTTTAACAGGGATAAGACAATGTTGGAAGATGCTACTTTAATATGTGATGATAATGACTACGGGTACAGATTTCTGTTGAACCGCACCGTCTCTGATGAATCTCTAGTGGACAATTTAAAAAAGGTAATACGACAAATTATTCGTCAATCGTGGAAAAGTGTTTTTTGATAAATACATTTTATCTACATCCATATCATAAGTATGTATTATTGTATGTATTACTTCTTGTTTTGACTGTTATGTGGTGTTCAATAAAGAGTTATTGTGTTGTATTGTATTGTATTGTATTGTATGTACAGAAACGATAAGCTAATGATCTCTGTTAAGAAACTTCTATCTGTGGTTGTTGCGTCTTCGTCGTCAGCGACATTTTAATCACATTCGAATTTTGAACATCTTCATAAAAAAATATTCGTGTTTGGTTACGGTATTCGAATTAATCGATTTGTAATTTCGTTAAATAAAAAATATTGTTTCATAATTTTTTTGAATCGCGAATATTACAATCCATTTGAGAATCAAAATCAACGCAAGCCTAGATTGTTTATGAATTAAATTTAATAAACTGTGACTGTCACTGTCGAATTCGAAACAATTTATTTAGAACGAGGTTTTATGCCTATAAATAAGAACCACTAACTCGAAATTGCAGGTATATATCTGTACATATTGTAGAAAACTTATGATATTTTATGCATCTAGTTAAACTTATGTATGCGACTGTACATTAATTAGGTAGGTATTAAAACACAATTCGCTGTCGCTCGGCTTATAAAACCTCACTCGTGTTTTAATGCCTTTTTTTATGAATCTGTCACATAATAATTGGCATCTTTATTGATCTTGTGATACCCGATTTTTATTTTCTTCTTCAAATGCTTCTCCATTATTCCAGGTCGGCAGTTAATTTTACAAATAATAAATGATTCTTTGTCCAGAGCTATGGTAAACAAATTGTTCTACGGTATTGATGGAGGTCCATACTTTTATGTTGCGAAGCCATAACAGTCATTATCCTTCTTCCAATCCAGCCACTTTTCCCAACATTACAGTGGCAAGATCGTGACAACGTTTTTGTCAACTGTAATTTTTCTATCTCTCCGCATCCCACGCCTAGACACCTGCTTTTGTAGGGCTGTCAAACGATTTTGCAGGATTTTCTGTTTTAGATTTCACCAAACATCGACGACGTATTTGGTAATTGTGTGTGGCGAGGCAAGTATGTCTTTTGCGACGATTTATTTAAAGAAGTACTGACGAATGAAGGATTATGCTTCAACTTCAATTCATTGTCTCACACAGACATGTTTAAAAATGAAAGGTATGTGGAAATTTTATTCGACGTAGTTTTCCCATCAAAATATAAAACGCCGAAAGTGGTTGCGAAAGAAAAGTAAAAAAAAAAATTAAGTCAAGGTCTGACAGAAAGGAAATTAAAAGTAACATTACAATGTAAACAAAATAAATTCATTACCACAAAACAGTATAAGAACTAACTTTAATTGTATTTTTTTACTTTTAAGTCAGGTTAAGAGTAACTTTATAGATCTGGAAATAAATATATGAAATTGGGTAAATGTATTCTGATTTATTTCTAGTTACACTAGTTAGCTTTCGCCCGCAGTTTCGCTTCTGTGTCAGAACTCCCTATCCCTCCCTATCTAAATAATATTCTAAGTTTTATGATCGTTACTTTAAAAATAACGTCGTTCTCGTACAAACACTCAAACTGTCATGATACTCGGGACTTAATCGCGTAAAAAATATATTTGATTTTAAATACCTCGACATTTCGGACGCGATGTTGTGTCGATGGTCTCGAAGAATTTAAATTTCGAGACCACGGACGCAACGTCGCGTCCGAAACGTAAGTTTAAATAAATAAATACACAAACGTCCCTTTTCACCCTCATCAAGGTTGAAATTTTCAGAAATGGTGAAACACGTTATTAATTTAATTCTTTTGAAAAATATGTTTACAAATTTTCATGACAGTATCTTTAAAAGTAGCGTTTTCCTATACAAACTTTCACCCCTCTTTTCACCCATTAGAGGTGGAATTTCAAAATATCCCGCCTTACATCACGTTAGAACCAGTTCGTTGGTACTAACTTATTGGTGCAAGGGCGTGACGCGTAATAATAAGGATCAGGGTTCGATTTCCGGGGTTAGTCATATTTTTCTGGTTTTCTGTAGTTATTATGTATTTTCTGTGTAAGTATTCTTGTTTCAGTGAGTATTTAAAGTAATGGATTTTAACGGGAAACCGTAAAACTAAAAAAATATAAAAATATAGGTACTGTATAGAGATCACCTACAATATTGATGTATAACCTACACAAAAAATAATGCAGATGTTGGTAATAATTGTCTAAATTTTATTTTATTTCAGTTTACAAACGGATTATGAATACCTTTCTACAACTAATAGGATAGAAAACTGGGACTTCAATTCTGGATACAATGGTTCACGTAAAAGTTCAGTGTATCCATTTCGAGGTCAAGTGAGTTGCAATCTGTAGGCCAGTCCGTAGAGTAATTCTTTTTTGTACGAGGTAGTATTATGCATTTTTATATTTTATGTATTGTATACCGATGCAACTCAGTAAATATCAAAATTGGTTACATGAGACATCCCGGGACAACTTTTGGCAGCCTCTACTGACTGGCCTACCCTGTTATTGAAGTATTTTGACTCGAACAGGTGGACGCGTAGATGGTTGAATGTGATGCTACTTTTACCACAAATGACCATAAATTATAACCGCAATGTTTTTTGTTTTTTATATTTTGATACTTTATTTACATAATAAAAGCAATTTACAATGACATTAAATCTAAGCTTAAACTAAATAAACTACAACTTAAAACTAAATTAAATCTAAATAAGGCCCCCGTGGCATAGTGCCCAAAAGGCTGGCAGCGTTGCCTCGCTGAATAGCGATGCTGATTCTTTGAGAGAGAAAACTGCCAGCCCTTTGGTCACAAGTTGTATCAGCTGGTTCCGGTGTTAACGGAAGGATAAGCATGAAGCCAGTCACCGGATTCCTTTCTTGCCACAGCCAAAGCCAAATCTGCAAAAAGCCTCCAAAAGCCTTGCGCGGTCTGGGCCTGAACTGGAACTGAGAATATTAGAATAAGTTAATTTGGATAGTGTGTCATCCCAGCTCCGTTGGAAATTTGGATAAACGGGAGGATTTTCACCCGGACAAGCCATAAGCCAAGCATTCCTAGCATCGACCAAACCCGTCGTCTCGTAGTTTGAAGGACAATCCTTTAGGATTTTACCTACGAGGGTGGACGTGCTGTGGACAGATGATAGGAACGCTGGAAACATTAGAAATTTTGTGGATACCTAGCCCACCGTATCTGATAGGAAGGGAAGCCTGGGTCCAAGATTGCTCATTGAATTGTAAGTTAAGTATAGATTCCAAAGAAGTTTTTATAAGGGAATCAATTGAGGTCAGAGAATTTTGATGTTTCCAAAAGAGACAACAACGAAGCAAATAAGTAAATTTTGGCACAAAAAGGCAAAATTTTCGAATAGTGATAGCAGTGTGAGCACTGATTTCCAGCAGCCGGTCTGCAGAATTTTGAAATTTTGAAACAGTTTTTGCGATTAAATCTGGAATGGCATCGTCGAAGATTGGTGACCCTAGGAGGCTTAAGTTTTGCTTATCGACAATTTTGATATTTGGACAAAGTAAATTAAAATGTTGGAAGAGATCGGATCGGATCGCGTTGTTTATGAACAATTCGCATTTATTAAAGTTTAGATCTAAACCAATGGCCTTAAATTTATTTATAATTTCTGAGAGATCTGAAAGTACCGTAACTGCATCACCTCCTAGGGAACCATCATCAAGATACCATACGTTAAATTTGGACTTTAAATTTTGAATGATGGGGTTAAAGGCTAAACTGAAAATGGCTGGTCCGAGGGGATCACCCTGCTGACAGCCGACTTCGGAAGATAATTCGTTGCTTTTGTACATTAATTTAGAAGGTTCATGATAACAGTTAAGTAGGTAATTATAAATTTCCGGAATATTATTCCTAATTTCTGTGAGCAAGGTGTCCCTGTTTATCGAATTAAATGCATTTTTGACGTCAATTTTGAGTAAAACCTTACACTGATTACACTGATTAAGGTAGGTGCGCAGGGCAAGGACTGCCGCTTCGCACCCACCTTTAGTACCGAAATCTAATTGAATCGGTTCAAACTGAGGTTGCAATTTTCAAGTTTTTAAAATAATTTTGATTGCTATTTTTGCCTATAGGCAACTGTAATACTATATACAACTGTATACAACTGTAAACTGTAAGGCAAGGCGGTGAATAATTGGAACAATTGTTTTTTATTTTTTGGGTAAGTGAAATCTTAGACGATTTATCGTCTTTAACGTGAAGTGTATTAAATGGGAAAAGTAACAAATTCTGCCAGTCCGCATAGCTATTATTGTCCAAACATTTCGTTATAACTTGAGCCAAATGAGTAGCGACGGAGATCCGGGCGCCACGGGGAATTCTTTTTACCACCTTAACATTGTTTCTTAAGTGGCTCAAATGCAGATGGAAGGGAATAGTGGGTGGATTAGTAGGAGTACGGTTTGTATTTGGGGAGACAAGATTTATGTACAAGGGGGGGGGGGGGGGCATTCTGACTTAAACATTTGTGCAATTTGAATTTGTGAATATTCGAAACTCTACTACTACTAAATGTTCTACTGCATATTGGGCATACATGTGACGTACCATCTACGGGTTGCGTTGCGTTCTGCATATGATCTAAGGGCACAAAAACACAACACAACGGAAAACTAAATAGAAAAAAAGTCTGACAGCCGCGACAAAACTGCACTGACGGGGCTCCGCCAAGAGCGGCGCGTGCGGGAGTCGCGTGGACTCAGGCCGGCGTGGAAAGAGGTCGAGGTGGCCGGGATGCACATGAAACAAACATTATTATTAGTATTAAATTATTAAAATATTTGGGAGCTTTATTTGAAATCGTGTTGACGTTGAAGTAAAATAAATTTTTGTTTTGGCAGCCAATAAAGTACGACCAGAAATGTACGGCCAATAATGTACGACATGATATTCGGAATCCAATCAATTGAGTTTAATTAATCTCTTAGGTTAGGTTAGTATTGCGATAAAACTCAGCGAGATAGGAGGTCTGCGTTAGCAGAGCTTCGTTGATTTTATCTCATACTTATTCAAGTCTATTACCTATTGTTAGTCATAGGGAATCCCTACATTTTCGCTCCTGACCATCGATTACGAGAATCTATTACTTACTCGCTGTCAAAAGTGAATTCCGATTATCAGTGCCCTAAGCACGACTTGTCGAATCCTGCGTTACGTTACGGTTATCGTATCGAGATCGAGAAATCTCATACTAAATTTTAGTTCCAAATACGCTCACGGGCGGGCGCTGTTCCAAACGTCATACAAACTCGTTATAGTTTACTATTCGATTTTACGTGACGCAGGATTCGACAAGTCGTGCTTAGGGCACTGGTCGTACAATAACAGATCAAACAATATTTCAGCTCGTAGGTATGCTTGTATTTATTTCTGTATTTTCTGTACAAAAAAGCGTTTATTTACTTACTTATGTTTGGTACGGGGTGATAATGCACGACCCGTATCCGTGTACGCGGATTATCAGGTCGTGCATTATTAGGTAGTGCAATAACTTTACTGGTCGTACATTAACTACACCCTTCGTTTTGATTTTTTTTGTTATATTTTTTTAGGAAAACGGGGCCAGGCCCGATTTAGATTTTCTTCTGATCGAGATACCAGGAGACAGCGATCCGCAATGCAACGGTCTTTCTAATGGATTTAAGGTAAGCAGTTTAAAACACACATACACACTCCCAAAGAGGTGTAGTTATTGGAACGACTTACATAAATAGCTCAAGCTGAAATTGACCTTTCATACTTTGTCATGTTTTGTGTGAAGATCTACGTGCACCATCCTGCAGACATGCCACAATCTTCTCTGTATTACTATGCGGCTATCCCGGGTCAGGTCACATCTCTGGCTCTCAAGTTTAGTGTACTCAACACTTCATCAAGTTTAAAGAATTACAAAGATGAACAGTAAGTAAAAGTGCACTAAAATCAAATTATTTGTCCACCTGCGGCCACTCGTGTAAGGTAGCCAAGTCTATGTGTTGATTCGTGTGGTAGGTGCTGCATGAAATCTAGGAAAAGACGGATAAGCCCCCGCCTTGACTGGCCAAAACCCCTGATGCTACGCGGCCCGGACGCATGCGGGAGCGAGAAAAATAGTCGCTTAGCAAACAGTCTGTCTGAATTGGTTTTCTTGAACTGATCATCACGCATGCCTCTCGCATCTGCTAATTTGTGACCTAAAGTAAAGCTGACCCATTGATTAAGACGTGCACTGCATCGCATCGGCCCCCACAGAACTCCGTGGCTGTTCAGCGAGGTAGGCGGCTAAGTTGGGTAGGTCCGCCTTCCATTGCCTCATCAGCTGGCCGCACCAGCTTTTTAAATTGGTTAGCCGAGAAATTGTATAAAAGAAAGCAATGTAATGCAAAACTGAAATAGCCGATAATTAATAACTTGTTCTGGTTTTCGCTGCACAGGCGTCAGTGCTACTTTACTGCGGACCACCAGCTCGATTACTTCCAAATCTACACACCCAGCAACTGCCGGCTAGAGTGCCTCTCCAAATATACCTACAAGAGATGTAGGTGCGTGTGGTTCCATATGCCACGTAAGTATAAATAAAAAAAACCGGGCAAAAGCGTGTCGGACACGCCTAGGATAGAGTTCCTAAGCCATTACGAAAAGGTCCTGGCATAAATACCTAATTTAAAGGCATTTTCATCACACCTATTGGTAACTTGGTGTTAGCAGAGCCTTACTCCTAAGCAAACTGTAAGCAGTGTGGGGTAAATTTATATCGGTTCTAGTACCAATAGTCTCTGAGCTATGCCGCGGACAGACAGACAGACAGGCGGACATGACGAAACTATAAGGGTTCCTTTTTCCCATTTTGGTTTCGGAACCCTAAAAACCGGCCAAGTGCGAGTCGGACTCGCCCACTGAGGGTTCCGTACAAAGATTTTTGCTTTTACCCAGTGTTTTATGTTGTCCAGTGTTAGCAGAACCCTGCCCCTAAGCAAAATATACGTAGCGTGGAGTCAATGGGTCATTTTATATTGGTCGGTGACATATATATATCGACGGTCCCTATTGAAAGAGTCGGATCTGCAAAACAGCTACTTTTCTGCTTTTCATGTATAAAATTGTCAATTCTTAGAATTTTGCTACGAAATTTGGCATGAGTTATTATTTTTATTCTACTCTAAAATGTGTTTATAAATATTTAGCAATTTCCTTATAGAAGATGCTAAACAGCGACTTGATTCTATTTTGACCGGAACTACTTTGACGATATTTGTCGGAAGTGTTACTTACAACACTTTTGACGGGACTTAGTAAATTACAATTTGTCGGTAGTGTCACTAACGACATTATTAAATGGACATATTCCAGGATTTTTTGTCGCAAGAGTCACATGTGACATTTTTATGCGGATATAGTAATTTTTTTAGGGATAGATCCGACCAATTAATAACTTGCTGTTAATCATTTTCGATGTAAATAAATCAATAACCTTAATAAAACAGTGTTTATTTGGTGTGGACATTCCCGTCAACAATTCACGTCAACTTAAAGTCTGCAGGTTATGCATTCTATCAAATGTATACTTTTACATTTTATTGAATGGGTTGACCAGCCACCAACGGCATGTTATGGTACATCATCAGGGGGATTTTGACGTTTGACGTCTCATTTTCGTACCGATAGCAATAACAACTGGGGAAGTTTATACCAACGTCAAATAAAAAAACTCTTTTGAAATATTTTCTCAGAAAATTATCGAATCTAAAAATCTTAATACCATTTTTTTTTACAAAAATGCTTTAGAGTAGTCAAACCATTGAAAAAATAAATATATGGGTCTTGCAGTTCATTGATTCATTTAACTTTTTCCAGTTAGTACGTTGTGTAGTTGTGCGACTAAGTGTCGACAAAATAACCTTCAATTTTTAACATGTAAGAGAATTTAACAGATGGAATCCGCAACAAACTTCGTCAGCAAAACAAATTGAAGGTCCGCAACAAGCCTCGTCATTTAAACTTTAACAAATCCTCCAGGATTTAAGAAGGATCCGACCTGGACCAGGAAAACAATCGACCAGCTGAATTGGAGAACCTATCAACAGGCATACGTCACACAGTGGACAAATATATATTATACAGAAGAGAAGAAAAAATACGAACATAAAATCCTTTAGATCAATGTAAGCTTGCACCAAATGTGCCAAAAATACTTGCCGCAATTCCCCGCTAGCTAAGGATATGTGCTGGATCAGGTATGAACCGGATCCAACCCCACCCGCAATTCGTCCTGAACTGCAAGAGATTAAAGGTGCCTACTCAAGTTGCATTACGTAGTAAATTGTGGCCCAAAGGACAAGAGTCAGACTCTCCGGTCTCTTTACATCAGTATAGGCATAAACCCTGCTCTAGAATAAATGGGAAATTCACCGAGATTAAATCACGACGTACTAAGTATGTTATTAATGGCGCAATGTCTGGAGACTCTACTTGCTCATCGCGAGCAACTATGTCTATTTTGCCCATTTGCCACAACCATCACGCACCACCCTCGCGCTGATGACGCACCTACACTCTACACCGTTGGCGTAATGCAGCTCCGCCTTTCTAAGAGCAACGTCGTTCCCAGTGGCGGTGAAGGAAGTATGGGCAATCAGAGATCTTATAAGCATTCAATATCTATTTCTCGCACTATCTTTTACCGTCTATTACCTAAGGTCATACAGGTAATTTACATAATATGTCATGCCACAGCCTATGTAATGAAAAAACCTCAGGGCGCTCACCTAAAGGAATATTAGATACCCACTCGCTCAACGCTCAAAAAGGGATTTGGAAGTTGCCACGATCACGAGTGTGTACTATTTGAGTGCCAAAATCTGTCGAAGTATAAGAAGAGGCCAGAAAACTACCAGGGCCACCTCAAGAATACGATGGATCCCCAACCCCCTATGGCGAGTTGGAAACGAGGCCTGACAAAAAAAACACCTATGTGTAAAGATTATTCACATTCAAATTTCGAGCGGGATGACCGAAAAAATCAAAATACAAAAAGTTGGTTTAATATTGTAAAGATGTCCGGAATATTTTTTTGATTTCGATATAGCGTTGAATAGTAGTAGCGTAGTTTATAATATAAATCATTTAAAAAAATCTGTATTATTACATAACATTGATACTCGTAGGACAAAATTATAATGTGGTGTTACATTATGTTATTGTTTTGCTTTTTCTTTAGTTATAAACTTGCATTATGTAAGTGACTAAATGTGTTTTATTATGTGAATACTTTCGTCAAATATTCGTATTTACACAACGTAAATGGTTTTCTGAATAAAAAAATGGAACGGAAAACACAAAATTTATATTGAAAAAAAAAAGCAAACGCATTATAGCAAAATATTGTAGGCACAAAGCAAGTTGAGAAATGAAAATAAGTTGTTGAACCGATTAACATTGTCGGTAAATGTACTTCCTACAACCGTAAAAAATATCTGTCCAATCAAAATTGTAGAATGTGACACTTACGACATTAGCAGCTACGTAATGTCTTATTAAAAATGTCGGTTATGCCACATTCGACACAAAAACTTATCACAAAGCAATTAAAAATGCAGTAGACATATTCATTATTTTTCCGCCTTTTCAATATCTTATTTGCCTTGATGAATGCAAGATATTCATAAACGACGGGCTTATGAATTCGCGAGTTGCGTTCATAACGACCGTCTTTCCGTGTAACACTGTCGGTACTGTTAGTTCCGCGGAGTCGCCCTCCCGTCGCAACCCGCCAAAAGCGTCGGTATGCAAAAACCGACTTTATTAAGCGGCCGCTGTAGTAACATCCGACTTTTTTAATGAACATATCTCGGAAAATAGCGAAGATTTTAATTTTTTTTTTAAATAGCACGAAAATGTACCGTTTAATATTGACTTTAGCGTAATAATCCCAAAATGACGAAATTTCAGATCCGACTCTTTTAATAGGGACCGTCAAAATTTTTATGTCTGTCTACTATTAGACAGACATAAAAATTTAAGATTTTCAGATTTTTCTGAGTGGTTGTGCTATAAGAGCTTCCTTCATACCAAATTTCAAGTTTCTAGGACAACTGGCAGTACCCTTTAGGTTTTCACATTACGGCAATTTGTATGGAGACAACCTTTTTAATCACTATATCTTTTGATCGCGTTGACTTAGAAGTTTTGTTTTTTCACAGCTTCAATTGACTGCAGGCTTGAATATTTGATATTCATATTTCAGCCTGCTACCTCCATGCGTTCTAGAGAAAAAGGGTCTTGACAAACAGATAGACAGACAGACGGACAACTAAGCGATTCTATAAGAGTTCCGTTTTTCGTTTTTGAGGTACGGAACCTTAAGAATATTAATTTGGCATAGGATTGGCATGGCGTGCCCAGTTTCAGAAGTCGTTAAGATTGAGTTGGCGGGTATCCTTTCAGCCGACTTTAGACTTGCAAGAAAAATCGTGCAAGTTGCATAATATTGCGGCGTTCGATCGCTCAATCCAAACTGGTTCACTTTACGGCCTCGCATTGTGTTGTGTTGTATACTTCGCTTGTTGTTAAAATACGGATGATAATTAATTAATACACCGTAGTAACGTTAATTGTTTTTATTTATCTTTTGCCGTTCTTTTGCATACATGTATGACACAGGGAAGACAGACAGTGCGCGGAGGCGGAAGTGGGTGTTGCCATATTTATAATTATGTTAGTGATCCAGGTCACTACATATTGCAACTTGCATGATTTTTCTTGCAGGTCTAAAATCGGCTTTGGCTTACAAATCGTTCAATCAATAATTTTGTCTTCACTCCATTTTATCGTAGGAGTTAAGATAACGCGCCGGGTATCAAAGGTACCTCTTTCTGCCGACCCTTAATTAAACTATACCTACATAATTATATTATAACAATAAAGAATAGAACAGAATAGTATTGGATTGTACAATAAAATAAAAAGTGCTCTGCGATCTGCCGTCATGGTGTACAAATGTTCAGTTTAAAACTAAAGCAATACGAAATAGTAATACAAACATTACACTATTCAAATAATTTCCTTAAGCATTACACATTATTATTATTACATGAAATAAATAAAGAAAATAATAAAATAATTTAAGTGTCAGTTTGTTTATAAAAAAAAAACTGTTTTTCATTTTTTTTTTTAAATCAACATGTTATTAAATTATTACGTTAACGGTAGGCATTTCTTACAGACAATAACAGCTCTGAAATATGTACAGCAAAGCAAAGAAACTGCGTTGTGCAAGCGAATGGTAAGATTATAATTATAATTAGAATTAGATTATAATTTCAGCGAGATACGGCCTCAAATTAGTTAAAAAGGCATTTGAGTTGGTCACCGCGACTGCAACTAATGGAATCTCTTTCAATTTTAGATGAGTTAGCGTCCAATTCGACGATATTTGAAATGGGCAAAACCTGCAACTGCCTTCCCGCATGCGCCAGTGTTCAGTATGAAGCGGAGGTACTGAAAACGACGTATGATTTCAAAAAATATTTTAAAACAAGAGAAAGGTCATACAACTCGACGACAAAGGAAGAAAAAAAACTATTTAGTTACGTAGACAGGTACGTTTACAAAATTTAGGATAGAAGTACAAAAAAAACCGATGAAAATAATCGTTTTATTGATTATTTTTGTTTTTATTTTTATGAAACATTCATAGAATGAAATTCAACATACAATGACAATGCAAAGAAAAATCCGTTTCCAGCTGCTTAACGGATTTTTCTTTGCATTGTCATTGTATGTCAAAAAAAACCGGCCAAGTGCGAGTCGGACTCGCGCACGAGGGTTCCGTAGAAAGATTTTAATGCTTTTCCCCAGTGTTTTAAGAAGTCCAGTGTTAGCAGAACCCTGCTCCTAAGCAAAATGTACGCAGTGTGGGGTCAACTTATATTGGTCTGCGAAATCTACAGACAGACATAAAAATTTTAGGTTTTGAGACTTTTTGGAGTGGTTAAGTTTCTAGGACAACTGGAAGTACCCTTTAGGTTTTCTCAGTTAGGCGATTTGTATGGAAACAGCCTTTTTAACCTTTTTTTGATTGCGTTGACTTAAAAGGTTGATTTTTCACAGTTTCAAGGGAGGCTATTTGATATTAATTTCAGCATGCTACCTCCACGCGTTCCAGAGAAAAAGGGTCTTGACAGACAGACAGTGATCCTATAAGGGTTCCGTTTTTTCCTTTTGAGGTACGAAACCCTAAAAACGGATAGATCTGTTAGAATACGATAAACTAAACAGTGCTCGAGAACATGCATTATTATATCCGAAATTGGGAATAAAATGCAAGGCTAAAGTGGGACTGGGCTGGCCGCAGTCGCCTAGGTGATCTGACACAGCTACCTTGGTGGGTGCCAGATAGTGTTGCCAGATGTCCCGCTAGCGGGACGTCCCGTTTTGAAATCCTCTTAGGACGCGTCCCGTCGGACTCCTGAGCGGGACGCCCAAAATCCCGCTTTCTCATGAAAGTAACGAATTTAGCGCAGTAGGTAGGTACTTTGTTGAACGTCTGTCGACTCTGCGATGCACTGGAGTTGAAGCTCATTTGCTCGTTACTAACGTGGAACTTGTAACTATAATTATGATTATTTTGTACGTCCCGCTTTTTTCATCGAAGTTTAGCTTTTTTAAGTTTAAATCCGATAACTAGTGCCGGAGAACCGCCAGCGACGAAAACGCAGAGCAAGAAGATGACGGGGACTTGGACACGTGTTTAAGGGACTGGCCTGGTATTGCGCCAAACTGGTACTCTCGTACAAATCCTTACCTACCATTCGTTCAATCACTTTGCTGAATACGATATTAAATTGACACTTAACTTTATATTGCAGTTATAGCTTTTCGAGGGTAGAGATGTATTTCAAGGAGCCGCGGTTCGTGGCGATGCGCCGCTCGGAGCTGTTCGGGGTGTCGGACTTCCTGGCCAGCTGTGGCGGGGTTCTCGGACTCTTCCTCGGGTTCTCCTTCCTCAGCCTCGTCGAGATCTTCTATTTCTGCACACTGAGGTAAGTTCAAATCATCACCATCATCATAAATCAGCCGGAAGACGTCCACGGAAGACGTTTCGTGCTACCCGCACCCAATGGCTTCCCGCGATCTTTACCAGATCGTCCGTGTGCGACCTTGTGGGAGGCCTGCCATCCCTTCGCCTTCCGGTACGAGGACACCACTCTAGAATGCCCTAATGGCCATCAGTTCTACGAGCAATGTGCCCCGCCCACTGCCACTTAAGGTGTTCAATTTGTTGAGCTATATTGGTGACTTTAGTTCTTCTACGGATCTCCTAATTTCCGATTCGTTCTCGCATGGATACCTACTCCAAGTATAGCTCGTTTCTCTCTGAAACCTTACTCTTTTAAGATCTTAACTTATGTTTCTTTAGCAAACAACACGGTTTCAGCTCTTACCGCGCAGCGGTTAATTTTCAACGTATTCAATGCATATTACTAATATACCCAGGTAGGTATTTTATGTTTCTGCTAGCAAATGCAGCCTAATTTTTTGTCGTTAAACGACTGTATCACTGCATGTATCAAAATTAAATAGTTTCTATTATTTCACTCAACTAGAGTTGCCTGAATGATAAATAATGTATTAGATGCAGTTGCTTAATCACTTTTATCTACACACATATCATAAGTCCTCTATTGTGCGTTCAGAAACCGTAGGTAATGACCATCATTACGACAGTAAATATTCGTCTTCAAAAACCATTACAATTAAAAAAAAAATAGGCCTCAATTACAGATAAATGGTCAATACGAAACTTGAGATAGATAATATTTTTGTCTATGTTTGAAGAAAAAAAAACGGCCAAAATCGTGACAGGTTTATCATTACTTTGGTTTTTGAACCCATCTTAGAGTACTTAGAGTACTTATAGATAATATGCGTGTAGATAAAGTGATGTATGCAAATCCATATCTATCTATACCTATAAAACAGTACCGTGACTGACTGACTGACTGACTGACTGACTGACTGACTGACTGACAGACAACGCACAGTCTAAAACACTGAACCTAGAGACTTGAAATTTGGCAAACATATACCTTGAGTATCTTAGAGGTGCACTAAGAAGGGATTTTTCGAAATTCTCACGGGATAGCCCAAAGCCGCGGGACATAAGCTAGTTTATAATAAGGCCTTAAAACACTAGTTGCGATCCTATGAAACAAGGCGAAACACTCGTGTTTTAAGGACCCTCATTACGTAACAGTTGCATAAACTAATATTTTGTTTGTTACAGATTATGGTTTACTCTAAAGAAGGATATAAAAGAGGAAAAGAAGAGGCTTAAAGAGTCCATGTATAAAAAATAATTCCACGTTATAGCACATAGATATAGCACAGGTTTAGGGAGTCCATGTTTAATAAATAATTCCACGTTTAATATCTATAGCACAGGTTTAGGGAGTCCATGTTTAATAAATAATTCCACGTTTAATATCTATAGCACAGGTTTAGGGAGTTCATGTTTAATAAATAATTCCACGTTTAATATCTATAGCACAGGTTTAGGGAGTCCATGTTTAATAAATAATTCCACGTTTAATATCTATAGCACAGGTTTAGGGAGTCCATGTTTAATAAATAATTCCACGTTTAATATCTATAGCACAGGTTTAGGGAGTCCATGTTTAATAAATAATTCCACATTTAATATCTATAGCACAGGTTTAGGCAGTCCATGTTTAATAAATAATTCCACGTTTAATATCTATGAAACTGAAATTTTATTTAACGTCGTTATTATTTAAAAAAAATTAAAGCAGGGTTGGAATTTTTGCATACGTTGGAAATATATCACGTATTTTACAAAACTAAGCTTAGGAAAACTAAGGCTGTCGATACACAATGTTATAGATTTAACTTGACCGACAGTGTCCTCAGTATAATGTTTTATTAATATGATTTTTTTGTTCAGTAGTTTTTAGTAAGTATGTGTCTTGCTAGCTTCGTGTTGTGTATCTGACATATTTCAGCCTATAAATAGACATTTGCAACCAAATAATGTTAATCTCCTTTTTAAAATATACACACTATGGCAACTCCCTAGTGGAGCGGAACTCTGAAATTACACGCTGTCAATGTCAAGGTAGGACTGACGACCGCGCGCGAGATTTATTGCGCCGGCACAGATCAAAGCGATCGATCCAAGATGGCCGCCGCCGCCATGTTTAGTCCGCGCCGTGTCTCGTTAGAAGTTTATTATTCAATCAGTTGCCTTATCTGATAGCGACGTGTCTAAATCAATGGGATGATGGCTGCACGTGAGATAACGAAGAAATAGAATGCGCAGTTGAAAATGATTTAAAACTCTAAACAGGGCGTTTGTTGTTAGAAAAATAGAGGTGGGGTTTATCTATGAAACTAAGTAAGTACCTGTGGTTATCGTTCGTGGTGCTTTTAATAAAATGTTAATTTGATTCACACGTTTATTCACTTCACTTGTTGCCGTCTAAAAAAAAACCGTCATCTAGGTATCAAGTTCTACCGCGCGATGGCGCGGGCGAGCTACGGCTAAAGGTGCGCCGTGTCGGGAACAGAGTTCGCCACATACCTATCTTTTTAAGGTTCCTTACCGCAAAAGGAAAAGAAAACGGAACCCCAATTATTGACTTTGTATTTCTATTTAGATAAATAAATATTAATTTTTACTAAATAATTTACTCTTTTAAGCTATTGTAGTTGTAGACATAGGCAAATATTCCACTTTTGACATAAGGCTTTAATAGCATTATTTATATTTAATCTTTATTCTAATTAAATTGTGCTTGTTTGATAAATAAATACTGAAGACAGTAAATCCAGTCGTATTTTTATTTATAAACCCTAATGACTTACAATTAAGGCAGGTATTACACTAAAATATTATGTAGCAATAATTCAATTTGTGATTATGTACGTAATGAAAGGTGCTCGCCCAAGACGATTGCCCTGTGGCACTGCGAGGTAAAGATTTGTGGCGCATCCATATTGCTTTGCTTAAGTTAAGCCAATACGTAGGCCAATAAAGGCAAGGCTACGGTCTCTTCGGATTTCGATGTGTGTCACGTACAAAGAACAATGGGGTACTTTCCACTTCCTAGAAACGACCACCGGCCATTTAACTTGCTGGTGGTCCTTGCAGACTAATAAAATTCTGCTAATTGACCGAGCGAGCGAAGCGACTGCGTTTCAGCTTTGACAAAAATGCTTTCGTACGTCTGTCTGGCGTCTGTCCGGCTGTTCTCCTCTAGGTACAGGTCGTATTTCTCAACCAATCCTCATGAAATATTGTGAGCAGGTTGGATAATTATAACATAAAGCGTAGAATCTTTAAGTATTTTTTTTTAACCACGAGGTCTACAGTTTATAGAGCCACTACTTTATAAATTAGAAAAGTTGAAAAACCCCCGACATTGGCATTTCAAAGTTAAGTATTTCAAAAACGGGTAAACCGATGTTAATGAAACTTAGCTAAGACCCATCTCGATTAAATTAGCTTTCGATTAACAACAAACCGCAGCGACATTGGTTCATCCGTTTGGGAGCTACGATGCCACAGACAGATACACCGATACACAGATACACAGACACGCAGATACACAGATAGAGATACACAGGTCAAACTTATAACACCCCTCTTTTTCGTCGGGGGTTAATTAGACAAGTTTAAAAAGTTTAAACGTTAATTTTCGCCCAGAAATTCGCAAAAACAAGAATCGACGGAAAGTATTCGTGATTTCGGAAGAAAGTTACTTACACCTATACAACAAAAACACTTTTAAGATGATACTCGTACTAAACCGTGAGACAAATTATGAAATGAGTTCGTAATAGTCCTACATCTGAAAGCGCACGACTCGGCGGCAGCGAAACGCGCACCCCCAGAGGAAGGACTACGAATTAATAGTTTTAAATGAGTTACATGCATCATGATCACGGGCAAACTGCCTACGAACACGAGTTAGTCCGAAACATGTCAGGCTGTACTCGACATTATACTTAGTGACCCGTTTATTTCACTTAAAAAAAAACTACTAAAATACAAAGAATAGCAGCGCCTGTTCATTAAGTAATTACAGTTTTTTTCCCATTGATCATAGTCCATCAGGAAAATCAACTACAAAGTGGATAGTAATGACGGGGAAGAACAGACGGACAGAAACGCCTCGGGCGACGGGGCCGTGTAATTTGATCTCAGTGGCGCCGTTCCATTCATTTGGTAATCTCATCACCTTTGTCAGACTAAAGTTTAAACTTTTGTCTAAACTTAAAAAAACAGAAACGTGACTGACTGCCTGATTTATCACCGCACAGCCCAAACCCCTGGACCTAGAAAGTTGAAATTTGGCATAGAGTTTCCTTTTACAATGTACGCCCGGGACAAGGCGGGATTTTTCGAAATTCCCACGGGATAGAGACGGGTGTGTTCTGCCACTAAAGCTAGTATACCTATAAAACTCCGTTACGTTACTAGTTGACCGACGGACAACAACACTCAGGACACTAACCTCACACACACAAAACTAACCATCCCCCTACCCCACAACCGTAGCCACACTCGCCACACACACCCCCACACACATACAACCTTACACCTTGACACACACACTTGGCACAGGAGCTAGATTGAAATTCGGCAAACATGCCTCGAGTGTCGGGAGTAGGTATATAAGGGAGAATTTAAGGGTTTAGAAATTTGGCAAATACAGTAATGCAGTGTAATTAAGTAAATTGGGATAGAAGGAACTTGTATGTACCTCGCTTGCCGAAAAGAAGGGCTGAGAACCTGAGAACACTAGATGATGACCACCAGACGCAAGTACTTAAAAGCTTTCTAAAATATATGAAACACATGATATTCTCCTCATTCCGACCAATTAAGAACCTTCTCTTTTTTTAGAAGTCGGTTAAAAAAGGAGAGGAGAAGGATTGCTAGAAACTGCTCTATAACGCGAGCTTCTATTCCTATGCCATCTATTCAGATCTATTCATAAAGCAGACAGACGGGAGGCGCCTTTCGCTTATCTATGCACTACAATTTTTCTGCCCATTTTTGATGGGGACGAGGAACACACACGTACAGCTAGCACACGTCTACGCTCATGTCAAAATTTGTTACGCTCTTACAAACTCACACTAAGAGAAAACTGTCACACAAATGCCAAAAACACGCACGCGATGAACAGACCCTGTGCGTTTCGCACAGACTTAATGTTAGGGTTTTGGCAGATGGGCAATCGCGCGTTAACATCTCAATACCTTTCCTGTTCTAAGGTTCCATTCTAAAAACTTCGTTCCATATTTTTTTTGTTGACAAAATTATTATATTTATTAGTTTATGTTATTTGCTTCGCCCGCAGAACTAATTGAATCATGGTGCGCATGAGTGTTTGCTCTGGTGGAGTGAGCTCGGTTGCCCGCGCCGGCAGCGAGTGTTGTTATGACAGCTTCTGTCAACAGTGGCCAGAGACGATTGCGCTTGAATAAGGATGGGCTGGTTTTATTGGTTAACATAATTAATAACCCAACCAACTTAGAAAAGTTTAATACGAGGGCTGCCTTTTAAGTTGTGTCGTTTGGAAAAACTAAAGACAATTTAAGAGTTAAATGGTATTTATTGTTGTTCAAAGTAATCACCGTGATATGTAATACACTTTTTCATTCGATCGAACCAGTTTTCAAAACATTTATTCCAGTCCGAAGTCGGGGTCTCCAAAATGGCCGTTTTGTATGCCTCAACCGCTTCTTCAGGCGTCCGGTACCGTTGACCACGAAGTCGTTGCTTGATTTTTGGAAAAGTGAAGAAACCATTAGGGCTCAAGTCTGGGCCGTACGGCGGGTGTTCCAGATTTTCAACGTTTTGCTCTTTTAAAAACGCAATTGTTTGCCGGGCGGTGTGCAAGCTCGCATTATCGTGGTGTAGTACTATACGACGTCTTGGGTTATTTTTTCGGAACTCGCCGATAACTGCAGGCAAACAAACAGTGGTATACCAGTCAGCATTAACTGTTTTACGGTCTTCGAGCACGATGGTGGCAACGTGGCCATTTTTCGCTACAAACGTGGCGACCATTTTTTTTCGAAGTGCTCCGTGAGCGTATTACTTTGGTCGGTTTTGGCTCATCTTGGAACACCCAAACAGTCGACTGCTGTTTAGAATCTGGATCGTAGGCATTTATCCAAGATTCGTCACCACTGATAATGTCATAAACGTGTTTAGAGTCTCCTCGGTTGAATTGCCGCAGAGTTTTGCGACACCATCTAACGCGAGCCATTTTTTGGTCTTCACTAAGTAAATATGGTATCCAGCGCGAGATCAATTTTTTACGCCTAAGTGATCATGTTAAATATTTTGAACACTGGTCCCTGAAATGCTTAATGAAGCTTCTATCTCACGGTATGTCGCATGGCGATCTTCGACGATCAGTTGCCGTACAGCATCAATGTTCTCCTGGGTCACGGCTGTTTTTGGTCGGCCTTCACGGGGCCTATCACTAAGACTAGAGCAACCACGTAGAAATTCTAAATACCAGCGTTCCACAGTCAGGATGCATGGTGCTTTATTATTAAAAACCGTAGTCAGCTCTTCAAAGCACTGAAGACGCGTTAAACCCCTTTTGAAGTTGTAAAAAATTATCGCACGTAAATTTTCTTTCGAAATTTCCATTTTCACAACTGACTTGTCAACTTTGAACCGACGCTGTACTGAAACGGTTCGGCCGATCCGAGTCATTCTTTTATATTATTATTACTATATATTTTAAATATTTTATGATGATACTAGTTTTTTTTTTAAATAATCACGGGAAGTTTGCAAACGACAGAACTTAAAAGGCAGCCTTCGTAACCCCCGACATTGTCATTTCAAAGTTCAATATTTCAAAAACGCTTTATCCGATTTTAATAAAACGTAGAAGAACCATAACAGTTTTAAATGATTCGCAGTTAATTGCATTAGACATAATCAGTTCAGCTCGTTTCGTCAGTTTGCCCGTGATCATGATGCATGCAACTGCATCGAAATATCGGGAGCTCATCAAACCTATAAGGTAATCGCGGTCAATATCCCGTTTTCATTATGTTTAGAAGAACCATCTCGATTAAACTAGTTTTCGATTAAAAAAACCGCATAGAAATAGGTAAATCCGTTTGGGAGCTATCATGTATATACAGATACACAGATTTCTTTGTCGGGGGTCAAAAATAAAAGCATTTCATATTTTGAACATAATAATATTCAAAACGGTATATTACCGCGATTACCTTACCAGGTTTAAATGAGGTCCCCGATATTTCGACGCAGTTACATGCGTCATGATCACGGGTCAGGTAATCGCGGTCAATATATTTCGACGCAGTTACATGCGTCATGATCACGGGTCAGGTAATCGCGGTCAATATATTTCGACGCAGTTACATGCGTCATGATCACGGGTCAAGTAATCGCGGTCAATATATTTCGACGCAGTTACATGCGTCATGATCACGGGTCAGGTAATCGCGGTCAATATCGACGCAGTTACATGCGTCATGATCACGGGTCAGGTAATCGCGGTCAATATATTTCGACGCTGTTACATGCGTCATGATCACGGGTCAGGTAGTCGCGGTCAATATCGACGCAGTTACATGCGTCATGATCACGGGTCAGGTAATCGCGGTCAATATATTTCGACGCAGTTACATGCGTCATGATCACGGGTCAGGTAATCGCGGTCAATATATTTCGACGCAGTTACATGCGTCATGATCACGGGTCAGGTAATCGCGGTCAATATATTTCGACGCAGTTACATGCGTCATGATCACGGGTCAGGTAATCGCGGTCAATATATTTCGACGCAGTTACATGCGTCATGATCACGGGTCAGGTAATCGCGGTCAATATATTTCGACGCAGTTACATGCGTCATGATCACGGGTCAGGTAATCGCGGTCAATATCGACGCAGTTACATGCGTCATGATCACGGGTCAGGTAATCGCGGTCAATATCGACGCAGTTACATACGTCATGATCACGGGTCAGGTAATCGCGGTCAATATCGACGCAGTTACATGCGTCATGATCACGGGTCAGGTAATCGCGGTCAATATCGACGCAGTTACATGCGTCATGATCACGGGTCAGGTAATCGCGGTCAATATATTTCGACGCAGTTACATGCGTCATGATCACGGGTCAGGTAATCGCGGTCAATATATTTCGACGCAGTTACATGCGTCATGATCACGGGTCAGGTAATCGCGGTCAATATCCCGTTTTGAATATGTCTAATTTATGATTTAATTTTATTGTTGTAGTTTATTTTCAAAACAGTGATTTTGTCAATCATGATTAAAAGTGGTTGCTTTGACATTATTGCATGCCAAACTACAAAAATTTTGTTACTGTAAATTAACGGATTTGAGCTTTGGCTTCTCCTTGATTGCCTCTCGAATATATCAGTTAATTATTTCATTTTGTAAAACTAAATATTTTTTTACCACAGATGGATGTTATTTTATAAGGTTATTGATATAATATAAGTTAACGTATATTCATTCACAATATAAATAATACGTAATATTACAAATTTATTTAAGTACAAATAAAAACTAGGCTTAGAAACAAATAACTATAAATAAATAAAGTGTCTCAAATGGATTAATTTTACCTCACTCCCATCACTATTTCACTAAACACTTGTCGATAAGTGTATTTTCATGATCGATGGGCTGTACCTACACGCAGTTACTTAATCGTATTGACATAGTTAACACTTAAATTTGACGTCTTTAAAAAGCGCGGGTGGCCGGCTACTGTTTGCCTTTCAACTGATTCGAACGCACCTTCGAGAGCAAACTTATCAAATTTAAACCCTTAACTCGGTGTAGAAGAGTTTATTTTAGTGTACGTTTTTGACGATTTTTGGTAGCCAAAATGAAGTGTTTTCTCAGTGAACGTGTGGGGTGATGTTTGATGAAATAATATCTTGTTCAAACAATACTTTGTCGAAAAATAATAGAGCTGATGGTAGAAGTGCATTTGGTATTAAAATGTTTGCCTTACCTTCCAGGGTTCAGCATGACTTTTAAATTTAAGTTAAGTAAAAATATGCATACAGGCAAAATTAATTGCCCACCCTAGTTTTACTATTTATTGTAAAAGTATTCTTTATTTAAATAACAGTTTTTATATTAATCAAGGGAAGGATAGTGAGCAATTAATTTTGCCTCTGAGCATATTTTAGTACCCTACCCGTGACCCTAACGCCACGAATAGTCAGCGAACGCGGGTGACGATGACGATGGCTCTGGTTAGCCAGATGCATAAATACTTAACTTTCAACTTTGGACTTCTGTCTTCAGGCATAACATCTGCCTGGAGAGAGACATAATTTATTGTGGTCTTTCCCAAATAATGTTCTGTGTTTCATTTAAAACCTGCTTTGCTTTATTTTAAAGAACGTTGTTACCTATCTTTGTTAAAAAATGAAAACCGATTAGCTATAGTTCTTAGGTTGCCAACACAGTCAATCTCTCTTTATTGGAATTCTTTGACTATGTTTATTTATCGATTAACTTTGATTTGATTATGTTAGGATGTAATACTTAATCCCTAGAAAGTAAGACTTATGTACTTACTACTAACAATCCCCTGCCCGCTCGCCCGCCTTTGTACTTTTTTTTTTTGTAAATTGTGTTTGTATCCTGTTTTTTTGGTACAATACTTACTTACTTACTTACAATCTACATGGACCCTTGTCGGCAATAAATCATTTGAATTGAATTGAATTACCATCACGTGAAGAACCTAAGTATTTAATAATTATTTCATAGTTCATCATTTTTTTTTGTACCCGACTGCTTTGTAATATCTGGTAAGGTCTGCTAAAAGCCACCAAGCAATCAACCTAAAAACCAGGTCCGCTCACGTACACCTCAGCTTTGCTCTCAAAACTTCAAACCAAGAGCAATTAAACCCCCAATTTCCGAGATAACAATTACGTCACAGATAAAGCAAATTAAGCGGTTCTCACAGTGCTGCCAACATAAAAACCGAACACTTACACTTGACTTTATCTCGAAACTTCGAACATAACTTCTGTTTTATCGGGAAGGCGACACATACGCTGTTAGTGGTACTTTGACGCTAAAATCGCTTAAAAAAGTTAATTGCCTGCCTTTGAAGCGCTTAAGTGCTTCAGTTTTTTTTTAACATTGCGGAGAAACTAACTGTCAACAGAGTGTTTCTTTTCAGCCTAATTTGCCGCTCCCATTTTAGTCTGTTAGTTGTCTAAAAAAACTTTCGAGAATTTTGTTCTAGCTATTCCTGTCTTTCTTTGAGCTTAACTAAACTAGTTGGAGTTGGAATACAACCCCAAAACATAGTAGTTTATGCAACTGCTACATAATGATGGTCCTTAATAAGATCACATGAGCGTTTTAAGGCCTAATTATGTAGAGTTGCATACATTACTTTATCTACACACATATTATAAGTACTCTAAGATGGTTTCAGAAGCCGAAGACATAATAAACTTGTCACGTTTCGTATCGATATTTTTTTTTATTGACGCCTATTTTTTTTATTGTATTGCTTTTTGAACATGAAAACTGCCTGTCGTAATGATGGTTATTACCTACGGTTTTGAACGGATAATAGAGGATTTATGATATGTGTGGAGATACAATAATTTTGAGATCATATGGAATACTTCAAGCACTGTTTTATACTTTAGTCTTAAAAAACCGTAATAGTGGACATTCCTCTCTTAACTATCAATTAAGTACAATAAATATAACTTAATTCATTAATAAAGTGAACTTTCACGGATTACACTGCCCAATATAACTCACTCACTAAACTTGACTGTTAATATTGATTTTTTCGTATCTCATTTAGTTCACTGAACAATTTATTCCTCAAAACCGTTTGCTACTCGCGTCCGACGTTGGTGACCGTATTTGCAAACAAATGCATGACAAAAAAACTGTCCGTCAGACTCTTGCGCATCGCATGACGGCCTCAGCTCGACGTAATTTGCTTTTGTTTTCGATTCCGGTGACTTTGATCGTCTAGGTTAAGGTGAAGTTGAAAGTGATTTGTACAATAAGGTAAGTCCAATTGCTGGACACTGAACTAATAGTTGGCACCTTCAACTTTATGTTATAACGACAGAGGTGATAGAAGAGTGTCAACTACTGGCTATTAGGATGTCAAGCATAGGGATAATAAAAGGATGAAATGGGAAATTGCATGTCAGAGTTTAAGGGAGGGACCAAATATTTAAAAATTTCGGTGGTATTGTGAAAAGTAGATACCTACCTATCTATATTATTATTATGCGCCTCTTGGCCTCTTGAAACATCTTCGAATTTCAACCAAAAATGACAGCAATGACAATGCAAAGAGAAACAAGTTAAAAAGCTGGACTTGAACCGGCAACTTCGGTAAACCGTACCACGCTCGCTCTACCGATTAAGCCATACTTAACTGTCATATTTTATTTGTAAGACTTCTCAGCGCCATCTATGAGCAACTTAATCAAGTGGCTCACCCACTAAAGGAACTTCTACAGTTCCGTCCGAAATCCGTCTCCATGGCTCAGTGCCCTAAGCACGACTTGTCGAACCCTGCGTCACGTAAAATCGAATAGTAAACTATAACGAGTTTGTATGACGTTTGGAACAGCGCCCGCCCGTGAGCGTATTTGGAACAAAAATTTAGTATGAGATTTCTCGATCTCAATACGATAACCGTAACGTAACGCAGGATTCGACAAGTCGTGCTTAGGGCACTGTATTATTTAAATACCTCAACGTGACGTGACGTTATGTCCATGATCTTGAAGGGACTGAAGAGGCGGGTATCAACATCATAGCTGGGCAGGTTTCTCTAACTACCCGCACTTCGTCTTTATTATTAGTTTCTTCACTAGGGTTGCCGACACACAACATTCACAACATCCGGCGATTCATAAATTCGTAATAATGTGTGAAAATGGCGAAAGTTTAAATCAATAAATATTTCTATATTAATATTTCATTAAATCGTCTTCAATAATCGATATAAAATTAACACCGAACACATCGATCATCGGAGACGCAAAAACTTACGAAGTCATCGTCTTTCATTGTTTGCAAAGTGCACGGCAAAAAGCTTCTTAATAAAAGCAAGAACCAAAACCAGCTTTAACCCAGTTTACATACGATTCAAATAAGCATGACGAGGATTTGAAAAAATCGCTAGTCCAATACAGTGGAATTTACACGTTACGACTAAAGCTCTCCGACTATGCGCGACCGGCGACGCGACGCGAAATCTCCTAATACATTACGTATCTTGCCTGTAACCGTTGTACAGTGAACGTGGCGACCGCGCGATGGACAGTGAATTTACTCGACACGTCGTCAGGGTCGTTAGAGTTGTGTTTCGAGTGGTGTACTCCTAGTTTGTTAAGGCGAAATATTCACGGGTGAAAAAGTGTTATCAATCATATGTGACGATGATGGACGAGGCGATGAGGGGTAAAGGCCAGTGACAGCACGCAACATGTGGCTTGCTTTGTACGCTGTGCGTACTGTGCCTTATTATATTAGTACATGACTGTCATCACGTGGACATTGAACGAATATTGTCCGGTTAGCAAAACAAGTAGTATTTTTAGTCACGGATTTTTAATGCTGGTAAAGGATTTGGTTTTTAAGTGATTGGGAAATATGTTCACTCGTGTAGTGATAAACGAGCTGTTACTTGAATACTTGAGTAGTTTTCGTGTAAGGGCATAACTCGCTCGGAATCACAATCGTGTTCATTTTGACATTTCCAAGCCGAACTCGCTTTGAAAATGAAACAGTTTGTATCGCGTAAGGTCATGACAATCGAAAGCGATGCCGAGTCACTTTTCAAGCCAATTGAACGAATGATTTCCCCAAAATTGGTTTCACTGCAAGCAAAATGACAGCTCGGAATGGTTTTGTTTGACATGAGTTTGATGATGCTGATCGTGCTCGTAATCGAAATCATTTCGTTACACGAAAGCAATGTTTCGAGGCGTCCGCGATCATTTTCTTCCGTAAAGCCAATTGTGATCCCGAGTGAGTAAAGACAGTAACGCTGCGGATTCAATGTCCGCGAGGTTACTCATATTCTATCTGGTTTTTTGTACGTCTTGTTTCAGTAAGTACCAAGTTAAATTATATTAATAGATGACAATCATCTGTGGTATATATCGATGTGGGCGGTCCCAAGTAATTAGATTTCTGACAGTTTGCCGGCAATGGGATATGCATGCAAATAAACGGGTTTGCATGCTGAATACGAAGTCTATTCAATTGTTGCTATTCTATGTCATACATAAAGTAATATTAAACATACTTGTGTTCACGTGGATTAAGTAATGATAGGGTTCGGAGACGAGTTCTTACACCGGTCATCATAAAATGTTACTAGCTTTTGCAAGTGGATTGGATAGTCTAGAAACTGAAGATTACAACATGTGAATTTTGTTTCATTTTTAAGTGGGGTGAGTCAATATTATTTCTAACAAATGAACGAGGATACATTAAACAAAATAAGCTAGGTACTTACTATGGAACCAATCGAATCGCGACCCACAGTGGAAGCTTTTCGTAGAAAAGGTCATGGTGACATCGCTTTGCGTGACAAGGAAAATCATTAATGACACTTACTGTGAGAACGTTCTACTTTGGGCCTCTTGGTCAAATGGTTCGACTGGACATACCTACTTTAGTATAAAATGTCTCCTACTTTCAAATGGAGGTGCAGTAGAGGTAGATAAAAAAGATATAAAATGAAGCCAGGCGCTTATTTTGAGCACAAAATACCAGTCAAATTAAGAGCCTTTGTTCCAAAGTCGGTTAAGAACAATAAATCAACGTTTCTTAGGCATGATTAAACGCCGCCGCGAGACACTCCATTCCCTCGGCTCGTCGCCATTTTTTACTAGCCCGTGCCTGAATAAATATTCGGCAAAACACGTCGGAAACACCGCACATTCCGCCGACAGAACCGCCGCCTCGAGTAATGTCAGGTTTGGCCGTCATTCGCCGTCAAGTTTGGCCGTCAAAGTGTTCGCGGGTGGGTGTAGGCAAAAACCTGGATTCTTCAGAAGCTGGTAGCTTGACATTCGGCGCGTTGCGTCGTGGATGTCTGGAATGCACCGATGGATTCTTCGGATAGATATTTTTTGACGGCCCACTGAATTATAAGGTTGTTTTAGTCTTTAGGAATAAATAAGAGCTTAACGTTGCTCGAGAGTCGAGGCTTTTGAGTCGAAAATTTCGAGTCGTTATTTTAAATTACCCATTGAAAGATTTTTGAAAGTTTCAATCTCACAATCAAATAAATTTTACTTATTGCCTGATTTATGCTGTATGGGAACATGTTGGTCCTTTGTGCTGCTTTATTTACCTAAGGAAGAATCCCATCTTTTCTTGATTTAGTCCGAAATTTTTTGAAGGCGAAAAAATAATTCATGTCAACCATAAACAATTTCACAAGTGTACATGTTTCGTTTATTTAAAAATAAGTAAGCGTTACGCTTGATTAATTATAGTTCTGTGGCGTTACTTATAAAATCATAACAATGCAAATAATTAATCTCATTGTTATTCAATATAATTGTTACTTGCTGTAATGTTATAGGTATACTTATTTTTAAAAAGCGCTTTTCAACAAAAAGACACATTAAGATTGTTTCCTTCTTTTTAATGCTTAAATAAACGAATTGTCTAAGTACGGTCGAGGAAATTAAATCCTGACCCACCATGGAACCTTTTCACAGTTAACGTTATAGTGACATCGTATAGCTTGACAAGTAAATCGTTATGACGTTTACTATGAAAATGGTAGGTCAAGAATTGATTTCCTCGATTCTAATATCTATTACAGAACAACCCAAGTTTTCGACTTACACAAATCTGTCTGTCTCCGCTGACATTTGATGAACTTCTTCGACACCATCTTGTTAGAAAAGAAAGCACACAGTTGCCACTTGTGCTAGCCGTGTATTCGAAAGACGTCGGTTCAATGAGCACTCGAGCACCTTGTGTCTGAAGCGACAAAGGGCACGACAGAAGCTTTGTCGTCTTCAATATAATTAGATATCGATCGAAATATTGCTATGACGTGCATTAAGAAAAGCTTGAGTAAAATTTTTGTGCTAAATTTGATGAAGGGACCCAAAAACATTAAGTAATTTGTGCTGTTTTAAAATATGTCGGGCTAAACTCGACTTATATGTATAAGTACGTGAAAGATCCCTTTTTTGCTAAAAACTCCTCACTTTTTAAAGGTGTATGTACCCACTGTATTGTACTTTTTAAGCCGTTTTCGTTAATGGCGTTGAAAAAAGTGTTATTATGACAAAAAAAAAGCTATTAATAACCTGCCCACCCAGGGAGGCAACTTTTAAACCCACACAGGTAATGTAATCAACTAACAAGGGTGTTGGCGCCGTTACCTCAACTTTCCTATAATAACAGCGTCCAGAACATTCGTCAAACATTTGACACACAATTTGGCAAATTGGCGCCATTGGCAATTGGGTTGGCTCTACGTCACGCCAATTTTTTTGGTTCGATACAGGTGTAATTTGGATTGCCGCCTTAGCTTTGTGTTGAAACATTATTTACCGACCCTAAGACAAAATACAAAATGTATTTTTTATTGGGCACAAATTTCAACACTCTGAGATGTCATTTGACTTTTAAGGAACCAATAAGTATTTATTATATTTCTGATTCATTTAAAGTTTTGGATTTCTTTAAATTCTCTGTTCACACTTAACTATCACGTTTTTGTATATCTTTTATTGACTCGTGAGAACTACAATCTACTGTACGTTTTTGATCGAGAAAGTAAGTACCTATGTAGTACTATAGAGTCGATAGTTGTCGGTTCCTCGCCTCGGTGGAACAGCTACATTCATTTGCAACGCATTATTCGGTATTTAGTGTAATTTTACAGAATAAGCTGTTTATGCTTTTTTAACCGACTTCAAAAAAGGAGGAGGTTCTATGTTCCACTCTATGTTTTTTTTCTTTCGGTCTGTACCTAATTGCTTATCCCTTAATTTTACATCAAGAACTTCCGCCAACCTGACCGAACGACAAAACCGGACAAGGGTTCCGTACGCTAATTATTTAAATTCAAATTTTCTGTTACTTACTATGTTTCTATGTTATGTGTCTATAGGCAAAGAACTACTTTTTGTATTTTTTTCAAAATTTTCTGCCACGTAGTTTGGGAGTTAAGGGGGGCGCGGGGGGGAATGGTATCTTCTTAAATAAAGGTAGCTCTCATACTCATAGCCTAAATAGTGAAATAAGTCTGAAAATCTCAAATTTCTTTAACTGTCTTTATAATGTCAGCCAATATATTAACCGACTTCAAAAAAAGGAGGTTCTACGTTCCACTGTATGTATTTTTTTTAATGTATGTACATCGATTACTCCGCCAATTGTAAACCGATTTTGATTTTTTTTTATTCGAAAGTGTATACTCCTGAGGTGGTCCCATTGTCACCAAGTCATGATCTGATGATGGGATCCCAGGGAAATCGAGGGCAACCCTCAAATTTTATAGGCACGTAGTATGTGTTTCATATATTTTCTAAGGCTATTCAAGTATTTGCGTCTGGTAGTCATCATCTCATATTGATGAGCTGATGATGGAAGGTACAACTCCTTAACGGTTAGGAGTTGGAGGATAATTTTGAAAACGTTAAATCATTATTCGAAAGGGTATACTCCTGAGGTGGTCCCATTGTCACCAAGTCATGATCTGATGATGGAATCCCAGGGAAATCGAGGGCAACCCTCAAATTTTATAGGCACGTATTATGTGTTTCATATATATTTTTTTCTAAGGCTATTCAAGTATTTGTGTCTGGTAGTCATCGTCCCATGTTGATGAGTTGATGATGGAAGGTACAACTCCTTAACGGTTAGGAGTTGGAGGATAATTCTGAAAATGTTAAATCAACGTAAAATTGTGTAATAAAAACTTTTTAACAAAAAAGTAAAACCGCCTTCAAAAAAAAAACCTTAGAAATGAAACGTAAAATAATCCTCTAAAATAATGATAAATAAATAAAATGCGTTTATTTCGGACAACAGAAACTGAAGCCTAAACTTTTATCTCCTAGCACTAAGCAGCAGAAATATGAAGTCGGTGCTTCATTCAAAGAATATTCCGCTCGCACCGCACCGACTTCATATTTCTGCTGCTTAGTGCTAGGCCATAAAACTTTAGGCTTTAGTTTCTGTTGTCCGAAATAAACGCATTTTATTTTATTTTATTTATTTATCATTATTTTAGATGATTATTTTACGTTTTTTTTCTAAGGTTTTTTTTTGAAGGCGGTTTTACTTTTTATCATATTTATCTCATACCTAATGCGTGCATTTTTCTTAGGGCCAGGCCCTATTTCACCATCTTTATATTTGTCAGTTTTATACGTCAATTCGAACTACATTTCTTTGACGGTATGAAGCGCGCTAAAACAAAAGCTCTTTAAGTAAGCAATTGACACCGAATTGTCAGTGAAAACTGACAATGGTAAAGTTGGTGAAATAGGGGCCTCGGCTCTGCTAACACTGGAAAATTTAAAACAACCGGAAAAAGCCTTCGAGACTTGTCCGTGATAGACGAACAATTTTTTACCTACTTACGGAGCCCTCGGTTCACGAGTCCACTTTGCCGTTTTTTTGAGGTACGCAACCCCAAAAGCCATCTCCGCCGCCTTCAACAAAGGATTCCTCCAAATTGCTCCAGCGTTTCCGTAAATGGCACCATGATTTGGCTGCGGTTTGAGCAAATTACATATTATTTGAAGGCCAAGAGCCGAAAGCCGGCGTTGGCGCCTCGTTGGTCGGCCATCGGCCATTAGTCATTACGTTATTGAGGGGTATGTCGAATCATGATTGACTGCCAGGGCCGGATCTTGAGTGGCCGTAATGATTTTTTTTTTAAAGGCGACATAATTAGAAATTCATAATGTTGTGTTATTACCGTGAATGAATCCTTAGCTAATGTACATTTCGCATTTAATTAATTTGGTAAAATTGTCTTTTGGCATCTTTTAATTTTGTCAAGTTTTATTAAGACAATCGTTTGTCAAGTTAATGTTTTCTTTTGGGCAAAAAAAGTATTCAGGTATTGTAACCTAAACTAACTTAAACCTATCATCGAAATGCGGTATTAGGTAAGGTTAGAGTTTAAGAGCACGCGAAATAAAAGCACAGTCAAGAGTATAATTATTGTGCCAAACGATACGTTTGACTAAATACAATACTTGGTAAAATGAAACATGTACAAGTATTTTTTTGCTAAACAATAACTTGCCAAAAAAGGCGTTTGATATCTACAAAATTGCGAGAAGTTGTCTCGAGAAATGTTTTTTGTCAAATAAAAAATTCAGTAAAATAGTTTGGGACGTGATATTTTGGAGATTAAAAGTTTTAGGTGAATCCGTCCCTGTATTCAATAGGGCTCGTATAATAACTAGAATTACGTGATTAGACCCGTCTGTAGTTAACTAAAGTATTTTTACTTAGTATCGGAACGGGAACCGCAATGTCCATCACTTAAAGCCAAATTATGCTTAACCATAGCTTAGGTGGGTAAGTATAGGTTAGCTAAGTAGAGCTTAGAATCGACAGTTTTGTACGGTAATTATTTTGTGAATAATGTCAATCAACTGGCATGCTATGTATCTTATGAACATAATTACTTCCGTTCCGTTTTAAAAGCTGTGTACGAAAAAGTAATAAAATCCTTAGTAAAAAAAATCATGCAAGCCTGACCAGAGGCCTAAGCACGAACACACTGACACAACACAGACAAATCATTTACTCCTTTTACATGTCAACATGCCTAGCCTAACTGTGAAATAACATGCAGCAGCAATGTGCCAAGTTCCATGCTAAAACACCACACTTTATCTCATATAATTATAAATATTGTCAACGCATCTTTCCACCTATCCAATATTGTCAACGCGATATCAGCAACCCATGCCGTATCCGACAGAATCAAACGGCAGTGTAAATCAAACGTTATTGCACGTCGAGTGCAGTTGTGCAGCGGCCATCTTGCGGGGGGCGGGGCGATCGCGGCCCCGCCCCCCGCCTCGCAACTTTACAAGCACGCTACTTTGTTTCGTGAAGTTTTAAACTTTGTTGTTAACTTACCTGATAATTTATAGTTTTGGGTGACTTTTGTTTTTCCGATGCAAGTAGGCCAATGGGTCATCTAGAGAATTGCTGAATAGCGTCTTTCATTAGTTTGCTTAATATGTTTATTCAAGCTGAAATGGTCCCTCTTGCAGTGTATAAATAAAGTTCGTTTCAGTAAATTATTACAGTCAAGCAACAGAAGTTTAAAGAACATTAGGTAAGTAGTAATGGTAAGTAAGTAAGTAAACACTTTATTGTACATGCAAAAAAAAACAGGATAAAAATACAATTTACAAACAATCAAATTCCAGTATATAGGTACAAAGGCAGATTTATTTACCTATTGTTAGTTTCAGAAGAAGGTAGCTGACACTTTAGTGCTTTGTCACTTTCACTACACGAGTAAGTATTATGACAGATGTCAAACTTCATGAAGACCCATACGACATAAGACACGACGAAGACATAAGACCAAGACCTGTAAACCCATAAAGAGTTGCAATCACAACTAAGAAATGTCATGAACATGAATTTCTATGTGAAAAATAAAACGAAGAAAAATAGCAGTAGCCTCCAACCTCATAGCTGTTTTAAAACTTAAAGATATGCAGTGTTTTTTGCTTCAATTGGCTGAAATTGGACAATTGTGAGACCTCTTATATATTTTTCCGTTTAGCTAAAGCTGCATTTATTCTATTAAATTGATTACGAGTAAGTTAATATCCAAAGCGTGCACGAGATGGCGCAGCAGATCGCCGCAGCGCTGGCCTCTATTTCACCAACTTTACAATTGTCAGTGTACATCAATGACAATTCGAACTACGTTTCTTTGCCAATATAAGGTGAGCTAAAACAAAAGCTCTTCAAGTCAGCAATTGACACCGAATTGTCATTGAATTTTGACATCAGTAAAGTTGTTGAAATAGGGGTCTGGAAGGACGCCATGGAGGAGATCGGGACTGGATCAGACAGAAGATTGCCTAAGAAATGAAAAAAGGGAAAAATATGACATTCAAGATTGGATCAATAAAAAAAAAACATGGGACAATAAAATTTACACCAATTGACCAAGTCCCAAACTAGGCAAAGCCTCTATAGGTGTTACGGGCACTAGACAACGGATAAACATATTCGTATATCTATTTATCACATACTTATATACGTACATTAAACATCCAAGACCCGAGAACAAACATTCATATTAATCATACAAACATCTGCACCGACCGGGGATCGAACCCGAGACCTCAAGCTTCATAGTCAGGGTCTTTAACTACTAGCTATCCGGTAGTCCAGTGGATGCGGACAGCACAAGACCGGTCTGAGTGGAGAGCCTTGGGGGAGGCCTAGCAGTGGACGTCTTTCGGCTGACATGATGTTGATGATCCGGTCGTCAAAAGACCACCATGATGGTGACGATGAAGTAAATAGGTATCGCAAACATTCTCAATGTGCCAAAACAATTTAGGCAAATAATATTCTACAAACTCTACGTACTTTCCAAGCCGTGGTAGGCTAGTGGCCTTTCAAGCAGAGAGTCGTGACTTCGAACCCTGGTTCACACCTCTGAATTTTTCATTTATGTCCGAAATTACATTGGTAATTTATTATGAGGTTTTCATTGAAGGAAAACTTCGCGAGGAAGCCTGCACACTCCTGCGAAGCAATTCAATGGCCCGCGTGGGAACTCTAGTCCAAGCTCTATCAATTTCTGAGAGGAGAACTCTCCCCAGCAGTGGGACGTAAAAAATGTGGGTGGTGTGATAACTACCTCCTCGGCCGATTTTGGCCACGGCGACTGTCTTCAGCTCCGCTGCTGGTTACGTTCGTGTGCTCTTGTGTGACTCACATAGTCCGATTACCATGTTATCCATAAACAAAACACCCAATGACCAAGCAACATGTAAAATAATATCCAATTATTATTTTTACCAAAACCAACAATGTTTTTCCAAAATCACTCAAAACCCAATAGCTGTCAAAAACCGTCGGAGCAGAGTTCCGAAAACAAATGGGCAACGCACACGCATCGGTATCGCAGCCGGCGGCGGTGAGATCAAAGCGTTGGCGCACCAAATGACTTGTTTCTCAGTTAGCTTAGTGTAAACAGCGCGGCGCGTCAAAGGAGCCGCCGGGGTTACCTGGGTGTGTGATGCTGTCGATAGCGAAAGCGATAGGCTTGTGGGGTGAAGCGAAATTTTGGTTGGGATTTAATGAATTGGGTTAGTATTAGCTAATTTTCAACTGACGTTTAAATCTTGAACAGCCATTACGTGTATGAATAAACGACCGATTAAAACTAAAACGCTAATTTAACGGTTGTGAACATGGGTCTAATGAGAATTTTTGACAGTTTAAACGTCTATAAGTACATAATTGTGTTAAGCACAATTTTTTCTTGCTAAGTACCCAAAAATTTCATACCCAAATAAATATTTTATTTTACTATTTATTAAATTCAGTTTAACCCTTAATAAGGCACCGGGCATATAGTTACCACTTAGTTTTTTAGACCACAGAATAAACACATTTTGACATATCCGACATCTCTTTTCATTTGTGAACGCACTGATAATCGAACATTCATAAAAAAATGTTGACAACACTGTGAAATGTCACAAATTCGGTAATTTACTTACTAAGCTGATTTTTTTTAAAAACGAGCGTTTTTGTTGGTATTGGATGAATATTTGTTATCAGTGTGTTCTAGCAAGATTCCGGTAAGTGGTTTTTGTTATTTTCACTGTATAATAGATTATTTTATCTAGCAGATTACGTGTCATTGATCTTGAGTACAAATATTCGCGGTTCGGAGATACAGTTCAAAGTTGGTGGTAAATATTTTACCATTGCCTTGTACGGACGTAAAAGTACGGAAGTGTTTAAAAAAGATACATTTTGTTTTCTTATTTTTGGTGAAAATATCTAGTAAAAAAAGGCTAAACGATAAAGCCATTGAAGAAATACTAGAAAATGATCTTTCCAGTCTCGAAAGTGACTCAGATGATGACTTGGGGTACACTACTAATTTCGTCAATAAGTTCAATTACGACAACCGGGTTTTGCGAGGATTGACAAAAATTTTGGGTTCATAGTTAATGGCGAGGGTTGTAGTGATAACGGAGATGATTGTCTTGAGACCAACAATAAAATAAAAAAAATAACAAGATGCCGTTTCTGCAGCACAAAAAAGCAACAAAAACGATCACGTTTACTATGTGACGTGTGCAAAGTGGCTTTATGTGCCACGCCGTGCTTCAATACATTTCATGGGCACCTGCAAATGGTAACCTACGCTTCACCACACAGACGACAGTTTTGCCTCGAGCAGCACTAACGGGTAACGGTAAAATAGTTACCACCTCTTAAGGTTTACAAAGAGGCAACGGTTAGATAGTTACCACCCTGTTTTTCATGAAAACGGATTTTCTGAAAAATGTTTTTTGGAAACCTTGTTGATTGTGACCACAATAAACATTAGAATCAGATGCTTAAGTTATTTATTTCCGAAATTCATACCTTTGCCCTATTAAGGGTTAAAAAAACATTTTAGAGTAGCAGTATTTTTCATGAAATACGTTTTGTCTTATTAAATTTCTTCATAAAACTAAATTAAAATGACGTCTCTTGTTATTAAGTTATAGGAGTTACTTTTTAATCTTAATTTCTTATATAAATAGGAAACTCTCGCTTTAACAGTCAAAATTTCGACTCGAACACTGCCATTGCGTCTCCCGCCAACCCCCGTCTATTTACGTCTCAACGGACGTTGCGTCGGCACTAATTTTTTTATAGCTTCTTCCGTTAATTTGTTAGAAATACAATATTTATTCACCACCAGGGGGGCTGAACTAGTGACCACTTTAATGAGCGCCACAAACTATCAATTATAAGACGCCCGCGCAGCCCCGATGACGGATCGTCTGATGTGGTATACTTATAATCTATTTAATGATACCGTCTGGTACGATTCGCCATTTACTTTAATTTTGCGGCTAGTCTTAAGTGGTTCAAAGCGCCGGTTTCCGGTTTTTTGGCCCAAATTATCGGTTTTGAAATCGATTGTGGTTTTTTATCGAGTTATTTTGGAGCGTGATTTCATGGTTGTGAGGCACGTACAGGTTGCTGTTTCCTTGTTAGATACGGAATATTATCGGAATTTGGGTGAGTTTGTGTGGGGCTGCGTAGTTGTAATTTATAATAATTCCACTTGGTTTAAACAAGTGTGTAGCCAAAATACATTGGAATTATATATCTATTACCTGTTATGGGTATGAAATATTTAAATATCTATGAACTAAAAACAATTAGGTAATTTGCTAACCCTCAACCATACGTGTAACATAGGGACGTACAAGTGTGTGCGACAAATGTATGTATTCTTGTTGTACAGTCAGCAGCTGAGCAGAAGTAATTAAGCAACCGAAGCGGTCACAACTATCTAGACAAGCTCTTATGTTTATGACAAAAATAATAGAGCCGTTCTGAGATCATTGTGACCGCTTCGGTTGCTTAGCTACTTCTGCTGCTGACTGTACAGCTGTCTTACACGTATGGTCGGGGGTGAGAAAATTAATTGTTTTTATAATTAAAATATCTATGCGCTAAAAATGCATTAAAATATAAGAACTCTATAAATATCCTTTGAATGAAGTGTACATTCACAATATCAATAACACTTGACAGGAATTCCATGCATGCCTCTTATTTTTCTACTTTACTCCGGAATTAAATAATTGTGTTCATTTGTTTAATCAAACAATTTATAGCATTTGTTTCTATTTAGTTAAGTACTTGCAAAGTAGAAAGAATGTCTTAAATGTTACTGGAAAACGACCGTATTCTTTTTTAACCGACTACAAAAAAAGGAGGAGGTTCTACGTTCCACTTCATGTTTTTTTTTTATGTATGTACATCGATTACTCCGTCAATTGTACAACGATTTTCAATTTTTTTTATTTTTTTTGAAATGGTATACTCCTGAGGTAGTCCCATTGTCACCAAGTCATGATCTGATGATGGGATCCCAGGGAAATCGAGGGCAACCCTTAAATTTTACAGGCACGTACTATGTGTTTCATATATTTTCTAAGGTTATTCAAGTATTTGCGTCTGGTAGTCATCATCTCATGATGATGAGCTGATGATGGAAGGTACAACTCGTTAGCGGTTAGGAGTTGGAGGATAATTCTGAAAATGTTAAATCATTATTCGAAAGGGTACACTCCTGAGGTGGTCCCACCGTCACCAAGTCATGATCTGATGATGGGGTCTCAGGGAAATCGAGGGCAACTCTCAAATTTTATAGGCACGTATCATGTGTTTCATATATTTTCTGAGACTATTCAAGTATTTGCGTCCGGTAGTCATCATCTTATGTTGATGAGCTGATGATGGAAGGTACAACTCCTTAACGGTTAGGAGTTGGGGGATAATTCTGAAAATGTTAAATCAACGTAAAATTGTGAAATAAAAATCTTTTAACAAAAAAAAACCTTAGAAAAAAAACGTAAAATAATCCTCTAAAATAATAATAAATAAAACGAAATAAAATGCATTTATTTCGGACAATAGAAACTAAAGCCTAAAGTTTTATGGCCTAGCACTAAGCAGCAGAAATATGAAGTCGGTGCTTCATTCAAAGATATTCCGCTCGCACCGCACCGACTTCATATTTCTGCTGCTTAGTGCTAGGCCATAAAACTTTAGGTTTTAGTTTCTGTTGTCCGAAATAAACGCATTTTATTTTATTTTATTTATTTATCGTTATTTTAGAGGATAGTTTTACATTTCTTTTCTAAGGTTTTTTTTAAGGCGGTTTTACTTTTTTGGTATGTCTTATAAAAATGCAGTAGAGTACACCTACTTATAAACTGCAAACAATGTTGTTCCAAATTATCAGAGGAATTCATACCCATGTATAATTAACCGGGCACGTATAATCATTACTTAACAGCTAAGAATTTCTACGCACACACAAGCAAAAAATACAATACAACACAGTGTTTACATAGTAACTCATCCGCAATTAAACATCCAGGGTGTTTAAAAAAAAGCATAAATCTTCCGCCATCTTGTCTCGCGTGTCAAAACGCTATAACTCACAGCCGTCTGCGCACATTCCCGGCGTTCTGTGAAACATTATTGCGCATACCCAAGTCGGTTAGAGCAATTAGCAAGTCACCAGACGTGATACTTGTAAGGTGGTATTTACAATTTGTAGTTGTTTGTCGTCCAGCATACTTACGTTAGTAGGGTAATTGTATATTCATGGTACCAGTAAATCTACGATTGTATGACTGCAGTTTGATTACCCATCTCAACAATTCAATGTGAGATTAACATAACCTCGTCTTAATTGAGTCCAGCGGATGCTTTTTATGGATATCGGTGACTTAAAACTGATATTGGCGGGTAACGGGTAAGTTTTATTTAACAAATAAAATGTCTTTGTTATTTTTTTGTTTATTTCATATAATTTTGTAATAGTTACAGACAAAAAAAAAATTTAATCAAGTTTTGCGTCTATGGTCTCGAAGGGACCCTTCGAGAGTCCCGAGAAAATTTTAAATTTAAATGTACATGTTTTACGCGATTAAGTCCCGAGTATCGTGATAATATCTTTATCATGTTTAGGAACAGAATACTGGGTGCGTGAATCGGTGAATTAATGACGTCCGCAATTAAACTTTATGAAAGGGCTGCACATGTCAATGGCGTGGCGTTACATGGAATCGCGTGTTTCGGCCGCATAAAGAAGGTGTTTGTTCTGAACTGCCGTCAGTCGCGTGGTATCGTGAGAAAAAAAAAAAAAAAAGTACAATATTTTATACATGACGCCTTGCATAGAGGCTAATACTCTGAAGTCTGAAATTCGAAGTTCGTATCCGACCGTCTATCCGTGAGACTACTACGAAATTCGAAAATCGAGGTTCGTATCGTATCGTCCCGTTCACTCTTGTATTAAATAATATTAGCGTGAGCGGGACGGCACGATACGAAGTTCGAATTTCGCACTTCGTATTAGGGGGGGGGGGGGGGGGGGGCTGCTCACACCAACGCAGGGTAACACGAAAGTGAAAAGGATGGCCGTATACGAACTTCGAATTTCGGACATCGGAGTAAGACGCTACGAAGGTTTTTAGGACGGGCAAAGGCGTACGTAGAGTTAATTTTTTTTTATTTCATTATTTTGTTAATTTTAAAACTAGACAGTCAATTTAACCTGCCCTATATTTGTTTACAAGCAGATCAAAATAAATGATTCTATCTAATTAATTGTATACTTTGCAATCATTATGAAATCAGCACAAAATACTGCTTCGAAATTCACTCTTTAAAGCATGAAAATCGATTCAGTTTTTCGAATCTTTTCAGCATACCAAATATTCTAGTTTTTTTCTTGTTAATAGAATTTAGAACGCCTTAAATTCAATACAAGGTGTCAGATAATTAATCTTAAATTACACCAACAAATGATCGAGCGTATTTCGCAAAATGACCCCCATTTGTATGTACCCACTCAGGGGTGAAATTTCGAAAAATCCCGCCTTATCCCAAACTTCCCAAATAAAAGGAACCTGTATGCCAAATTTCAGCTTTGTAGGTTCAAGGGTTTGGGCTGGGCGTCGATCAGTCAGACAGTCTGTCAGTAAGTCAGTCATTCAGGCGTTTTCCTTTTATATATATAGATTTTTGAAAAGTGAAATAAATAAAAATACGCTCTTCCACACATTTATTACCTCTACAGGTTCCCAATACTAGCTGAGTTGATTATTATTCATTATCATTTTCTCAAAGAAAAAAAGGTTCACCATGTAAAATTTGAAGTCTCTGTCATGATTAGTAAAAACAAGCTTTATTTGACCAACACAGCTCTAAGTTTACTCCACGGCGCGACAAAGTTTACTTCATCAAATAACACCGTAGACGAAATCATCAACAAAAATCACTCAGACGTCACCTATTCATGACAGAGCCATTACGAGCCAGACATCAACATGAAAGCAAAAACCTGGCAAGCTTCAGTCGAGATTACAATCAAGGGTTCAGTCACCAAGGATTTGGGTTCTGATTCTCGATGTCACCGAGTTTAATATCTACAATAGTGAGACTCAATGAAGTCGAATTTTGTGTAGGATCGTAGAATTTAGATATCTCTCGATGGCAATGAGAATCAATGATAAGAGAAGATAGTCAGGAAATGCCAAACGACTATCAGAACGACTGGCATGCTTAATTATTTTAAGACGATTGTCTTCTTTCATTGCTAAAATATTCCTGTTTACATTTTCAACTAGGAAAAGACCCATACGTGCGAAGATGTCAGCAAAAAACTGAGGCCATTGTGTACACGGTGTTAAAGACGACCTCTTCATGTTTTTAATTTATGTTTTTTAAGTTTAGTCATAACAATACAAAGCTCTTTTCTTATAAAATCTAGTTTCATTCAAATACAGATACATTTCCTTATAAATTACAAACTAAAACACACGGAAGTATGAAGAATTCTTTTGTTCTGTTCGAATTAAAGTTTCGTATCAGTTGTTTGTCTATGTGTTACTTCTTCACACGAAACGACTCGACGGATTGGGATCAAAAACCTTATACCTGCCCTAAGTAAATTAGTAGGTAGTAAAGCCTGTATGTTACATGCTACCTTTTAGCTCGGAAATGTATCTAGTTCCCACGCGATAGCGACAACCGAGTCGAAAGTCGCGGCGAAAATCAAGTGATAATAGTATCGTGTCCTATCGTTCTGAGGACAAGGGAGCCCTAAAAAGATCAAAGTCGTTGCAATTAGGTCGGTGCAACGCGATCCGGCTTCAAAGTGCCACGGCTAATTTCTGGCAGCGACGTCAAACCCTTTTAGCCGCCGATTCGTAAGAGATCACCCACGACTTAGGGCTGTCTTGTGGGATTTGTGATTTTTTGTAGGCACAGACAGTAGGGACTGCATGTAAAAGTTAAGGCCAAGTTTCTTGTGGGGGTTTTTTCGTGGAAATCATAGTCTTTCCGAAAGCGCTGTTTTACACAAAATAGAATTACAAAAGAGCCTTAGCCTAATTTACATTGAATAAAAATTTAATTTTGGTGTCGGTCTTGGAAGCTTCGTTAGCTTGATCTTAGGTCTACTGTGAATTATATCCTAATAGAGTTATTGTATTGTTATTAGTCTTCCCGTGACCACTCGACCTGAAAAAGGCTAGAAACGTTGAGTTTTGTAAAGTCATTAAGCGCTATCTCATTTTGATTAGTTTTAATTCTAATGAATGGTATTCACAAAGACGAGTCACACTAAAATTTTTACGTAAAACGGAACCTAATCCACATTGCCATGTACCTAGACCTGGGCAGTGTTTTGTAGAGCTACAAGTTACAAGAGGAATTCTCTTTTTAACAAAAGGTGATAGAGTGAGACTTCCGCTTGTAAAACACGGCCCAGATACAATTTTGTCAAGACACTACAAGGCCACCATTTAAAGTCAGCAAAATTTTTACAGTACACACGAATCTAATCTTAGTCATAAAAGAGATATTATACAAAAATCTGGTCTCAAATCACGCTATGCACATAAATCTCCAAGTGACAGGTACTTCAGAGGCATATTTTCTCGATCGCCAACCCTGTCGGTGCCGTCAAAGCTAACCAACGTCTTAGCGGCGTGAAGATGCGGTTAATTGAAAAACGCCATTGCCAGTCCGTGCCGCCAGGAATCTTAATTGTACCATCTTTTTACTAAACGCAGTAAGGAATAAGGAAGATTTGGAAAAAAGTGATGAAATTACCTTATAAGGATGGTCTGGAGGTGGCGGATGTTATGCTTAGAATTTGAACTTTTTGTGTTAATAAACATGATTGTCTTCTTTATTTTTTTCTACAATAAGTTTTTAAGTTCAAGATCTACTTGGAATCGTTGCTGTATGTAATTAAGTGGTAACATTATGGAGGCCTCATTTATTAGATCTATAAATTCTAAATCAATATTTCTGTCGCGCTGACGTAGCATGGATCAGTGCAAGAAGTACGGTCGAGAAAATTAATTCCTGACCCACCATGGAACCTTTTCACAGTAAACGCCATAGTGACATTGCATAGCTTGACAAGGAAAATTGTTATGAAGTTTACTATGAAAATGTTCTATGGTGGGTCAGGAATTGATTTCCTCGACTCTACAACTTCGTTCTTGACTGTTGTCTCCTTCAAAACTTGATCAATCGTAACGAACTTTTGGAAACGAATAGTAAGGAATATATACTGGTCAGATTTGTGTACTGAGCTTATGTTTAAGGCCTATTTAATTGGGGCGTTTTAAGCATTGTTTGTAGTAAGTAACCTAGAACTTATAAAAACAAAGATATCAAAAAAGCAAAACAGACAGCCACATAATTATATTTGACGACCGGATGGCTTAGTGGTTAGAGAACCTGACTACGAAACTTGAGGTCCCGGGTTCGATCCCCAGTCGGGGCAGACGTTTGTATGATGAATACGAATGTTGTTCTCGAGTCTTGGATGTTTAATATGTATTTAAGTATATATTTATCTATATAAGTATGTTTATCCATTGTCAAGTACCCATAACACAAGCTCTGCTTAATTTGGGACTAGGTCAATTAGTGTCAATCGTCCCATGATATTTATTTATTTATATATTAATAATATTGATCTTATTTGAAAGAATCATTGATCTAGAGTCAAAAACCAGGGAGTAATCAGTCGAGAACGGTATAGGAATATGACCGCGGAATTGTTTAATAACCAAATAAACACAATAATAATTAAAATCGACATCATCGCTGTCATGCCGTGCCGTCTTGCCCGTAACTCGCAAGAAAGAGTTAATTACCGGGAATGCAGTGTCATTATCCCGTGTTTTGCAACGTAACGCCATGTGGGGCTGAATTAATAATTTATACGGGATATTAATATGGGGGCCACGGTGTAATTTTAATTGGAGATCCAACTGAATATGCGGTTTTTGGCGGTGGTTATACGATTTAAGTTTAGTTGTACAGTCAGAAGCAATAGTTGCTAAGCAACCAAAGCGCTCACAATTAACTGCACAAGCTCTTATGTCTATAACAACAGAGATAGAGCCGTAGTGATTTTTGAGGTGATTGCTTAAAAAATAATATCAATCTTAGAAGCCGATATTCGTAAAGTCTACGTCATTAGGTACGTTGTAGTTTGTATTTTTTAAAGTAGCTGAAACCTGTTTTTTTGGCAATTAATTTAGGTAGGTATGTGATATAAAAGTAATGGAAAGTTGATGTATCGACAGAACCATACCTATCCACAGAAATATTCAGTCTTACAAAATGAATTAAAAACCCATTCTCTTGGCGCGGTCGTTATTTCCGAAACCGGTGATGTTATGTCGTAATATTACAGTGATGGGTAATTTGTGATTCCTTTTTTATTTCACTACAATACATGTCGAACAATGTTAATTGTTATTGCAAATAAATTCATCAAAATTATCGCGTACGCCGTACGTGCAGTAGTTATTTTTAAGTGTATAATTTGAATTTGTGATCGCGTTGTTTTTGTTGAATAGGTTTACCTACTTATTTATCGCTTGTACTTTGGTGTAAATTAACTTTGTGGTATATTTTGATGATTGATTACGCATTTGATGTGGCTGCCAGAATGCTTGACTGGTCATTATTTGGTTAATTTGGGTAATTGGTTGACTATGGACGCAGTTAAACTTAAGGAAATTGTAACGTTGCGTTTTCCGCACTTTCGTATTTAAATTTCGCGGCATGATTTTAAAGTGTCATTTTCAAACATTCACGCATTTTTTCTGCGTCATGATTGGATGAAACATGAGATTCAGCTTTCTCCCATAGACTTTCCGGTGTAGCTAGTGATAATACATTTTTACAGGTTGGTACAATTGATTCATCAATAATACAATTTATTTAGTTAGATTATACGTAGCTTTATTTTACAATAATAGTTTCAGGAACAACTACATAAAATCTCAGATGTTTTCTCACTCACAAGTTAATAAATGGTGGTATAACAACACTGTAGGGAAATTAGTGTGTTAAGGCATATTTTTTTTTTTATAACCTACCGACTACGAACCGACCCTGAGGTTCTTTAAGTTCCATGTTCTGGTTAAGCCTTGTTTTTCAATTCAATTTTTAAAAAAAGTATAGCTCCATCGATACTATCGATGATTCCGCTAAGCCTTGTTTAAATTGACATACCTTACTGCAAGAATAGAAATAAACAAGAATATTTACCCAACTTGTCACTTTTATTTCTACATCCCTACAGTTAGTTTCAGCTCTTCCCATTTAAATTACTACGTTTCTCTTTGTCATTTTTTTTCTTTGCAACCACCTTTTACTTTTTAGAGACCTAGTATAAGCTGGTTGCAAAATAGCTAGGTTTTTAGTAAAATAACTACAGTACGACTCAGGTATGTTTTAAAATAAAAGGAAATACTCACTAGTCCGGAACATGTAAAACTATTCAAATCGAAATGCGCGAGTATTTTTTTGACAGTAAAAAAACAAGCAGATTTATTTTAATTTTTGCTCTAATATACTAAACCTTTTCTTTCTTTCTTTTAATTACTTTTAACATCAATTAATTTTTATTCATTTAAATAAAACAAGTTTTTTTTTATACTTAAAGTGTAGGTAAGTACTTACATTGTTTCAGGTCCTAAATTTATCATTCAAACATTTATCATACTCAATACAGAAGCGTATACAATATGCAAACAAAACTAGAAAAAAGTTGTTACATTGTAATGATAATGATACCAGAATTAATGAATCGAATAAAATATTAATTAATTCAGACAGTGGATGATTAGAACCTAGTGGTAAGCAATTCTATCTTATAAATTAAACTACAAAATTAACTAGTACCAGAAGGCATTATTTGCACTTAAAAGGGTACCCTTAATTAATTTATGCGCTATTGTTAACTTTTTGTGCGTCTGTGTGTAATTATGATAAAATGTCTACTTGCTTGGTTTTTCACAGAATCGTATATTTAACGCCTCGCTTCTGGGATACTTGAGATAACGAGTGTTTGCTTTATAAAGAAAGTTTATGCGAGCATTCTGTGAAGTAAATAAAATTATTACGATGTAAAATATATCATTTGAGTACTCATAATATTATGAGAAATTTTCTGGGTTGATGGAGCTTATGCGAGTTAGTTTTGAGCTAATTAATTTATCATATTGATTTTAAAATTTTAAAATAACAAAGCCGTTTTTGTGTGAATAAATAACAAACGTCCAAACGTCTAAGTATATAAACTTTCCCATTGATAATAATAATTTTAATAAGAGACTCATTAGGCTGCTGGATCAAGAGTCGGATGTAGAAAGCGGTGATCCTGGACACGGCGCGAATAGTGAGGAGATTTCTCACTTTGTCGACCTAACCGCCGTTGGCTTGGGCCCCTACCCTGCCACTGACGAAGACTATTTTTCATGTTTTTTTATTTTATGTTAACCTTTGAATGTAGTTTAGAAAATTGTAAAAAATAACATTTAAAAAAGATAAAGAGATTTTATCACGATGTTTGCAAATAAAAGTTTTTTTCATTTAGGTACAAGCTTTGTTCATGTTTGTTTGCCTCTATCCACTAACCAGTCCAACTTCAAATTTGATAGTGAACATGTATTTTGGTTCACAACGCAAGTACACTCCTATCACAATTATACAATCAACAAAGAAAGCTTGTATTTTAAATGCAATTCTTAACAAAAAACACTAAGTAAGTAAATATGTTTAAAATAACGTGCATTTAAAATTACAAAATTACCCGAACCCTTTACGTGTCGCATAATTAATATAATTACCAACCATCTTTAAATCATTGCGGCGTGCAACGTACATTCTTGCTGCATCGCAAGCCATATTTGCAAACCCATCTTTAAATTAAATACAATTATAGCGACTCTAATGGCCAGTTAAGTGAAAATTAGGCAACTTCCCCGCAATCAATCAATGCAGTAATTACAAAACCAAACCATCATGGCCAATTACCATTCGTAAGGTAAATCATTACGTTTAAAGAATGCCCATAATCATTAAAATTATCTGAGTGTTGAAGCGTCGAGGCGTGCTTTTTGCTGTGGATGCCATTTTAATTTCGATGTAATTAATTGATGACGAGGAAAAATGTTGCCAAAGACGGTTGTTGATGACGATGACGGCAACAAGAAATTTAAATCGTAGAAATAAGAGGCTGAGGTAGGAAAACAAGCTTAAAACTTAAAAGGTTCGATGATTACTTGATTAGATACTGACTCTTCAGACTCTTATTTACTTGGTTTCCAATAAGCCTTGAATTAAACTTGATTTACAAAAATGTGCCAATTATTGTTGTGTTCGTAAAATGACAATTAACACATTATTGTGGGGCCTGCTGCAAAACAGCATCTGTTTGCCAACAGACCTTTAAGTCTGCGTGACAGAGGCATAAGCTGAGGCGCCTACTATTTCAATTTATAATTTTAACATAATTATAATGTTATTTGTACCCTAATAATAGCTGTATAACGAACTATTTAATTTTCGAAGATAATGGTATCTTTTATTATTACTCGTGAGCAAATCTAGGACGTAATCCAAATCTGTGAATGGATGATGAAGAAATACTCAAACAATACCTACTCATTAAAACGTTATGAGTGGCTTGAAATGCTGGTGAAAATTGGCATTGAAAAAATTATGTATTTGAAGCGATTAAATATAGCAATTAAAAAAAATTAGGTTAGACTAGAAGCTGTTTTTAAAGTAAACTTTTTCCTCCAATGGCATAATAATATTTCACTCTAAGCAAAAGCTAAAGAAGTCGAACCAGACGAAACTCTTTTCCATTCATGAGCAATAAAACCCCACTGTCAAAGCTGTCATAGTTGTTTCCCAGCAGAAGAAACTGCAATTCAACTTTGTAAAATCGAGTTTCAACATCATTGAATTAGCTTACATTGTCTGTATTCTGTGCCTCGTAAATTTACTGCTTCGCACCGTAAATCTCGCAACAATAGTGCAAAAACGCGAGCTTACCATCGCGTGTCACAGTGCCGAGCTATTTGTCAAACCTACATGTATGCTCGAGGCCTTAGAGTGGCAATGTGCTTTGCAAATTGCTTCACGGCTCCAAGTGCAACGTTAATGTTATTTCTGTGGAGTCAAGGGCGTAACCAGTTTTTGGCCTCGCGGGTAAATAAAAAATAGTTATTTGTTATACAAGGGTGCAAAGTTGTATTTTACTCGCGAGTGTTTCAACACACGAGAAGTAAAATACATTTGCACCCGTGTGTCACACAAAACTTTTCACCTCACTGTAGCGAGGAAAGCGCAACATACAAAAAAACAGCTCATAAAAATAAATCTTCATCACTGGAATCACTTTTTTTTACGTTATTATAACAGAAAACTCTGGGAGTTGTGTATTTTTACGTGACTCGGAGTTGACAAATTTTTGTTGACAATGTTGACATTTATGCGTTTTGAAATTGCATCGACTCAATTTGTGCGTTCAGAGTTATATTCAACATCTAAAAAACAAACGTTCCTCATAGAATTTTAAGGACCGTTAAATAAAGCTAAATTTGGTATTTTTTATTAAATTCTCAAACCATTTATTATTTGTTTAATGATAATTAATATCGAACGAACCATTATTATGAGCGTTTTATTTTGTTATCTGTCAAAAGCTACTTGAACACGCTCCACTCCAAGGTCAAATTGCTTTCCCCACTAGTGGATAAAATGCGATTTTACCCGCTTGTATTAAAGGATAAAAGACGGCTTTCCGAGGTAGTGAGGGGAAAAATCGTAAGTCGGGATACTAGCACTTGACTGACGACGATCTTCACGTTTAAATTTGATTTTTTTTCCAAGGAAAAGTTCTTTTGCGCGATCATTTCGAATTTTAAAGGAAGCCTTTCCGACCTGGGTCGTGTTTTATAAAGCTACGAGTTGTAATTTACAAGCGAAATTTTCTTTCTAACAAAAGGTGATAGAATGAGACTTCCGCTTGTAAATTGTAACTTGTAGATTTATAAAACACGGTCCTGGTGAGGTGAAAAATATTAATTCATATACTAGGTACTATTTTTATAATTTTTCTTGAAGTTTGATTGTAAGATCCAGTGGTCCAGGGGGCGGGAGGGCTCCCCAATGTGTAGAGTGATTTTGCATCGTTGGCCTGCCTCCGTCTTTCTTCAAAACATCAAGGCCTGCGGAAATCGGTGCATGGGACAGCAGAGGATATTGCATTTATCAATGTATATTTTTTGCTATTTCAAGTGAAATAAGGTATAAAATTTTAACGCTCTGAGACCGACTAAGGAGAATCGTGGTGGATTTCTCTCCGCGGCATTGAAGAGCGCCGTCCCCTGCCGTCCGCCGGTGTGCGCGGGCTTTTAAAATTATTAAAATTACTTACCTGTACTTAACTACGAAAACAAAAGAACGTTTTCAAAATCTCTATTATTTGCAAAGTTCATGTCATTTAGCTTTTAAACATTTGTTCCTCAACTCTCCTTGCTTCACTCTATATGACCTAAAAGTGTTAGTTAAGTAAAACGGCATTATTACGCTGCGTACGTTTCTCTGCCACCGAGTCGTGTCCTCCCAGAGGCAGGATTACGATTTAGTTGAGCTAAACTTGACTTATACTTATACATGACTGATTCGTTTGTTTCACTTGGCCCACGTGGGAAATATAGCCTACGAACTATTCTGAGAGGAGGCCTGTGCCCAGCAGTGGGACGTAAATAGGGTGATGATGATGACTTAGGTCCTACTCAGCAATGGACATCTGGCTCATCCAGCCACTTCTTTGGTTAAAAGTTGAAAAATCCTACACATTTTCATTTTAAAGTTCAATAATATTTCAAAAACGGCGTAACAGTTTTTTATGAAACTAAGCTAAGAACCATCTTGATTAAACTGGCTTTCGATTCAAATAAGCCGCGTTCAACTTCTTTCATCCGTTTAAGAGCTACGATGCCACAGCCAGATACACAAACACACCCATATACAGCTCAAACTTGTAACATCCCTCTTTTCACGTTAAAAATACTCGTCGTCTTACCACACCGTGTGTTAAACCAACAAAAGGAAAATTACCAACACCTACGAGGCATTAACACGGCGGTCCGATGGCGATTTATTACCGATCGCGATAAAATTATAATCGTTATTTATCGTTCGCCTCGCTCGTGTTATTGCATTATTCATCCCATAGCTTGTTGCGACGTCTTCCGACGATTTACTATGCAATTGTTCGATGCAAGTATCGCGGGGTTCTGTCGCACGACACCGAAGTGTTTCAGGAAGTTTCTGAAGCACGACACTGAAGTGGCTCTTTCGGGACCGTAACCAATGCAATGTTTTGATCTACACTCACATACTGATGATTATGATGGGCAAAATAGCCGGAAAACGGATGGTTGAAAGACGAAAAATGTCATGGCTCCGTAACATCAGGTAGTGGACGGGTATCAAGACAGCGGAGCAGCTATTTTGACTGGCTATGAATAGGGAAAGATTTAAAGAGTTGACTGCCAACCTTCAGTGATGAAGTGGCACTATAAGAAGAAAAAGACTCACATACATGTAATATTTTTAACCCCCGATGCAAAAAGAGGGGTTAGAAGTCTGACCTGGGTTTCTGTCTGTGGCATAGATCGCAAACTTATTTAACCGAGAGAGTTCTTAGCTAAGTTTCATCAAAATCGTTAAAGCCGTTTTTGAGATATCAAAATTTAAAATTAAAACGTTCCGTCTTTTCTAAATCGATGCTATTACAATTTATTTACATATTCATAACCTTTGACATTATACCTCGATACCTCCTTACACAAGAAAGGCACACTTTTTTCAGCTATTCTTTTACAGCTAACATCTGGCCCATATCACCAACTCTACAAATGTCAGTTTTTATTGACGATTCGGTGTCAGTTGCTGACTTGAAGAGCTTTTGTTTTAGCGCGCTTCATATTGGCAAAGAAATCTAGTTCGAATTGTCATTGTAAACTGACAATTGTAATGTTGGTGAAATGTATAAAGCTACAAGTTACAGTTTACAAGCGGAAGTCTCTATCCAACAAAAGGTGATAGAATGATACTTCCGCTTGTAAATTGTAACTTTATAAAACATGGCCTAGCCTTTGAATGAAGGTCACTTTCTTTAAAACACTGGTCAGCCCGTCAGCATTACTTCGCGTGGCAATTAACTTGTCGGCTTGACGGAAACACGGCCGTGTTAGCGCTATCGTGAATGTAAATAACCTACTTGCAAGGCAAACGTGGATTTACTAGATTGCTTTGAATAGGCTTCAGTTGGAGAAGACTTTGACGTGAATAAATGGACGGTGCAAAATCAACGCGATTATCTGCAGTCTAATCTTTTTCAGAGATTTGTTCGTCGACTAAAGCTTTGAAGGGATATTTTCTACCTCATTTACATGCATACAAGTTATACGCACTAGTGGCTCTGACTGTAGACCTCAAATGCCCATTTTTGAATATTATTCAGTTTATTTTTTGAAAATGTTAAAAACAGAATTGCCAAAATAAAACAGAAATAACGAACCTTCCTCACAACATTTTACGAGAGTCGCACATACGAAAGCATTTTTGTCCAATTCCCTTTGCCCTCGCTTGGTCTATAAACACTAGAACTATAATGAAGCAAAACATTGAAAAAAAGAACAACACATGATGCCAAAGCCTTTTTTGTTTGTTTGAAGGTGACTGACTGACACAGAGATCAACCTACAGCCTAAATATGCATACAGCATACGTGTACCTTGATGATCATAGAGACACACTAAGAAGAGATTTTTCAAAATTCCCAGGGAATAGGGAACTAGCCCATTTTTTATTCTTTCACGGAGGTAAATCCGCGGGACATAAGCTATTTTTTAATAAATCATCAAACAAACGTAGCGAAAAACAAAAAGAATCCGAACCGCTAACTGTTCGACTAATTAACGGACACCTTTCCGCCATCAATCAAACTGCTGGCAAAGTGTAAAAAATTGGGGCCAAAGAAATGACGGAATACTTGCACTTGGTCATTAAGCTAGAACTCTTTTTAAAACAGTTAAATCGATCGTCCTTAATTCCCAACCATCCAATCCACTGCCGTCTTTACGAGTCAGCTGAAGATAACGCTACTTTTTCAAGCAGCAACGTAATTGTAAGTGGCGATACGGTCGTCGAAGTGGACCATAGCAAACTTGTTTGGTGCGAGGTCAGTTTGACAAGTCAAGTGGTCGGTATGGGGGTGATGGATGGGTCAGCTGTCCAAAGCTTGACAAATGAACACAGGATGCTCTGAAGAAATGGGTTATGTAACGTAACGACGCCTAAGCCCTTGTTTGGAAAATTTGTATTTATTTGAAAAGCTATTCGCAATACACAAATTGTATTTTTTTTTGATGTTTCGTTTTGTGTATCATGAAGATTATCACGACCAATGCAAAGCGTGCTTGCTAAACAAAAACACATCTAAAACTCGTTTCAAATGAATCAAAGTACTCTGGGGCTAGCATTCACAGACAGTGATAAAATTGCTCACATACTTTACTAAAAAGGACGACAAAAATGTTATGCATTTTAATCGTGTCTGCTCAATAGTTTCTACTCGTACGTAAATTAAATAACGATCTGAATCATCATTTATGAAAAAATGTTTCTTACTTCCATGATAAGATTGACGTAGATTGTTTCCTCATGGTCATTGCTTGCAATGTTTGACGACTGAATTGAAGATGTCTACTGCTGGACATATTTATAATTATTAGGTCTTTGACAATGATCTCCACGACGATCGGTTTTGTGCTACCCGCAGCCAATGGCTTCCCGCGACCTTTACCAGTTCATCCGTCCACAAGAGGCCTATACCAACCATATCATGTACTTATAATGTATTTTTCTATATTATAAGTATGTGTATCCGTTGTCTAAAGTACCCATAGAATAGGCTTTGCCTAGTTTGGGACTAGTCAATTGGTGTCAATTCCTATGATATTTAATAATTGTATTATTATTATTACTTATTTTCTTTATCATAGTTAAATGGTGGCTTGGTAATATTCCAAAAGAAAACCCACACCAAATGTATCGCCAAACACTCAATTTTACTGGCGTGATGTGAATATAGACAAAATTATGGTTGTCAACTTGACTCCTCTAACTAAATCACGTCGTCAAGTCTAACGCGCTAACTCAATGCTCTTACCTCAAAATTCTAAAACGTTTCCAGAATATCTGAGCAGCTACATGCAATGCAAATCTGACATGTATTGCATTATGCAGCTATGACCCAGACTAAGCGATATATTTTCGTATGCGCAAAAACTGCAGACAGCCGTCTAGGTGATCTGTCACCGGGACGGCATTACTATCTTATCCCTGCCGACGGGCAGAACTGGAACTAAATTCACTGCGTATAAATTTTGAAGTCTCCATTGTACAGTAGCGCCCCCCTTTCTTGCTTCGGTTATTTTGTGGTGTTGGAACGAATTCGGTGATTTTCATATCGCAGTGTGACATCACTATCTGTGTTAGAATTTCGGTGTGACAAAAACGATGTTAGCATACCGTGGCTTTGGCTTTATGAAGGTTGTTGAATATCATTTGTTTTTCGTTTCGAAGGTTTTTTTGGTTACTTCGAATAAATGTGGCAGGAAAAAATCAGTTTAATATTTTACTCTTTATTTTGAGTGTAATGGTTATCGCTTTAGAGCGATCTGTTCCAGATTATCATTAGAAAGTAGAAGTGAAGAAAATTGTAAAATTAGCTATTTACACTAAGCTTGTAGACGCTTGGCAAGCGTATATTAGAAATGTAGCATAGAGTCTAGCTATTGAAACTTGACCTTGCAAAAAGGCGGCAATTTTGAAAAATCTTGAAATGGCAACACTTTATAAACAAAGGATTTATAGTTTTGATACTATTATGTTTTCACTTTCATTTTATTAGAAGTTCAAATTTTAATGCAGTCAACTTGCAAGACTTCTTCCAAAAAGCAAGCAAACTTTAGTAGTAGTTAGTAAAAGATGACCGAAAAGATAAAATAAACCGATTAAGAACAAAATCATTTCGTGTCGTACCGTCCCGCTCACGCTAATATTATTTAATACGAGTGTGAGCGGGACGATACGATACGAACTTCAATTTTCGAATTTCGTAGTAGTCCTCCTGATGTTAAGTGGAGATGAGGCTAAAAGCTAGAATCACTGGCTCAGTATGAAACAGAATCAGGTAACCAGGTGTCACGCCGGATCACGACCAAGATCGTTTGACAGCATTTCTCAATTATGACATTTGACGTAATGTTGCCATTTAAATCTAAATATCTACTAGGGTCAACTTTCCATAGTCAGTTTCCAACATCGATTGAAGTATCTATCTACACACAGGTGCATTTCTTGGCTAGCAACATCAGTTCTATTAAACCTATATCTTTGCTGCCACTTCCCAATACTCGTTACACGCCACCATAAATTCTATACTTGTACAATGAATTCCACTCTTTAATGAGAGTCACCCAAATGTCCGAATTATACTCCAGAGCTGCTGCAAACTGCATGACGCGATTATCACGGTCGGTGTTATCCATGAATGTAACATCATTTTTTTCTATCCTGTCTACTGTTTGTATAATATCGTCATCAATAAGCCCAAGGTTTTGATCGTTGGTATGGTGGCATTTGAGTTGGATTTGATTTTGGGTAATTTTCCAGAATTGTTATTTTTTTGTATGTTTTTGATGAAAATGTTTTGTACCACGAATTTGAAAGATTTATCGGAAAATAGTCAAAGGCCTTGGGGGTGGCCTATGTCCAGCAGTGGACGTCTTTTGGCTGACATGACGATGATGGATCAAAGACTTACCAGGGCTTAGTTATAAAATACTTCACTCTCCGAAAAAATCCTTTTTAGATAACTGCCAGTTAAAAAAAACTAGAAATCAGAGAAATAAGATTACTCAGGCTTAAAAGTTTCAATTGCTTAAACAGTTTAACAGAAAAATAAGTATGGGCTGTTAGAAATAGAGTCAGCTTCTTTACAATTTCCCAGACTTAACAATGTTGCCTTACCCAAAAACCCCAGCGTAGCAAATGTCTCCACTAGAGTTGCATTGTACTCAACTGAATCATTCATGATATTCGACCGCTTAAAATGTGACTTTTTCAACTTTATGGAATACATTTTTTCAGTAATAAAATCACTATAGCTGTCGGCGTTATTGAGTTGCAGATTGTTTCCAATTGATGCGGGGTCTGTTGTCCTATTATGTACGTTATTAATATTGTTAAAACTCTGTATTTAGTTGAAGACTAAAGATTTCAACTGTTGATGCTTCAAGGAGGTCTAATGGTATAGAGTTCTCATGGGGTCCAAGCATGGCATATAGGGTGGAGGGTCCCCCGCGCGTCATACATGATCTGTGACACTGATACAAAAGGTAAAATTATTTAGGCTAAGGGGAGGGGCGACTTCCCTCAAAATACAAGGAAGCATATGACTATGTTTCTGCCCTGTGATGTATAGTTGACCAAGAAAGTCCTTTCCCACTTTTCAACCTTAATACCGTACAAATAGAGGTGAAAAGTGGTAAAGCACTTTCTTGGTCGACTATACATCACAGGGCTGAAACATTTAAGTACGATTGATGAAATCAGTAAGTACTAAGGAATGTTGAACCTATTTGCTATCGCTAAATCAGACTCGAGGATATTTTTGAATAGATGCCCAGCTGACTTTTAAGGAAATACGTTGGTAATGTAGAAATTGGTGTAAATTGTCCGTCAAGCGAAGGCGATCTTGATAGAAATAAGTCAAACGTAACAAGTCGTTGGAGACTAAAGTGTATTATTATACTTGACATTGACAGTAAGCAGTGCAACGTCTGTGGCATTTGTCAAATGTTCATTAATATTTCATTATTTTTTTTATTTACATCAAATGTATTCGGTTTTGTGCAGTTGCTATTCGGAATAATTTGACCGTTTTAGGTGTTACTTTGTAGCGTATTCGGAGGTTTTTACTGCGTAGTGATTGTAATAATTATTTTTTTATGCCCAGATATAAACGGTTAGTAATTTATGCTAGTGGATTGAGTGTCTCTGTGTGTTGTTAAAATAAAACTAGATTACTTTATTCGTAAAAAAATATATGGCGATCACGTATCAGGCGAATGCGTCTCTTTTTTTGAAGCAAAATAGGATCATAAAAGGTAAAAGTTGGTAAGGATGTTGGATGTTTGTTACTATTTCCGGCAACAGTTACTTAGCGAATTTTGATAAAACTTCATTAAAATAAAGCTTAGGTATACCTGGAACTACTATAACCTATTTTCATCCCGGAAAATTGCTATAGTTACCGCGGGACAGTCGTAAACGAATGCTTTAACGAAGTCGTTGGCAAAAGCTGCTGCCCTTTTATTAAATAAATATGTTTATGAAGTAATCCTAATTATTTATTGAGCTGCCTCAGACATGGTACTGTCTTTAATCCATTATAATTGGTATATTTTCACGAAAGATGCTTAAAAAGAAATTCACCGTTGAAATAAAAATAACAACCCACTTTGGCCTGCAATAAAACTCACGGCTTTAATTTATTTCCATATAATCATTCACGTCGCGTTAAGAAACGTAAACGCTCACCGAAATAGCGTTGACAATTTTAATTTTATAGTCACCGTAAATAACGACTATAATCGACTATAATTTAACCCCGCCGTACACTTATGAGCAATTAAATATTCTATAATAGGAGTTGCAAAATTGTAACCAGTTTTTGACACTTTGATGGTATCGATTTTCATAAAGTTATGCAAAATTATAATTTAATCTTAATTATGCGTGTATGCCACGGTGTGGGTTAAACTGTAATAATTTGCATGTAATCGTTGACAGTTGTCGTAAATAATATATTGTAAATAATTTTCTAAGAATAATTATCTAAAACAGAAAAATACTACGCTTTTACTAATTGAGGTACGAGAGTTTCAGTTTCATCTCGTCTCGTCTCTCGTCCTGTTCGTCTCCGTATATGAATTTTTTGTCCATTTCTTTTTTTGGTAAAATTTCTAAAAAAACTAAAAATATTCGAAAATTAGTTCGCGAGGTCTACAGCTAGCTACTAGTTCGTGTTTTAAATATAGAACACGCCAGTGCACGGGCGTAGTCAGGGAGGGTTTTGGGGTTCCTCCGTAAAGGCCGGCAACAGACTAGTGACTCTTGGGGTTGCTGGTTCTCATAGGTGGCGGTGATCGCTTACCATCAAGTGACCCGCTTGCTCGTTTACCCCCCTCTTTCAATAAAAAAATTAATCTCCCCTAAAAGCCAAAATCTCAATTTGTTAGTAGGCTGAGATGGCAACGCAGAGTAAAGCATGCTATTCACTATCCGTCCCTGCTTCTTTTGAACCAGACTATTAACCATTGCTGTACTATAACCATTTTTCAGATAGCAACAACAAATGGTTATAGTACAGCAATGGTTAATAGTCTGGTTCAAAAGAAGCAGGGACGGATAGTGAATAGCATGCTTTACTCTGCGTTGCCATCTCAGCCTACTAACAAATTTAGATCTAGTATTACTTATGTTGGCCGGTTGTCTGACAAGATTTATAATATTTTAAAATCAAATAACATCAATGTTGCCTTTAAGACTACTAATTCTTTACGTTCTAGACTTTGTAATAACAAAGAAAAGGTGGATAAAGGGAACAGGTCGGGCGTATATAAACTCACTTGTGGCGACTGTAGTCAAGTATACATTGGACAAACCGGTCGAAGCTTTGATACTAGATTTAAAGAGCATGTCTCGTCATATAGGCATGATCATCCAGAGAAATCAAACTTTGCCAAGCATTTATTAGAAACGAATCATTCGTTGTTAGACTCAGATACGTACGAAATTTTACATTATTGTGATAAGGGTTTGCGGCTATCGGTTTTAGAACAATTGGAAATAATTAGGTACAACAACATGGGGTCTATTATTAATGAACAAGTTAATTTGGTATCTTTGCCTTTGTTACGACTTGGTTCTAATTTTAATAATGTGTCATAGTAATAATGAGAACATGACTTCTCTTTTTACCGTACTCGGTTAAAAATAACGGGGTACCTGGCGTAAATTAAAAATAAAAATAAAAAGGGTAGTTTGGAATTCATTTCTTAAAAAAGGGTAGTTTAGGACTTACATAAAAGGGTAGTTTGGAATTTATAAAATATTAGTGGGTACGTTGGTTTTGTCATTAACTAAGTTGAGTACATAGTTTACATATGTCAGTAGTGGAAGTGGTGGCATGTTGAGCGGTTGTTGTTGTGCTTCGTAAATGGCCTCGTGGAGAGTGCCGAAACGCGTCAGCGTTTAGTATAGTGGTGGTGGTGATAGTTGGGTCTGTGTGGCATGTGTTGATTCGTGTAGCAGTGGAGGCGGAGGTGTTGCATGGAAACATACATTTGCCGCACAGATATAACTATTTGTCATTAGTGGTCGCGGGTGAGCAAAGTAATTGTTTTTTAGTTCATAATTCGGAGTCAATTGCTGACTTAAAGAGTTTTTGTCTTACCGCGTTTCATATTGGCAAAGGAATGTAGTTCGAATTCTCATTGAAAACCGACAATTGTAAAGTCGGTGAAACAAGGGCCTGATACGACACGACACCGACTTTTCCCTTTATCTGGTCTATGTACTTTCGCCTAGGTTGACCTCTTCCTCTCTTTCCTTCGATTTTTCCTTCTACAAAGGTCATAAAGAAGTTGCTCCCCAGTTTTTTTACACACAATAAAATTATGTTGTACCACCTCAAACCAACCGACCATTTATCGATTATTCGTCGAGTATGCAAATAATTTAATAGTGTTTTAATGGTCTGGCTTCAATATTCAAATGAGTCGCCTGAGGTGTGACGGACAGACGGATAGAGCTATTAATGCCTTTTATGATTAAATGTTTATTTTGTGTCCAATTTGTAAGTGGAGTTTTAAGTGGCATGCGGCTGTTTTTTTATTGCAAGTATAGTTCTCAATAATAGTCGACGAATAGACGGTTAAACGTTACTAATAAGTATGTACTAGGTATTTTTTTCAAATAAAGTACTTACAAGTCAAAAAAGGAAGGTAAGAATTAAACACTAAAATTTACAGTTTAATAAAACAAGTTGAATCATTGGGACCTTTTTTTTAATCGTGGGGCACTTGTCTCCAATTGACCTAGTCCCAAATTAAGCAGAGCTTGTGTTGTGTTATGGGTACTAGAGAACGATGGGTACTAGAGAACGGTTAAACATACGGAAAATATATAATATATGTTAAACTAAACGTCCAAGACTCGAGAGCAAACATTTGTATTCATCTTACCCTAACTGGGGATCGACCCCGGGACCTTTATGCTTTGTTGTCAGGTCCTCTAACCACTAGGCCATCCGGTCTTCTATTATTAATTGTTTTAGCGCTCATTATTCACACATTATTCTGTGAAAATTTCAAGTGCTTATCTAACTATTATGGTTTCAAAAGGTACAGCTCTCTGAATGGTCGACGGACGGATGGATGGAATACGCAAACAGCCTTGTGTTATGTTCCAAATGGTAAAATTTCGACAAGGAAATTACAAAAAAAAAATCTTATCCACTTTCAACATGAAACTCTAGTGATATTAATCATAGTGAAATAAACGATTCATTTATTTTACTAATCCTTTCCATGAATAAGAACAAAATCAGCCAGCTTCTGTAAATTTTTGCCTCCAAAGAGGCAACCCTGTGTTTGTAGATTATTAATTCAACGAAATCATTTTCATAGCCTGACTTTTAATGTCGTTAAAACAGTTATTTGCTGCTAATTTTTGTTTAATTTATGAAAATGTAAGCGAAAAGTATGCTTTAAAAAAACATTATGTTTTAAAATTTAAAACGTTATTCATTTGAATGCTAAGTAAGTTATAATGACACTGTTTGTTTTAAAATTAAGCGGAGGTAGAAAGCTGAACAATATTTTGTTTTAAATGATACAAGTTAAGGTTAATTTAAGTGTTATGTTAGAATGTTATAATGGAATCGCGTTTTAGACATCATAATAGCACTTGTTTTTAATCGACTTCCAATTAAAGAAATGCAGTCGCTTACAACATTTATTTATCGCGTAGTCTGTGTGTCTATGTGTGCAGGTATTACCTATAGAACAAAGCAGCCATTGCTTCGGAATCCTCATGATCGGACCTCAAATAAGGCTGAAGCGTATTTTATAGGTCGTTCAACCAATCCAGAAAAATACCAAAATTCATCACAAAGCGTATGAATTATTTTTATTAATTTTGAAATCCTCAGACCTCAATCAACATACTTAATCATTATCATTACCCCTTTAACTCCTAATAAAAAACGGGTAAACCGATTTTGTTGAAACTTAGCTAAAACCATCTCGATTAAACTAGCTTTAGACTAAAAAAAACGCATCGAAATCGGTCAACCCGTTTGAAAGCTATGACGCCACAGACAGATACACAGATACACACGTTAAGCTGACACCCCTCTTTTCCGTTGGGGGTTAAAAATTACCTTCGCTAACTTAACTCTGTCAGCGCCACCGCCTCAGGTATCCATTTTAATAAAAGTGGAGAGTGAAAATTAAAACAACCGTTTTCTTAAATGCAGGATGACGAAGTAAGTTTTATTTAAAGCAAAGATATCAAGTACACATTTACACGTTAGAGGGCGCTAGTGGATTTATTTTATGTTACCAGTATAAATAAATTTTAACACCCCAACTACAGAAAATAAACCTAAAACTTCTATAACTATGAGCTTTTCATTTATACTAACATTCAAAACCTAACTCTTACTCATTCCCATGCCTTCAATACATTTATAATGTTTCATGGGACTTAATGCTTTAGTCAGTACATCAGCTGGCATAGCAGTTGTTGGCAAATACTTTAAATTAATAATTTTATTGTTAACAGCATCTTTAACAAAATGATACCTAACATCTATATGTTTACTCTTTCTATGACATACATAGTTTGCCACCAACTTCTGTGCACTTTGACTATCATTATACAAATTCACAGTATACAAATTACCAGTTAGTTCACATAACAAAGATCTTAAATATATTGATTCTTTACAAGCTTCTGTAACAGCCATATACTCGGCTTCCATACTTGACAAAGCCACAGTTCTCTGCTTTCGGCTTTCCCATGAAATAGCCGAGCCTGACATAAGAAAACAATAACCTGTATAAGATCTGCGGTCTACTGTACTACTGGCCCAGTCGGCATCTACATAACCTACAAGTTCTGGCTTTGCATTTTCATATTTTAAACAGTAATTTTTTGTTTTCTTCAAATACCTAAGTATTCTTTTTGCATAGTTCCAATGGATATTAGTATGACATTTATTAAATTGACTGAGAAAACTAACACTAAAAGATATATCTGGTCTTGTAAGAACCGATAAATACATCAGACTTCCAATCAATTGTTGATACGGAATCTCATTTTCAGAATTTTCACACTTTTGAATATCTAATTTACATTCCATGGGAGTACTAGCTTCTTTACAATTTAGCATATTAAATTTATTCAGTAACTGTTCAACATATTGGACTTGGTCTAAAGTAATAATATTGGATTTTTTATCTATCTTAACCCTCATACCTAAGCATTGTTGAACCTGACCTAAATTCTTTATCTTAAACTTAGAACTTAACACAGAAATTAGTTTTTCAGTCTCTTCTTTACAGTTATTACTAGAATAGATAAAAAAATCGTCTACATATAAGGCAATAATAATGTACACGTTATTATTAACTCTAGTGAAAACACATGGTTCTAAGCAACTCTTTTTGAACCCTAATTCACACAAACACTGCTCTACTCTTTCGTACCAAGACCTAGAGGACTGCTTCAATCCATAGATTGCTCTATTTAATTTTACAATAACATTTTTCTTATTGGGATCACAGTCAATATTTGGCTGAAGCATATAAATATCCTCTTTAAGAAAACCATTCAAGAATGCTGTTTTCACATCTAAATGAGTAATATTTAAATTTAATTGAGCTGAGAGAGCAAATAACATTTTTAGAGTGGAATGTCTTACTACTGGGGAAAAAGTCTCTTCATAATCAACACCAGGCTTCTGCGTGAAACCTTTAGCTACCAGACGCGCTCTATACCGAACACTATTATCACTATTTACTTTCTTTTTGTACACCCACTTACACTGCACTAGAGTCTTGTGAGGAGGTAGTTCATCAACAGGAACCCACGCCTCATTTTCTTCGAACGCCTCCAGCTCGTCTTTCATAGCTTCAATCCATTTTTCTCTGTCTGGACTTTCTAAGGCTTCACGAACAGTAATAGGGTCCTTGGTCACTTCCGAACTGGCCGATGTACAAAGGTTTGAAAATCCATAGCGCTCGGGTGGTTTCCTCTCTCGTTTGGTAGTTACTGGGTCAGGTTGTTCTGGTTCACTGTCCTCCTCAGATGCTGTGGTTTGCTGCAATGTAGAATCCAAATCAGTCATAGCGTTAAGGTAATCAGATTCTGAAGAAATATCTAGACTCTCACAACTTGGAGAAGGTTCCTCTTTTATTTCTTCTTTATTACTCTCAACATGGCTGCCAGACTCATCTGTTTGGATTTGATCCCCAACTGAAACTGTAATGATATTACCTACTTTCTTTTCAGTATTCTCATGGATTACTACATCTCTGCTTGTTGTGATTTTATGCTTTACAGGATCATAAACTCTGTAACCTTTCACATTTTCTGCAAAACCAACCAGGATATGCTTCTTCGACTTAGTATCCCACTTAAGCCGTTTTTCTTTGGGAGTGTGAACCATAACCAGGCTTCCAAATATTCGGACATGGCTCAAATCTGGTTTCTGATTAGTCCAGAGTTCATATGGAGTTTTACTATCTAAGCCTGAAGCGATGGATCTATTTCTCAGGTAGACGGCAGTATTTGTTGCCTCCGCCCAGAACCTCTTATCTAAATCTGCATCAAATAATAAACACCTTGCTCTTTCTACTAATGTTCTAATATTTCTCTCACTGGAACCATTCTGCTCAGGAGTATATGCATTGGTCTTTTGATGCACAATACCTACTTCCTTCAAATAACTTTCAAACTCATTGCTACAGAACTCTAAGCCATTGTCTGTCCTGAATATTTTTATTTTTCTACTCTGCTGATTTTCTACTAATGATTTGAATTCCTTGAAATAGTGAAAAACTTCACTCTTTGCTTTGAGAAAATAAACAAAAGCCATACGTGTATAGTCATCAACTAATATAAGGAAATACCTTGATCCTCCGATTGAAGTTTTCTCCATGGGTCCGCAAACATCAGCATGGATCATATCCAATGGCTTGCTGCTCCTTGTTCCTGCATGACCAAATGGCAACCGTGACTGCTTTCCTTCGCAACATACTGTGCATGTACTTTTGTTAATCACTGACTTGTCTGAGAATGACACACCCGTGACTGCTCCATCTCGCATCTTATTCAAATCATTCATATTCAAATGTCCTAATGTCCTGTGCCATGTTTCGCTGCTAACTGTCACAGTAGGAGATGTAAACAAACACTGTTTGGTTTCCAACATTAACTTGTAAACGCCGTCTATTTGGTTAGCAACTGCCACCAAAAAGTTCTGTTGATTGTAAACATAGCAACAATTATCTTTAAATTCCACACTATTGCCATTTTTAATCAGCTGACTTATTGAAATCAAGTTCGTTGTGAGGTTAGGTACACAAGAAACGTCTTTTAAAGTAACTTCGTACTTACAATGTGGAGTTATTGTAATTATATCCACATCACCCGAGCACAAAACCGGCATAGCACTTTGATTTGCTGCTATTATCTCCTTGATACTCGGTGAAAAACACGGATTTTTAATCATGTTTACATCTGACGTCAAGTGAACACTGGCGCCGCTATCTAAGTAAAAGTCTTGTTTACTATAGTTTCCGCTCAAGAAAACTGCCGAAAATGCATTAGTCTTGTTAACTTGCTCGATATTTTTCTGTTTACACTGCGATTTATAATGTCCAAACTGTTTACATCCATAGCATTTTATGTGAGACTTCTCCATTTTGCTCGTGCCGGCCAAAGACAATCTGCCGCCATGATGACTTGAGCTTGAGCTGTCATTTTTCCAACGGCTACCAACATGACGTTGACGACTGTGTTGCCCAGTGCTAAAAAATGCACTACCTGCCTCCGAGTCGTTACCTGTCAAATCAATCAACTTGGTCTTGATTACGTCAGCGGTTATGGCGATACCCGAATGTTCTATCGCCATAATCATCGGAAAGTATTTTTCGGGTAAACCTGCTAGCAATAAACATCCAATCCATTCGTCGTTCACGGAAAAACCTGTTCCTGATAGCTTCTGGGCTGTCTCGATAATTTGCGTAATATAGGTCATCGAATCACTGCTGTCTAGACGAATCGATATTAAACTACGCAATAACGTTATTCTTCGGGAGAATCCAGAGTCATCAAACATAGTCTTCAATTTCTGCCATAAGTCCTTACAGCTTGAAGCTTCCTTAATGTGAACATACAGCGACGGATCAACGGTTAGAGTTAACTTAGCTTTGGCTTTTGCGTCCTCTGCAGCTGCGGTTTTTGGGCTTTCGTTTTTGATAAAATTTGACATGCCCTCTAAAACTAGCAAATTTTCCGCTGCGAACGCCCATTCATGATAGTTATCACGCCCCTTCAACTTTGGAACACTTGTCAGGAACGAGTTCGATGCCATTTTCGTTAACTTCACTGTTTTAAGTCTTATCACTTATAACGCCGCGCCTAAGCTAAATAAAAGACTAAATTCAGACTTTAATCTAACTAATAGGGCATACTGGGCCCATAACCTAATAAAAGTGGAGAGTGAAAATTAAAACAACCGTTTTCTTAAATGCAGGATGACGAAGTAAGTTTTATTTAAAGCAAAGATATCAAGTACACATTTACACGTTAGAGGGCGCTAGTGGGTTTATTTTATGTTACCAGTATAAGTAAATTTTAACACATTTTTAATAAAGGCCCAATCACTCGGCCGCCGGATACGGCGCCATGGCGGTGTTCCGGCGGAAATGGAGCTCGTGTTCGCGGCGCCCTCTGCCGGGTTCCGGCGGAAGTGCGCGCCGCCCGCGAAGTTTGATTGCGATTTGCTTTTCGGGGTTCCGTGCCTGCGGGCACAGACGGATCGTGTTAGAACCCTGTCATGATTAGACAGTGTTTGTGTAGACTTGCTTTGAATTTTGAGTTGAACTCTATTTATAACAAAATATGAGCGTTGACAGGTAGCTCTAGTTACCAAAAGCAATTGAGTGGATATATTGCCAACACGTAATGTGAAAATTAGTCATGAAACATGTTTAAAGATGAAAGAAAGACAAATTGAAAGTTTATCAAAAATATTACAGACTCTAGTATAACAAAAACTCGTCGTAAAATGCACTAGTTTAATTTTATTTCACAACTAGCTTATGCCCGCGGCTTTATATTTCAAAATTTTCAAAATTTCAAAAAACACGTTTACCATTTCAAGTGTCTAGGTCCAGTGGTTTAGGCTGTGCGTTGTCCGTCAGTCAATCAGTCACGCTACTGTTTTATAGGTATAGACTAGCTTATGCCCCGTGGATTTGCTGCTAAAATGGGCTAGTTCTCTATCCCGTGAGAATTTCGAAAAAACCCTTCTTAGTGCACCTCTAGGATACTCAAGGTATATGTTTGCCAAATTTCAAATCTCTAGGTTCAGTGGTTTAGGCTGTGCGTTGTCTGTCAGTCAATCGGTCACGGTACTGTTTTATAGGTAGGTATAGAATGATGAAAATAACATTTAAATTAATAAATAAAATAACTGTCTTAGGAATTGTAGAGAACCCTTATCAATATCCGCCTTCTCTCTTTCACCCACAAGCGACGTTTCCAATAAAGGACTGGGTTAAGTACATCGTTTTGGTTTGCTCTTAGCGGTTTTTAGGGTTGTAGCACTTTGTCACGGCCTTGATGAGGTTTCGCATACCTACGTTGTAAGCTTTTCAGTAGCTTTTTTTCAATCCTCATCCATCCAACCATCATCTCTAATGATAGTCTACTTTACGTAGTCTGGCTAGCATGACTGGCCGAGAGTTTGTTTACCCGTCCCGTTGCATTCTGATTGAGAGAAAAGGACGGGCAGTTGTTCTCGCGCGAAATAGAAGTCGCATTGTGCTGTCAACAGAGCTATCAACAGATAAGCTCTTATTCCATAGATACCTCTCCACTACCAGTGGGATAAGACCTTATCTGTGGATTGAAAAATCAGCCTCAAGTCGCTTAGATTTGTTTAATTATGGATTGTGTCACAGGTAACGCCATCTATAATTATTAGTGGGCACTACTTCAGGATAAGCTTGTGGTATCCTGAACGCAGCTAAAGCATTTTCTTTCTCTTTCCCACTTACATGGCTCTCTCTCAATATGTTATTTTTGCATAGCGTGTGTTTAGGCACCGTAAGAAATTAAACCAGAATTATTTAATTTCTGTGTTTCATTCAAATACCATAAAGCTGAAGTAGACTAGCTCTATTCGATATCGACCGGACTACTGGGTTCGGGAAAGAAACCACAGATGGCGTAACCTGCGACACGGCTCTTTCACAAAATGGCGTCTGATTTATTTCTCTTTGCAATAAACCTCGCAACAACCAACACGTTTTTCCGTTGATCGCACTCCACCTCAAGAATACTCGAATAAGGGCCAAGACCCTAATAGAATGCAAAGTTAGGTAACCTTTAATTACATGTTAAATCAAATAGTGTAAATCACAATTACACAAAAACAGTGTACGTTGTGCAAATACAACGCAACGTTATTTTGTAGGTTATTTATCTAAAGATAAAGAAAGGCTATAGTTCCCAAGCGGGTCCAGTGCGGATTGGGAACTTCACACACATCATTGAATTGTTTCCTCACGATGTTTTCCTTCACCGAAAAGCTCATGATAAATTACAAATGTAATTCCGCACATGAATTCCGAAAAACTTAGAGGCACGAGGTCGGGGTTTGAACCCACGACCCTCTGTTTGAAAGGCCATAATTATGTTAAATCTAGGCTATCATGGTTACTGCGAATCAAAAATCCGCTGGAATCGCTAGTGTGGAGTCAGGTTTATCTGTCAATTTCCTCCAATCATGGGCCAGTAGCTTGTCTCTGATTGGTGGAGAATGACAGATAGACCTCACACGACACTAGCAATCTCAGCAGATTTTTCTCTCATGATAGTTCATTTTAGAGAATTACCCTGTTATTCAAAATACCTATTTTAAATAAAATGCCTTTACAATTTGTTTGTCTTTTTTCGTCACATTGCCATTTTCGTTAGTAAGAAGAAGACAAAACCTATTTTAGCTAATGGAAGCTTGATTGACGTTTATGAATAAGGCCTTTATTTTATAAGCACTAGTAACACCATCTATCGTCACAAAACGGCACTAACAGACGCCACCCGTCACTGACAGCGCGCCACATCGCTGCTAATTTGTCTGTGGCTCAACGAGCTTCACTTTATCAGCGCAGTCAACGTGTGAAAACAGTTTTTCTTCCCGCTTAGGGTGACCAGGACCGTGTTTTATAAAGCTACAAGTTACAGTTCACAAGCGGAAGTCTCATTCTATCACCTTTTGTTAGAAAGAGACTTCTGCTTGTAAATTACAACTTGTAGCTTTATAAAACACGACCCAGGCTTCGGGTGAGGATTTTTTGAGGAATCGAGACGGACGTTTCTATTTTTAAATCCCGACGCAAAAAGAGTGGTGCTATAAAGTGGACCTGTTAGATATGTGTTTGTGTGTGTGCGTGAATGTTTGTGTGTGTGCGTGAATGTTTGTGTGTGTGTATATATATGTATGTATGTGTGTGTGTGTGTGTGTGTGTGTGTGTGCGTGCGTGTCATGTCAGCCGAAAGACTTCCACTGTTGGACGTAGGCCTCCCCCAAGCCGAAAGACGTTAAAATAATACAATTAACGTGTACTGTTTATTCGTCCTGAGGCCCGAGTACGAATATTCGAAACCTGCGTCACGTAAAATCGAATAGTAAACGTTATCGAGTTTGTATGACGTTTGGAACAGCGCCTGCCCGTGAGCGTATTCGGAACTAAAATTTAGTATGAGGTTTCTCGATCTCGATACGATAACCGTAACGTTACGCAGGATTCGAAAACTCATGCTCGACCCTCTGGAAGTTTTGTATTGAAGAATAATACCAACAACTTGGTCACCCAAACCTAAAGCCCTCACTTCACTCCAAGCGAGTGACAAATGCGATCGCCGCGCTCGCCCGCCGCAATCCCTCAGCGCGTGACGTCACAGATTTGTCATGGCAGCGCAAAATGGCGTCCGAATTAAAAATGGCGATCGCTTAATTAACTTGACGGTTGCTTTATATAAATAATATTTATTGTTGGAGTTAAAAGCTGGGGATTTTAAGCTCAAATTTTCATGAAGTACAAAGTGGCTTTTCTAATAGTGTTGCTAGGCTAAAAAAATTGCTGTAATTTATACTTATTTTCCGGAATAAAAAGTTGCCTGTGTTATTCCTCAATATTCGAACTATCTTCTTACCTTTTATCTAGACTCGTGCAGCGGTTTTCCCGTGAAGAGGTAACAAACAGACAGACAGAGAGACAGAGAGACAGACTTACTTTTGCATTTATAATTTAGTTAGGATAGCTACAGTTATATAGTTAATAGTTATTATATTTATAATAGTTATAGTTACGATTACGATTCAAACTATCTTCTTACCAAATTTCATCTATTACATTGGTGCAGCCGTGAAAAAGCCGTGATAGCCTAGTGGTTTGACCTATGGTCTCTCAAGCAGAGTGTCGAGGGTTCAAATCCCGGCTCGCACCTCTGAGTTTTTCGGAATTTATGTGCGGAATTACATTTGTAATTTATCATGAGCTTTTCGGTGAAGGAAAACATCATGAGGGAACCTGCACACACCTGCGAAGCAATTCAATGATGTGTGTGAAGTTCCCAATCCGCACTGGGCCCGCGTGGGAACTATAGCCCAAGCCCTCTCATTCTGAGAGGAGGCCTGTGCCCAGCAGTGGGACGTAAAAAGGCTGGTGATGATGATTGGTGCAGCGGTTTTCCCGTGAAGAGGTAACAAACAGACAGACGAGAGACAGAATTACTTTCGTATTTATAATATTAGTTACGATTAAGGAGTTAGGATTAGGATGATTAATTTTGAAAAAAAAATGTTTTTATGAATATCTGTGCCTTGTCGCCTCTCTTTATTTCACTCTTCTTATAGCTTCTTATAGCTCTATAATGGAAATTAGTGGTACTGGACTAACCGAAATAAAACTTCAGCATCTTAACTAAACTAATAAGAATTGTTTCATAATGTCAGCAAGAATTTACAATAACATCCCATCAGAAATCAGAGCTCTGACTTGTAAAATATTTGTAGCTAAGCTCCGACTCTGGCTCAAAGATAAATGTTTCTATAGCTTGAAGGAGTATTTTGACATAAACAAGTAATTTGGAATAATGTTGTAATGTATCGATGTATTGCCATTTAATAGTTTATCGTTTTGCTTGTTAAATGATTTAATTCATATTTGACATACTGCAAATAAGATTATTTTTTAACCGAAGGAAGGTACAACTCCTTAACGGTTATGAGTTGGAGGATAGTTCTGAAAATGTTAAATCAACGTAAAATTGTGAAATAAAAATCTTTTAACAAAAAAAAACCTTAGAAAAAAAAGTCGGTGCTTCATTCAAAGAATATTCCGCTCGCACCGCACTGACTTCATATTTCTGCTGCTTAGTGCTAGGCCATAAAACTTTAGGCTTTAGTTTCTGTTGTCCGAAATAAACGCATTTTATTTTATTTTATTTATTTATCATTATTTAAGAGGATTGTAGTATAACATCCTTTATGATTAGTAACATTGGTCCTACTTAATTACTATGTTAGTTAATCAATGTCAAAAATAAACCCCTAAAAATACTAATCAAATAACCCGCCCCTGACCGTTCTCCGCGCAAAGGTCCCCATCACACTCGCTGCATCACCGCGCTGAATGGCGATGGCCAACCTTTGCACCAAAAACGAACTGGAGCGGGAGTCTTTTAGAGGATTATTTAACGTTTTTTTTCGAAGTTTTTTTTTTAAAGGCGGTTTTACTTTTATATAATAACTAATTATGCTGTTTCGTGGTCATTTTACTATAGAATGAATAAAAAAAAAATGCATGCCGCTACAGTGGTGAATTGTGTTGTTCTACTTTGTCAATATTCAACAGCCTATGTACCATGATTCTTGCAAATAAATAAACTTTGACTTTGACTTTGACTTTAAATCATAAACGAACCCAAGACCTCAAGCGTCGTTGTCTGTTCTCTAACCACTAGGCCATTCGCTCGGTCAAAGTCAGATTGTTAATTACTAATACTATTAACATTTTTTTTAGTAGTATTAGTATTTAACAACTTGTTAGAGAACCGACAACGAAGCTTGAGGTCCCGAGTTCGTAAATTTAAAAACCAATACAAGATTAATATTTATCTGCTTATTTCTTTATTGTGTTCCAGTCCACTCTCAGTGACAATGTAAGGTTGATCCCTAACCGCTTTCATATTTATCATGTGATGCTAAATTTCACCCAAAGACTTGAAACCACCAACACCACCACCATGTAATCGAAGAAACAACGTCGGAAACTATAAAAAGACTTACCGTTTGTCGTAAACGCGTTTTTTATCGGGAACGGTCAATAGTGGCTCCCCTGGGCGCGGTTACGATTGTCCCAAATCTGCTGCCCGCCGCTTTTTGACAATAAAATTGCGGATATATTGGATGAATTTAAAAGCGAACTATTTGTTAGACTGGCTCTTTACAGTAAAGCAGTAACGACACATTTAAGGTGAACTTACATGAATAAAACCGCCTTCAAAAAACCTAAGAAAAAAAACTTAAAATAATCCCCAAAAAGCCATGAGTTTTAGGCCTAGCCGAAATATGAAGTCGGTGTGGTGCTAGCGGAATATTCTTGGAATGAAGCACCGACTTCGTATTTCTGCTAGGCCTAAAAGTCATGGCTTTTTGGGGATTATTTTATGTTTTTTTTCTGAGGTTTTTTGAAGGCGGTTTTAATTTTGTTAAAAGACGTTTTATTTCACAATTTTTAACCGTTAAGGAGTTGTACCTTCCATCATAACCTCATTAACACAAAATGATGACTACCAGACGCAAGTACTTGAATAGCTTTCGAAAATATATGAAACACATGATACGTCCCTATAAAATTCGAGGGTTGCCCTCGATTTCCCTGGGATCCCATCATCAGATCCTGACATGGTGACAATGGGACCAACTAGAAAGTATACCCTTTCAAACAAAAAAAGAATTTTTGAAATCGGTAGAGCCGTCTTCGAGTAATCGGGGAACATACATAAAAAAAATATATATATATTCTGACGAATTGAGAACCTCCTCCTTTTTTTGAAGTCGGTTAAAAAGGAAATTGCTCTATTCCAGGCAATATATCTTCAATAAGACGTCATGACCACACCAAGTAATTTAGATAGAGTACGCGCGCGATCTGAGTACAGGGTATGAGGTTTGGCACACGCCACACCTTATAGGTACCTTCATACCACCTTCATACCATGAGGCATACCTGCAGTGCACTGCAGGACTGCACTGCCACTCTGCAGGCGTGCACAATCTTCGTATAAGTGTTCACCCACCCGCTCGAGTCTACCAGGGCTAACAATTTTAGCTCCTTTAGCGCCGAGTACCAGCAGATGTTCCTGCGCTCCGACTTCTGGCCGGAGGACACCCTCCCTTCCTTCCCTTCCCAAAAGCGACGAAACACCACTCGATGTTTCGTCGCTTTAGGGAAGCGAAAATGCCATTAAAACACCCTAAATAGTTGTGTGTTAAATGTGTACTTTTATATTGTCGTGTTTTATGTGTATTTTTCTATATACTTTGAATTTTCCAGCTCGTTAGTTTTGTTCCTGTCGTGCTGTGTAGTTTTTTTTAAATAAATAATTAAATAAGACTGCATTCAGATCTCGCGCACTGTACTTATTTAATAACTGTCCTTAATAAAAGCAACGCTATATCGTATTAAGAGACTTCTCTGGAGTTCTCTACCGTTTTGTTGCTCTCTTGACACACATAATATGAGCGGGTTTGGGCTTTCCATAGCACGCTAAGAAGAAAGTATACTGTGGAGTCGACGTTAACATTTAAATTCAACTCTTACTCAATTTATGCGCGGAATTACAGTTGTAATTTATCATGAGCTTTTCGGTGAAGGAAAATATAGTAAGGAGACAATTCAATGATGTGTGTGAAGTTCTCAATCCGCACTGGGCCCGCGTGGGAACTATAGCCTAATCTCACTGTGAGAGAAGGCCCTGTGCCCGGCAGTGGGACCTAAAAAGGCTGGTGATTGTTTATTTTTACATTTTTTTTGTAAATTTGTAAGATATATATTGATTTAAACTTTCGCGATTTTCACACATTATCATGATACTCGGTCCCTTCAAGACCATGGACGCAACGTCGCATCCGAAACGTCGAGGTACTTAAATTCAAATTTAAATAAAATATTTTTTTTACGCGATTAAGTCCCGAGTAACGTGATAATTTGTAAGATGCATAATTCCACGCAGAAGCGCAGTCCTATGCTCAAACAACTTAGCAGAGTTTCGTCGTTTAACGCGATGGCACTAAAACATGCAGGCAAACACTGGAGGCGGCGTTAATATATTGAGCGCACAGTTTGCTCTCCGGTTTGCACGGTTACCGAGAAATTTAGAGGGTTTTTATGCTGTTTACTGTAATTTATGTTGTTTTGAATTTGCTTATTAACCTATTTATTTTTAACCTTTGGTCGTCAACTTCTACTGGAAATCCCCAACACATTTTTATTTCAAAACGTCATATCTCAAAAACGGATAAATCTGCTTTAAAAAAAACCGTAGACTCATTGACATACATAACGGTCAAACTTATAACACCCCTATTTTTGCGTGGGGGGTTAAGAAAGTATGACAGAAACGAGACGACAGAAGACTGGAGACCTGTCATATTGAAGGGTGAAATTGATAGAAGTGCAAACACTGACAGAAACTAGGCATTAGGGTTTTTGTTTCGTACATTATTACGCACCCAGTTTTAAATGCCTAGTTTTTGTAAAGTCATTTCATTTAGGTCATTATGTCATTTATCATTATATCATTAGGTCATTGTAGACACGTTTTTAATGAATTGGCTGCAGATTTTTGTGGCATTTCAGAGCAGTCCCGTACTTCCACCAAATATCCGAAAACGCCATCAAAAAATTAATTCACTTCGACAAAGTATTGACCACGAAAGTGATTCGGAACAAACGCCCAAATAATGACCCAAACATTCGTGTTTCAGTCTTTACCTAATAAAATTGTCGCCAATACGAAGTGGCTTTTTCAAGAAATAGTAGCAATTAGACCTGCTCGGTAAATATAAATATGTGACTCCTTTTATAGTCAACCGCCGTTTAGCTCCGACCCGCTAAAATCGCCAGCACCCATGCTCACGCGCATTCTACGAAGGACCAACTGTCTAAATGTAATGTAATGTAAATCTGTTGAGCAAACTGGTCAGGATCGAAACGTCACGGAACTATGGAGGCGTCATTGTGCCTTCGTTTGTATGTTAACGCTAATTCCAGGGGTCAAAGGAACCGACTGTTGACCTTAAGACAACTATTTCTTGCGGCTGCTTTGGAGAAGAGGTCGTTTTCTGAGATTTCTGCGGAAAAAAATTAGAAAAACGTCACAACTTTAGGGCTGAAATATATCGAAGGAGACATTGTTTTTTCAAAATGCACCATACCAAAATAACTACCATGAGTTTAAAAAAAAAGCTTGGAAAATATTTATGTGTGCTTTTAAATTCGAATAAAATTTTAAGCACCTCGCCCGCCTCAAAGTTTCTTATTGTAACTGTACATGTTTTTATTGCCAACCGGAAATCGTTCTATCATAAATTGACACCATTTAATTTAATTAAATACCGTAAGTTTTAAGATGCAAAAAGAGAACTGACACCCACGTTAGTCACGTACGTCAGAGGGTCGAGCACGACTTTTTGAAACTTGCGTCACGTAAAATCGAATAGTAAACGTTGTCGAGTTTGTATGACGTTTGGAACAGCGCCCGCCCGTGAGCGTATTTGGAACTAAAATTTAGTATGAGGTTTCTCGATCTCGATACGATAACCGTAACGTTACGCAGCATTCGTAAAGTCGTGCTCGACCCTCAGTAAGCTTTAGGTAATTTTGATGACTTCAAAACTTTTACATTGCAAACAAAAATTATGAATCATCTATAAAGTAACTCACCTGAAGATACGTAACTACGAGTTACTACTGTTACTGTTAGTCCATCACACTATCGTGACTGCGAGACAGTCGGCAACTTTAACGTCGGTCTTTGTGTATCTGTTATCTAAATGTCGCACCGTAGCTCCTAAACGGACGGTCAGAGATGGACGCGTGTTATTTTCTTTCTTGGTGTTCGCACTACGTGGTGCCCGTTACGCGTAATTCCTAAAATGTTCTCATCTGACAAATATGAACAATATTTTTACAACTTACCAATACGTCTAAGATTCGCGTCTCGTTACTAACAAAACTAAGTTTTGAAAAGTGGCTCGCATTGACAACCTCTGCTTAGCCGACAAGTTAAATTACCCTTACGGTTACACAACCAATTTTGTTTGGACGTTTAATGCATAAAACGATCTAATTACCACATTTGACGGTCTGTTTGTCTGTCTGTTAACATCTCAGTAGGTGGCACGAAGTAAGAAACGAATTTAGGAAATCTTAGAATGGCTGCGTAATATTTTTCTAAGCTTTTAGCGTAGCGTATTGCTGACAAGATGTTTGCCAAATTTAGATAGTTTGAGCTAAGTAATGGCCTAATGTTATGAAATTCTTACTAATATTGGTATTTAAGGTAGCTATTAGCGTGCTTGCATCATATTTGAGATTCGTGAAATAGACTTTGAGCAAAGTAAACATTTAGGTAGGTGCAGTTATTTGCGCTTTAAATAAATTTTATTAGCACGTTATTCTATAGACTGCTAATAGAGCTTAAGTCGATACCTACAAGTAGTCGTAGCCTAGTGTTGGCTCTGGCAGTCTAGAAATCAGAAGAAGAAGAAATACTAAATTTATTGTAATACATACATACCTACAGTCACGCCTGTTTCCCGGAGGGGTAGGCAGAGACCACGGACTCCCACTTGCTACGATCCTGACATACAACCTTTGCTTCCCTTAATCTCATAACATTCTTCATACATGCTCTCCGGTTGTGGGTACTCCTGACCTGTCCTTTTTCCAAAATATCACCGATTTGATCGGAGTACGTTCGCCGAGGTCTTCCCTTTCCCACTTTTCCATCCACTCTCCCTTCATACACCCTTTTTGTAAATCTGCTTTCACCCATTCTCTCTACATCCTATGATAACCTTAAATTTTCATTTTACTTACATTTTCTAAATGCGTTAAACTTGACGAACTAAAAACAATTACTTTGCTCACCTGCGACCACCAAACTTTTGCTTTTATGGTCGCGGGTGAGCAAAGTAATTGTTTTTAGTTCATAAATATGGATCAATAAATTATTTAAACTTCACGGTTTTATTAATGATAAAAACATAACTACGTAGGTAATCACAATTTTATTACTTATCAATTAAGTATTTGATACATAATTCAATTTTTTTATTGCTTCTACTGTTTATTTGGTAAGGAAGTAAACGCTTTATTGTACAGAAAATACAGATATAAAGACGAGTTACAAGATAACATATAATGATAATGGTGTTTGGTATATTTGATTGTAATTGTTTTTTTTTGTTATGTGCAACAAAGTATTTACATACATAAGTACATAATTCTACGAAACCTTACTTATTATTATTACCTCAAGCATCACTCTGTATTTCAATGGCCAGCGAACTGCGTCGTACACGTTAAACAGAAACCTCTAACACCAAAGAATTTCATCAACACATTTGTCCAATCAATTTCCACTAATCAAGCACTCGTGCCCTAATGTTTGCCCCCTGCTTTGCCTGTTTGTTTGTTCGCTAACTTCAATTTGGTTGCATTAGCACATTCGCACCGTGTTTGCCTTCGACATGCTAATAATACGATAATGAGCGGTTGAAATATGAATTTCACTTCGGACCACACTCGAAAATATGACGTGGTGATTTCAATGCTTATGTTGTACTGTTATACTTTACATCACTGTTTGTACATCAAATTATGTATTGTGGGGAGGAGAACTGCTCATCCTATAGCACGGGTTTTGGCCTATCTAGGGAGTAGACGTCATAGTTATAAGGACTCTAAGATGTATAACTTTTTATCAATAAAGTTGTTATTTATTGATTTAAACTTTCGCGATTTTCACTAGTGGCAACCCTAGTGAAAAAACTAATAATAAAGACCAAGTGGGGGTAGTCAGAGAAACCCGTGCAGCTAGAAGATGTTGATACCCGCCTCTTCAGTCCCTTCGAGGCCATGGACGCAACGTCGCGTCCGAAACGTTGAGGTATTTCGATCCTTTTGATCGGTCTTATAACAATACTTTAAGCATTTCATGAATGTGACTTCTGGCCGCTCTCCTTATTGAAAACAAAAATGTTGACATTTTTTGACTTTTTAAATTTACCTACTTTCTTGGTTATATCAACGACGCCGACGTACAATAATTAAGTATAAGTAACTATTAAATAATATTGTAGTGTCGGATGCTTTGATGTCCTCCGGCCAGAGGCCCTAACTGCGTAACTATTTTGACAGTTGCGTAAGTTTTTGTACGACTGTGACAGCTAGCTGTTTCCGATACCAATTGTCAGCCCATATAAAATGAACACGACGCTGATTGCGAGCGAGTGATGACATGACATAAGCATGCAGATGGGATGAACGATCTGCGAAAGACGCAGGCAGATGCTGGATGCGGCAAGCTGAAGACAGGGTGCTAGTATGGTGCTCATTAGGGGAGGCCTATGTCCAGGAGTGGCAATATAGTCTGATGATGATGTTGACGGTGAACGTGCAATAGCCCTTAAGCAGTTCTGCATCTTTTTTTATACAACGTGCAAGGCAAACGAGCAAGTGTAAGTGTGATCACCTCTGCCCATAGACACCCGCAACCCCAGAGGGTTTGCAGATGCGTTGCCAACCTAGAGAGCTAAGATGAAATGCCTCTTGTGCCCGTTATTATACCAGCTGTCTTACCACAGAAAGAAATTGACCACACAAACGTTGTAACGAACGCCGCGTTGATAGGTCATCGGTGCGCGCGCACCTCTTGTCGCTATAAATCTAATCCCCGAATGTTGGTTGCCGTTCGGCTGACAGCGCCACACCGGGCGCTTGTCTGCAAGTTTGTAGGGTTCCGCAGGAAGGGCTTTGTTGATACTTATCGAAAGTCAAGAATCCGCTGGGATGTCGAGTGAGGTTTTTCTGTCTTTCTCCACCAATGAGAGACAAGCTACTGGCTTATAACTGGTGGAAATTGACAGTAGTTCTCAGTCGACCGCGATCATAGCGGATTTTTGACTCACGACAGCGCTCATTAGGTCACTTTAGATGAAGCCCCGAATTTAGTTGTTGATCCCTAATTATAATTGAAAACGTTCGGAAACAAGATGAGTTGTTATTTTTACCAACAATGCGAATAGTAATAAAAAAGATTCAGCTGAGTTGTACCTACAATCGAATATTTAGATATGCACACAACAATTTCGTAACGTAATAATAATTTTAAAGTGTAGACAGTGCAATATGTAAAATATAGATGCTGGTGTATTTCTCAACAGCAGCAAAAACAGCTGAATTTATCTCTAGGGCAGCGCATTTATAAGAATAACTTTGTCTAAAATCTTGGTAGGTACAGGTAGTTCTACTGAAGTAAACAAACTCCTACTTTACCACTTAAGTCTTACTTCGAAGGTAAACTGAACCCTCAGGTCTTCCAAGCCAAAGTTTTTTACCAGGGCCGCACTCGATTAATCTTCCTTATCGCACCATCGGCGGGCACTTGAATAATCGTGGCGGACGAGTTTAACATAAATTAACTTTTCCACGACACCTTTTTGAATGCCTCCCTGGTTTTTCAAAGGACGGCCAAGACCGTACCACCTTTCGAGCAGGCGAATCGAAACCTTCCTCACAGGTAATACAAACGTTATGATAGGCTCGTCATAAGTTGGTATAACATTATACTTACTAATTTACGTCTGCCCTTCGATCAAACAGTTTTGAACTTTGTGGCGTACATAGAAGTTTTTTGCGAGTGTTTGTTTGACAATGTAAAGAAGTAATAATGAGCCTTCATGGAAAGATTGATATCGCTGTACAGAAAGGTCAAGTGTGAACATTTGTTTGTTAATGCGCTCGTATAATGGATTTGTGTTTTTTTAATGATATATAAGACGTCTTAGTTTCGTTTGATGGATTAGGTTGATATGAAATGTTAATTAAATTAAGTGGGAATTGATATCTTGGTAGTTAAGTTATTATAAGGATGTTCGGCCGGTTGAGGGACAGCTAAATGCATCTTTGTCGGCCGACAGTTCTAAGACCAGTTCGTTAATCACATTCTTCGCTTGTTTAAATATTTAATTTTTAATACAAGCTTTTTTTCCAACAGTACTTTTTTACTGTACTGATATTGTCATCTAACTTTCATCATTATCCATACTAGATTTCAAGTCAATCCGACCACTGGAAGCGGCTTGAAGTGCGAAAATTATTGCGATTGCGAGCGCCTGGAAACAATGCTTTCGTGTAACGAAATGATTCCGATTACGAGCTCGATCAGCATTATCAAACTCATGTCAAACTAAACCATTCCTAGCTGTCATTTTGCCTACAGTGAAACCAATCGTGAACGCGATTGTGATTGCGAGCGAGCGAGTTAGACAAAAAAGCTGCGGGTCAAATTTGACATGTAAGATTTGACCCACACATACACATGAGAGGCGGCTTTCAGCGTTAAAGTGTCACATTAAAGCGTTAAATTATGTCAGCGTTAAAGGGCCGTTTAGTACATTAACTTGACACTAACGCTCTAGGCTCCATTAGAGTTTAAAGCTACAGAAGGCAAGCTGATGTCGGGCCATCCACAAGGAGGAGCAACGGTCTTGTGAAAATCGTGGAAACCCCTTGGCGGGTTGAAAATCCCAACCAACCATTTAGGTATTAAATTTTAGGAGATCACTGAGAAAGGCCTATATCTAGCAGATAGTGTTGGTAGATATCACCAGTCTTGTTTAACGTATCACTGCTAAGCACCGGCCTACTCTCAGAATGAAAGGGCTTGGGCTATAGTTTCCACGCGAGCCCAGAGCCGATTTTGAACTTCACATACACTAATTGAATTACTTCGCAATCTTTTCCTTCACCGAAAAGCTAATTTCGCACATGAATTCCGAAAAAGTCATAGGTGCGAGCCGAGGCTCGAACCCACTCTTTGCTTACCAAAGGCAATCACGGCATTTTGGCAGATATGACGTTAGTGAATCAAAAATGCGCGCTTGAATATTTTTCAATTGCTTAATTAAACATCATTATACTAACCTACTTGTGTATTCAAGTTACTAACCCTTTCAAGGTAGGTAAATAAATCCATTAGTAGCTATTTTTTATTGAACTTTATCAATATGCGAGTGCTAATGATAATAACTTGGTACGTTTTAATTTATAGTATCATTTATCATGTAAACATGCGTAGTCAACCATAAAATAACAGTTTGTAACATGCTTAATTATAAAGTACAATATTCATGATTATTAATTGCAATGGAAGTCAACAAGTTCCACATACAATGACAATGCGAAGAAAAATCCGTTAAGCAGCTGGACTTGAACCAGCAACCTCGGTAATCCGTACCACGCTCCACCAATTAAGCTATACTTAACGTTGGTGTACCTAATGAATTTTTCAATGCCTTTTGTCATATTTTTATTTGGAAGATCTCACCTCAGCGCCATCTATGAGTAGCTTAATCAAGCTACCTAAGCTTTTTTTTTTTAGTCAACAAGTTGTTAATATTTGATAAAAACATACTTTACTTAGTCTATCATGTTTTTTTCTCAAGTTAAGTCAGCTTCTTATGCATGGGTTTCATGAAAATTTTGAAAAACTGTACATAACACATATTTTTCAAAAAAAAATCGTGTTAACGTAATTCCATTATATCTATTATATTTTAAATTGAAATGAGCTACTAAACTTTTCCTGTTTTTATCTGAAAATAACAAAAATTACAGAATTTAAAATAAGTTTGTCGTTGACCCGCGTGTTAAAAAAAAAACTCTTTTATTGCATATTATATGTTATTATACTGTTATATATTAACTGGTCTTAAACTATCAATAATTTTGTACAAATGCAATACAATAGGTAATATGGCAGCAATAAAAGCTTTATACAGCATGATGCATGACTCAAATGAGTCCATGATACATAATCATGGATCAGTTGGACGGTGACGGTGCGAAGAGCTGTGATAGGCCGTAATGGAGGCAAAGCATGCTATCGGCTCGTAAAGATGCGTTGCGCATGCGACTGATAACCAACTGGAGCATCCTGTAGCTCACTTCTCAGCATATCTAGTACTTTATATAGTTCTTTATTTGAGAATTCTCCTTTCATATTGTGTTTGTTATCTATTGTATTGTATGTTTTATAATGTATATTATATGTATATTTACGTATTGGTATTTATGTTTACTGTGTATTTAGCAGTATGTTGTAACATGGTAGGCCTTTGTATGAGTTTATAAGTATTGTATTGTCTCTCGATATTAATATAATTATGAACTCACTTTTTGTCGATACCCAGTGAACTATTCCTTTCCACCACTCGAAGGTTGGCTGGTAGAGATCCCTTAAAGGGATAAGTCCACCTTTGTAATCGAATTTGATTGTTGTAACTTGTGTTTTTATCCTGTTTTTTTGTACAATAAAGTGTTTACTTATTTACGTACGTGGTCCTTCCTGCCTAGTGCATAATATTATAGTGGTAACATGCTTGCCTGTAATATATAATTATGTACACGTATATAGGTATCAATTGATAAATGCATGTCATCAAATAAATAAAAAACAAGTCGTAGAGAAATAAACGGTTCACTAACGTAAGTATATTAGTCAAGTATAGCTCTACATGTTTCTGACTAATCCGTAGTCCTTCTTCTGGCATGAGTCCGGAAAATGCCGGGTTATACTCAATTAACATAGGTACGAGAGTTATCCGTTTATTTCACTATCAAATTCAATTTTTTTTTATTGCATTTCTATGATTGAATCTCACGGTAGCTTCATGTTAAAAAATACACCCATTAACTTAAACGGTAACGCCAATCAAATACGAAAGTTAAATACGAATCAAATAACGGATGAAGTATTTGTAAAATTTTCAGATGATTGCTTTCAATGAAACGGAAAAAAAGTTAAACCATCGCACGGCCGAGTGGATTCCAATTATCGCACATTTGATGTATACTCTACGAGCACAGCCAATCTAGAAACAGTGGAACTCTAATACCAATTAGACGGACGGACGGACCAAGGACCAAGGACGATAAAACCAAGAGGACTGCCAATGGCTATACAATGTCGTGTTCCTGTAAAATAATGAGCCTGCTGTAGCTAGTTTCACTATAAAGAGGTCTCTGTACCATTAATTTTGTATGACACTTAGACCTATGAGATGAGATGAGATGGCGCTATTGTGTTAGACAGAGGTCTAAATGTCATACCAAATGAATGGTACAGAGACCCCTCCGTAGCAAACCTAGCTACAGCAGGCTTATTATTTCAAAGGAACGCGACATCGTATTTGATCGTATAGACACTGGCAGTCCTCTTGGTTTTATGATCCTTGGACTTAACTGATGTTGACGAGCGCGTTGGCTAGTCAACGACCAAAAAAACGTCTCCATCGCGTCTGCGTTTACGTCTGAGAGTCGAGCACGAGTTTTCGAATCCTGGGTAACGTAACCAAGTAGTAATGAACGTTATCGAGTTTGTATGACGTTGGGACAGCGCCCGCCCGTACGCGTATTTGGAACTAAAATTTTGTATGAGGTTTCTCGATTTCGCAGTTTTTTTTATACGATAAGAAAGACAAACGAGCAAGTGGGTCACCTGATGGTAAGTGATCACCACTGCCCATAGACACCCGCAACCCCGGGTGGTTTGCAGATGCGTTGCCAACCTAGACGGCTAAGATGAAATGCCTCTTGTGCTTGTGTATTCCTCGGCTGTCTTACTCTCCACACGGGAACACAACAGTGCAAGCACTGCTGCTTAGCGGCAGGATTAACGAGTAAGACGGTCGCTACAAATTCAAAGCCAGAAAAGGCTTTGGGTTTGAACCTCTGTAGACCTAGCTACACTATGCCGCCCCAGTCCCCGAATAGATGAAAAACGACCGATCTGCCAATTACACTAAAAAATGCGCGCGCACAGCAATTAAAATGATTTACATGTCGATAAATCGTGAAGATATAGCGACATAAAACGGTTTTTATATCGCGCCCTGTATCGGATTACCGCATATTGAATGTTTTATTGAATAATGAATATGACGTGATGGGATAATAAACGGGAAATTGCGAAGTTATGGCTTTCCATTCGGACGCTCTGAAACTGATCTAGATTCAATTTTATTTTTAGGGATTGCCTTAATCATACAATTAAATATAATGACACTTACAACTTTTCCAATTGAACAAACATTCTTGTACGGTGAACCGTACGTAAGCAATATTATGAGCATTACCGCAATATAGGTCATGTGAATGTATTTAGTTATCATGTTTTTTAGTGCAATAAACGCATCCAATCAGCGCGGTCGTTTACATATTATTTGCCGCCCTGAATCAATTATCATCGTATATCATTTATCATTTACTTATCAATATCACTATAGTGTAGTTACACCGCAACAATTCTACTAAAAATATCCTTGTCCCAATCGGTTCATCTGTTTGTGAGCTACGATGCCCCAGATGACACAGATAGACACATTAGATTTATAACACCCTTCTATTTTGTGTCGCATTACAAACCATGTCTGTAGCTTGATTTCGGTGGTAGGTAGACCGGAATATAGTGGTGGTAAAAAAAACATTAGGTACATAGTTGTAACAAAAAGTCTAAAAGGTTAAAAACAATGTAACATTTGTAACGCAACTAACAATTAGCAACAACACTAATTTGCAACATTGTATCCCCTATCCCCTAGAATAATTACCGAGGGAATTAATTATAGAAAGCGTAAAAAAAAACATTTTTTTACTATAAAGAACATTACATTGTTGTAGATAAACTGTGACAAGTCAAATTTGAACTAATGACGATAGATATTGTCAAAGCATTGCATGTCAAACTGCAATATAAGAATAATCTACCCATAAATAATTACACACGCACAAACCTGGAACACCATTTTGAACTATACCCAACTTCAATTAGTTTCAAAGTTGACTGTGTCAATTTTTCACTTACGCCGTTTTTGGTTGGAACGGATAACAAAAGTCATATAATTAAAGGCAATGTAGATATATTATCGTGGTGATGAACAGACAACGTAATAAACGCGATTATTGCTATCGTTGCGATGACGAATGATACAGGGGAAAAAAGGACAAGTGTGATACGGTGTTGACAATACGAATTCCGTAGATACGCAATTGGAATCCTAACTAATATTATAAATGAGAAAGCGACTTTGTTTGTTTGTTTGTTACGCCTTCACGCCGTATCTACGTAACCGATCTTGATGAAATTTGGCATGCTCATAGCCTTTGACCCGGAGAAGGACGTAGGCTACCTTTTATCCCGATTCCTAAGGTAGTTCCTGTGGGACAGTCAAATAATATTATCATTCATCATCATCCTCATCCTCATCATCATCAGCAGTAGTATTATTTTCATACTTAATATTTAATATACATGGGGAAACTTTTATCCCAAATGTAGTTCCTGTGGGACAGCTAAATAACAGATTTTGCTCGATTAGACGGAAGGCACAGTACGAGTATGTAGCTTTGTGTGGTCGTATTTAAGTTCACGTGATTGCATACTTGCTTACATATTTGCTTGCTTGCTTGCATTCTTCAGGCCGATCATGATGCATTAACTGTACCCTTGCATGCATGATTGGTTGCATGATTGGTTGGATGCTTGCATGCTTGCTTGCGTACTTGCTTGCCTGCATGCTTGCCTGCGTGCTTGCTTACATACTTGCTTGCATGCTGGCTTGCATACTTGATCGCAGGCTTGCATGTTTGCTTGAGTGCTTGCTTCCTTCCATGCTTGCTCGCTGGTGCTGTTACATGCTTGCATGCATCCTTGCTTGCTTGCGCTTAAGAATGCAAATTCTTAAGGCCCACTTAGATGATGGATTAATTGTATGCGTGCTTGCATGCTTGCTTACATGCTTGCTTTGCATGCTTGCTTTCATGCTTGCTTGCATGCTTGATTGCTTGCTTGCATGCTTGCTTGAATACTTACTTGCATGTGTGCTTGCATGCTTGCTTACATGCTTGCTTGCTTACATGCTTTATTCCATGCATGCTTGCCTGCGTGCTTGCTTGCGTGCTTACTTGCTTGCAATATTGCTTGCAAGCTTGCTTGTTTATGGGTATAAACAGTTGTATTAATTACTAGCTTTTACCCGCGGCTTCGCTCGCGTGAACCATAAGCATTTCAAAGATGCAAGCAATCAAGCAAGCAAGCAAGCGTGCAAGCGAACCTGCAAGCTTGCAAGCAATATTGCAAGCAAGCATGCAGGCAAGCATGCAAGCTGGCACGCAAGCAAGTAAGCACGCAAGCAAGCACGCAGGCAAGCATGCATGGAATAAAGCATGTAAGCCAGCAAGCAAGCAAGCATGTAAGCAAGCATGCAAGCATACATGCAAGTAAGTATTCAAGCAAGTCAAGTGTACCCACACCGAGGGCACTTTTTCATGTCCGTTTGTCTGTCTGCGGCGTATCTCAGAGACCTTGGTAAACTTTGTTTATTTTAGCATTATAAAGAACGAAACAATGTTACCATGTCTTTTTATTAAAAAACGCGTTAAAAATAATTACAACCGACAAAGTGGTAGAATAAAATCTAGAAAAAAAACCGTTGGGTAGGTCTTTTAAAAATGTTGCGAGATTGCAAATACCTACTATAATTTAAGGATCCGTAATGCTGAACATTTAGCTTTAAAGTGCTCATTTTTGTTGGAGTTAAGTATCTACTTACGACCAGCGAAACTGTCTTATTTGGGAATGAGATGATAGGTACTGATCTAATGATTACCACCTATCATGTTCTCTTATTAACTGTTATTAACTGTTAAATTAATATTTAACACGGTATTTTACAATCTTACTAACCTAGACTTTTTTACTAACTTATACAAAAACGTAGCTTTCGAATTTTAATTAATTTTTTTTAGGGATCTCCAAAAGTTAAGCCGGTCATTTTTTAACGACAGTCATATGTCTTAATGACAGTTTTATTTTGTTGACCGCCCCCTAAATGGCTTTCGTGGGACCGGAATGAATATAATAAATTGCGCCAACAAGGTCGAATAAATTTATTGACAAGTATGACCCATTTTACATTTATTTTGATCGAATTCGCACTTGTCTTGCCATTTTAAATTTCTGGAAGCTCATCCGTTATGGGATCCCAAAAACAATGTCAAATTCCAGCTCATCCCAGCAGCCTAATTGCATGAAATCGACACTCATGACTATTTTCATAGTCAAAAATTTAATGTCAAACTGTCATCCGCCGCCTTAATACGGAAACTCCGAAAAGTCATAATTCCGAAAGCATCGTTAGTCCAAATTTTCTTTATTCCGAAGCCTTCTTCTGAACGAAAACTTTGGTGTACATGATTTTGAAAATATAGGTGGGTTAGGCTACGTTTGTTTTCAATTTTAAATGAAAAATAATTTACAATGCTACGGCGGAACTGAGCGTTCGGAATACGGAAAATTCGGACTAATGTGAAATTAAGTTTTTCGTATTTACACGTACGTAGTATACCCGTATAAATAGCTATATTATGCTTCTCATTCGATGTGAGGAAATGTGGACTCGACTACACATCAATTACAATCAATACACTATTATCACAAATCACTCAGCTATGCGCATGCGACGCTAGCAGCAATTAATTGTGCATGTTTACATGGTTTTAGTACACGCGAGATATCGAAAAGCAACTTTTAAACCGTACTGTATAAACACTGGGTCCAAAATTGATTGTTGTAACTATTTTGCTCTTATGTGGTAGATTCTCGATTCAAAGCCGTGTACCAGGCCGCGGACTAGACGCCAGCGGCCGGCGGGGCGACGAGACGGGCGGCGAGCGATTTTGATTGTGGTTCGCAGGATTGAAGTGATTGGTGCTCAAGATTATCGTAACTATTTAAAAGTAGCTATATTGTAGTTTCAAAGCAGTGTATTACGTCAATGACTAGTCGCCCGCGGCTGGCCGGGTGACAAGCGGAGCGGTGAGCGATTTTTTTAACCGACTTCAAAAAAGGAGGAGGTTCTCACGTAATGCATGCTTGTGTTGCTAGGCAACCGCCTAGCAGACAGCATGGCGACACATGGATGAACAGAGGGCCGAGTACGAATATCCGAATACTGCGTAACGCAATCGAGTAGTAACGTTATCGAGAAATTTGTACGACGTTTGGAGCGCCCGCCCGAGCGTATTTGGAACTAAAATTTAGTACGAGGTTTCTCGATTTCGATATGGTAAAGTAACGTTACGCAGGATTGGAAAACTCGTGCTGGGCCTACAGAGAAATCGTTCGCCGCTCCGCTTATCGCTGGCGTCCAGTCCGCGGCCTTAGCGAGTGTGGTTACGAATTGTTTATGTTATGTCTACGATTTTTATGGCGCTCGTTTGTTTGCTCGATGTTCATAGCTGTTAAATAGGCGACTTTATTGCCTCGCGTTCTCCTCCAGATTATTATTGTTTCATAAAAATGCCTTTTAGCTGGAACTGTTGTAATTTTATGATCCGGCCGGGTTGCAGATGAACTGTATTGAATTAACATTGAAAATAAACTTAACACGCACGTGATAAACTAATGTCCTATTATACAACAAAATCAATTTTATAGGGTTCCATACTTGTAAATGCGTTTTTTTCTTAAAGGGTCACTTTGTTGTCCGCCCGTCCGTCTGTCTGTCTGTCCGTCTGTCATTAATTAAAAATAAATCAAAACCTACAGAGTAGTCCCATACCATCGTCTTACTCGCTAATCCTGCTGCTAAGCAGCAGTCCCATGCACTGTTGTGTTCCGGTGTAGAGAGTAAGACAGCCGGTGTATTTACGGGCACAAAAGGCATTTCATCTTAGCTCTCTAGGTTGGCAACATAACTGCAAGCCCCCTGGAGTTGCGGGTGTCCATGGCCAGTGATGATCATTTACCATCAGGTGATCTCACTTGCTCGTTTGCCTTCATTGTCGTATAAAAAAGTATAAAAATCATGAAATTCGGCAAAAAGCAAGGCTACACAAGTCAAGGAAAAAAATCCGAAAAGCGTTTGATGCAGAACCCTCTTTGCACGAGTCCGACTCGCACTTAACCAGTTTTTTTTCATAAATGTTTAAAATTAATGCGGTCTCAAGGTTTTAGGTTACGATTATGACAGAAGTGATTTTTTTACGTCTTTGCTTAGGTATAATTTATTAATCGCTACTGTCAAATTAATGTCTGTGAATCATTTGTCAGTTCTGACCTTTGTTATTATTGAGTCATTATTCGCAAGGCGATCTAATATAAGGCTAAGTTTAGATATGCAGTATAAGTTGTTATTTCAAGTGAAAAAAAATAATCAAGTGTTGACAACACATTTTTTGGCAAATCGTATGCCTACTTATAGAAATTTGCCACACCTAATACTTTCAATGACGAAAATTGAGGCAGTTACGTAATTTACACTTTACGCTAAGTAGATTGGTAGGTAGATGTTTCTGCGTGCCTACAAATATTTCAAGTGACCGACTTACCATCAGGCCCCCGTTTCATAAAAGTGACAGGTGACAAATGACAACGACAATTCGATCTACATTTCGAAGTTAATATGAGGTCTGGTAATACAAAAACTTTTCAAGCCATTAACCTACCCAAAACTGTCGTTGTTATTTGACACCTGTCACTTTGACAGGCGACCCACTTGCTCGTTTGTCTTCCTTAATAAATATAAAAATAAATGTTTCAAGTACATACATTCTTCATCATCATCATCAGCCTATTTACGTCCCACTGCTGGGCACAGGCCTCCTCTCAGAATGAGAGGGCTTGGGCTATAGTTCCCACGCGGGCCCAGTGCGGATTGGAAACTTCACACACACCATTGAATTGCTTCGCAGGAGTGTGCAGGTTTCCTCACGATGTTTTCCTTCCCCGAAAAGCTCATGATAAATTACAAATGTAATTTCGCACATAAAAATCAGAGGTGCGAGCCGGGGTTTGAACCCTCGACCCTCTGCTTCAGAGGGGATAGGTCAAACCACTAGGCTATCACGGCTTATTTTTACATTAATACTTAGTTTGCAGTATTGGTATCATAACCAATTATGCAACTGCTACATAATGAGGGTCCTTAAAACACGAGTGTGTTTTTATGAAACGAGGCGAAGCTGAGTTTCATAATAGGATTACACGAGTGTTTTAATGTCTAATTATGTGGAGTTGCATACATTACTTTATCTACACACATATTAAAAGTACTCTAAGATGGGTTCAGAAGCCAAAGGCATATATCATACCCATACCTGTCACGAATTTGACTGTTTTTTTTAATCATAGACAAACATACCGAGCTGACGTTTCGTAAACAGTTTTTTTTTTATTGTAAAAAAAAATTATATCACATTATTATGTATACATGTCGGACTGAACTCGACTTATATACGTGAGTGATCCGTTTTGTTTCACTATGATTGTAAATTACGTTGGTTTTCAAATTTGAAACAGCGAATTCGATATCGAAAAGTCATTACGATATTGAATTCGATGTCGTATTGACTATTACTTTACTGCTGGTGGTGCTGGGGCTCGCGCTGTCGGCGAGAAGGCGTCGTCGTGCTGCAATGCTGGTCATTTTCTACGGTTTCTGAACGCATTATAGAGGACTTATGATATGTGTGTAGATAAAGTACCTTAACAACTTTAATAACAACCAGCTAACGAACTACTGCCCGGCTACCTATAGCGTGAACAACTGTGCCTCATGAACACTTAACAAAAAGCAATAAATCTTTATTTCAGAGTATCCGGTACCTAATCGCGGCGCGCGGTAATATTTCACCGGGACTGTCCGTACGCATACATTTTGCATATATTATCGGCGAAATCGTTCTCTAATTAATACTAAACATATTTTTTTTATGACGCCATCAATACATTTTTTATGAATCTAATTTATACCGGCTCTTTATGTGGGATGAATATTTATGAGTCATAATTTATTAACTATATCTGATCGGTATGTTTTTGTAATTTTAATGGAATTAAATCATATGGATTCTGATTGAGTTGGCTGGGTTGACCTCGTTGGGTTTTGTAAGGATGTTTGTTTGTATGGTTTACCTGTTTATCGAAATCTGTTTAAGGAGCAACACTCAAAGTACCTACCTACGTATAACTTTCTTGTTTCTGTAAACTAATCGTTGCGGAAATCAAGCTACTGTGGATCGTTGGTAAAGTGAACGTAATTATGTTCGAGTACGTTCAAAAATTGTATTAATCTCGTCTTCTTAATTTAGGTACCATATTCAATAGGTAGTTTGTATTTATTTTGATCACCCACAAAGGTTCTAGAATAAGTTGCGCAGTATACGAGTAATGGTAGTCAACAAGAAATACACAAATTTTATTTCAACTACCTACAAAATATTCACAAACACCAAAAAAAAAAACTCAAAAGTGTTAAAAACATCAAGTGGCCATGACAATTCAATTCAACAAAATAAATAAAAAAATAAATATCACGGGACAAATTGACACCAATTGACCTAGTCCCAAACTAGGCAAAGCCTGTACTATGGGTACTAGACAACGGATAAATATACTTATATAGACTACATACTTACTTATATACATATTAAACATCAAAGACCCGAGAACAATTATTCGTATTCATCATACAAACATCTGCCCCGACCGGGATTTGAACCCGGGACCTCAAGCTTCATAGTCAGGATCTCTAACCACTAGGCTATTCGGTCGTCAACAACAAAGTAAGTAAGTAAGTACCTACATACATACAACCAGCTAATACAATTATATTTTGTTCCTGTTTTAATCTTGTTTAAAGTCAAAATGAATTATGAATTCTCACAAAACCTTTGAGAAACAAAGGTGCAAAAATTTGCGTAAACAAAGCCTCTACATAATAGCATAATTATGTTCCTTCAAGTACTTTATTGTTCGGTCGTAATCAAAATTAATGAGTTTTAAATAAACAATATCCTTTTATAATTACATTAGGCTGGAATTTGTAATTAGAGTAATTAAGTGATTTGCACTTTAAGCAGGTATCATGTTAATGCGATAATGGTATTTAAATAATTAAAATTTTCATATAAGTAAAGGGCGGAAATGTAAAGATATGCCAAATTAAGTTCTTGCCACTGATTAATTTTGTTACACTGAAATAGACAGCATTTTTTGTTGTTGTTGTCGGTAAGGTATTGTTTTGAAATAAAGAAAATAAAATTAAGTTTGAATTGGTAAAAAAATTAAGGATTTAATTGAGGGATTTCTGCGAGCGAAGTTTCAAAACTTTGTAGAATATATGTGTATAGTGAGTGAGTATATATACTGTACTCGTATAGAATACTGCCACTGTCTAAGCTGAAGAGCCAGGTTTGACGCAGAAAATTAGTCCGTTAATTCTTAGTTCGAAACGAACTAATAATTATATATAAGTCGCTATTTTTTTATAAAAGAGAGGGCAAGCGAGCAAGCGTATCACCTGATATGAAGCAGTCACCGCCGCCCATAGACACCAGCAACGAGAGGGGAATCACAGATGTGTTGTCAGTCCTTTAAGGAATAGGTAGACTCGTTTTATAAAGATCTCTAAGCCGTATGTGTGTAAGTTTAATTCTCCATGCATCAAATTACTAATCTAACCTCCGAATATAAAATAGAAACAAGATCTTAAACTAATAGATAACTACCCCATTTTGTTTACAGATTATAATCGCCATAGACCCGTTTCCTGTGCACACGCACGGACATAGAATCTACATTGTATGTAAATGCATGAGATTGTGCCTATAGATCCTATCATACAATAAGATGCGGGAACGTTAACGCTACATGTGAACCAATCTGGGCCTCTAGAGCCTCTAGATAATTTTTTAATAGAAGAAAACGACTAGATCGCCTTCGCGTTAAAGTTTCAATTACTATGGAGAAATTGGCAGCGCCTCTAGCGGCATCTATTGGTACCTAATACGTTAACGCGAACGCGATCTAAACGTTTGTTGCGACGTGAAATTTACACCAAGGGCGTTAACGCTGCGTGTGAATCAATGAGCTGTACGGTTTTTAGTAGCGTGCCGTTGAAATGTGTTTTCGGTTTTATAGATTGACCCGTGGAAACACTTAAAATTACCCAATTAAAAGTCGAAAGCCTAAACATAGTCATCATGTCAGCCGAAAGACGTCCACTGCTGAACATAGGCCTCCCCCAAGGCTTTCCACTCAGACCGGTCTTGAGCTTTCCGCATCCAAAGAGATCCCGCGATTTTTACCAGGTCGTCCCTCTATCTTGTTGGAGCGACACATAGTATAAACATAAACATAGTGTGAACATACTTATGACATTGTGTTAGTCATCCAAGACCCGAGAACGAATATTCGTATTCATCGAACCCGCGACCTCAAGCTTCATAGTCAGCTACCCAAACAACTTTTACACTTCAAAACCTGATTTCATATTTCAGTTTGGTATGACTGTGTAGTTTTAAAACTGAGTCACATCTTATACTTGTAAGTCTCCGTCTTAAGTGGTCTCCACATCTGCCATTTCCGTACTCTGTGACGTGTTAATCCCGCTCGGGCTGTCAAAACATGCTCTCGCGCAGATTTAAGAGTCGACGCGCAGGCTCACTGGATTAGTGGTGCAATGCGTAAGCAGACCAATGTGTTTGGAAATGTTTGTAAAGGGAAGTTGTAGTTTTTGTCATTTTATGATGAACTAGGTTATGCCCCGCGGCTTAGCTTCAGTAAGAATTTCAAAAAATCCCTTCTTAGTGCACCTCTAGGATACTCAAGGGATATGTTTGCCTAATTTCAAGTCTCTAGGTCCAGTAGTTCAGGCTGTGCGTTGCCTGTCAGTCAGTCAGTCAGTCACGGTACTGTTTTATAGGTATAGAAGACTTGGTGGGTATTGAAGAAGGAAATAAAATTAAAAAAAATGCGGGCTGTCGTGAGTCAAATATCCGCTAGGATCGATAGTGTTGTTGAGTAAAGTCTATCAGTCATTCTTCACCAATGAGAGACAAGCTACTACTGGCCTATGATTGGTGGAAACTGACAGAAAGACCAACTTACCTCGACACTAGTGATCCAAGTGGAAATGTGACTCTCGGTAGCCTTCATTGGGAACCAAGAGCGACGACAAGAGATCTTTTCTTTTAAACACAGTTTTTGACAATTTCACACCATTCGCTTTCGATTGTTTTATATTTTTTCCCATAAAATTTGTCCCATTCTCGCCGCCACGTGATATCTCAAGGCCACAATCTAGGGGTTCTTCAGGGTTTGCAATAGGAACAAGTAGTCTCGATTCAATTATTCATTCCAGACCGACGTAAGTCGCCTACCCACACATTGACAAACTCAAAGCTTAGACGCTACCTGCATTACAGAGTTACAGTTATTGTAGAGCTTTTTTTCTGGTTAATTGAAACGTTTTTGTACATTGCTAAAACGCAAGACCAAATGTAACGGCTATGAAAACGAGAAGTGGCGGAAGAGAGCTTCCCATCGAGCTCTCAAATCATTCTGCCAACATAACACAGCTAAAACTTTGCTATTTTTAATCGACTTCAAAAAAAGAAGGAGGGTCTCAATTCGTCGGAATATTTTTTGTTTTCTTGCTATTCTACTTATTCCACGCAATGCTTCTTACATGACCGCCTCTGGCACAAAAACTCAATGCTATCGCGTACTCGCCCGCGGCATTGCGTTAGCTTAAATGATTTGACTTTGCAGTTGTAATGGATTCGTATCCATTACAAAAACAAGGCCAAATATGCCAAAAATGTAACGGATTAATTGTCGAGTCCTGACAAGCCGTGAACTGGTCTGTTTGGCTGGACTGACGGCGTTCAATAGCAAATGAATTACGAATGTTTCACATTTTGGTATTATAAATGTTTCCGTGGCTGTACAAGGTAGGAGATACTGGCGGGTAACATTTGATTCCACTGCTGGGCACAGGTCTCCTATCAGAATGAGAGGGCTTGAGCTATAGTTTGGAGTGCGGATTGGATCTTCACACAGACCATTGAATTGCTTCCCAGGAAACCTTATCCGTTGTCTAGTACCCATAGTACAGGCTTTGCCTAGTTTGGGACTAGGTCAATTGGTGTCAATTGTCCCATGATTTATTATTTATTTACATATTTCTGATTATGTTCAACTAGCTTGTGCCCCGTGGCTTTGTCCCACGAAATATTTCAAAATGGGCATTCCTTAACCCGTGGGAATTTCGAAAAATCCCTTCTTAATGCACCTCTAGGATACTCAAGGTACCTATAGGTTTGCCAAATTTCAAGTCTCTAGGTCCAGTGGTTTAGGCCGTGCGTTGTCTGTCAGTCAGTCAGTCACGGTACTGTTTTATAGGTATAGATAAACACCGCTTGTCGTTTGCATCTTAACCTCCTCGTCCTACGCAACAGTTGTCCAGTTCGCCCCGATCTGTCATCCGCGATCGCCGCCATATTTATCGCTGCCACGCTAAAGCTGATTGTAAATGTCAATTAGCGCCTTGATGTATGTATTTATTGGACGGACGGACGGATTTATGGATAATACATTAGATATGCATGGGTAATGAATGCATTGTAAGGTTCGACGCTTTTGATGTTGACAAGTGTGTTTTGCTGCGGGGGATTTTGTTGATTACTTGCCTACGAATGATTTGAACAAATTTTTAATTTCAAGATAGGTAGAAATAGAATACTGATTGGATGGATGGATGGATGGATAGATTAAAATGCGGTTCTTAACTTTTACTTTACGTGCCAATTCTTTGTTTTATTTATATGTTTGGTGTTAAAGAAAGATATACCATAATTGAATTATATTTCACATTGAATGGGCATTGATGTCTAGCACAACTCACAATGCGACTTCTATCTCGCGCAAGAACAACTGCCCGTCCTTTTCTGTCACTCAGAATGCAACGGGATAGGTAAATAATCTCGCGCGACAAACAAAGTTGCGGCCAGTTGTGCTAGCCAGACTGTGTGCAAAGTAGACCATTATTAGATGATAGCTGGGAACCTTCGGCGCGCGATTTCGACTCGCTCTTGACCGGTTTTTCGTAAAACACAGTAGTGAGCAAACATTGTTATACAAACTCAGTTTTATTTGCTTTATTTTGACGGCCTAATGATGATGGCAATAGCATACTTCGGCAATGTTTTTTGCAGATTATGTCATTGGCTGACGTAATACTAACATATACAGTGCCACAAACTTAACTGCCCCGGTGGTTAAAACTGGAACTAATGCTGCATTCATTTATAAGCAACAGTATATTCACCATTAGCGCTGCCATCCGCGGGTCAGATATAAGTTTGCTACGCTGTTTAAGCAGAGATTGAGCCATCAAGCAGAAGCTAAAATGATAATGGTAATTACATTTGACTGTACATTAAAAAATAATCTGGTAAGACTCTGGACAGCTTAAATAGGATTTTCCGAAGGTACTTGGTTTGTTTAGGCGTTATTACAATGTAGTTATATCTTAGATCATGCGGGTAGAGCCTTGTAATAAGCCACTGACTTATAGGCACACAGCATTATATGTACCTAATAATGTTTCCTCTATGATCCAGCTATTTTATGTCCTAACGCTGGGCACAGTACTGCTTTGGCAGTAATTATGATCCAGCTTTTTTACGTCCTACCATAGAGCACGTCCTCCCTTGGCAGTTAAGTAATTATGATCCAGCTTTGTTACGTCCTAACCGCTTGGCACGTCCTCCCTTGGCAGTAATTATGATCCAGCTTTGTTACGTCCTAACCGCTTGGCACGTCCTCCCTTGGCAGTAATTATGATCCAGCTATTTAACGTCCTAACCGCTTGGCACGTCCTCCCTTGGCAGTAATTATGATCCAGCTATTTAACGCCCTACCGCTTGGCACGTCCTCCCTTGGCAGTAATTATGATCCAGCTATTTAACGTCCTAACCGCTTGGCACGTCCTCCCTTGGCAGTAATTATGAACCAGCTATTTAACGCCCTACCGCTTGGCACGTCCTCCCTTGGCAGTAATTATGATCCAGCTATTTTACGTCATACCGCTGGGCACGGGCCTCCTTTGGCAGTACCTAAAATGTTAGTCCTTAAGCACTGCAAGTGTGTCTTATTTGTAGTTTTTTTTTAATTAAAGAAAAACATTTCACTTTAGCTTAAATAAGAGTACTGATACGCAACGAGTCCCAGGTTTCTTATTAAGTGGTGGAATGTAAATTTTTATTTGGATCAAAACGAATCTATCTATCTGGCATAAAAAGTATGTGTAACGACCAATGAAATAAGCCATAACCATGTAACTAGCACATTTTCTACGTAAAACGCAACCGAGCGGTTATCGACTAAATTACAACAACGTATCTAAAAACTGCAAACATGGGTCATAAAATTCTCCGCTGTAACTCTTATAGCCCCGGTACTCGATAAAGGCGGTCGATAAAAATACTTTAGCCATTTATGCCGCACGACAACTTTAACATTTGTATTGGTATGCGTAATTGGTGCAAAAACGTTGAATTAATGACAAGATACGAATTTAATACGCACCCGACAGCTTATTCCGTGTAAGTGCTGTGAAATGGCGTATGTGTATTTTTTTAATGACAAAATGAAGGAGTAGCTACAAGCAAGTTGAGTTTAGCCCGACATCATCATCATCACCAGCCTTTTTTACGTCCCACTGCTGGGCACAGGCCTCCTCTCAGAATGAGAGAGCTTAAGCTGCAGTTCCCAAGGGGGCCCAGTGCGTATTGGGAACTTCACACACACCATTGAATTGCTTCGTAGGAGTGTGCAGCAGGTTTCCTCACGATGTTTTCCTTCCCCGGAAAGCTCATGATAAATTACAAATTTGACGACTCGGCTACAGATAGCGAATCGTATCTACACTGCGCGTTAGGGCTCTTAAGGCTCTCGGTCTGAAACATGCCGGGCTAAATTATATACGTGAGTGATCTATTTACTTAACTTTACTTGAGTCTTGAGGTACCTAGTTTCATGTTAAAAGTATTGACTAAATAACTACGTTTTTATTATAATGATCAAAAATCTTAGTTCCATCAATGACAAAATACACAGACTACACGTAACTGATACCCGAGGCAGAATATTTCAATTGTAACTTATAAACACAGAGTTTTAGTCAAAAAAATGTACCTATTGAGCCTTTAACAAAATTCGTATCTAATCTTGTATGAATTAGTGTAACCGACATACTTACACGCAATGAGAAAAAAACTACAAATAAAATAACCTAACCAACTTAGAAAAGTTGAAAAACCCCGACATATACATTTCGAAGTTTCATTATCTCAAAAAAAGATTTGTACCTATTTTTATGAAACTAAGCTAAAAACTATCACGATTAAACTACCTAGCTTTTGATTCGAAAAAATCACCTGTTTAGGAGCTACAATGCCACAGACAGATACATGAATACACCTATAAACAGGTGAAACTTATAACACCCCTCTTTTGCGTTGGTCGTTAAAAAGTAGATACATGGTTCTATCTACATCGCAAGAACAGCGCCAATGACAGTTATACCTTAAACAGCCAACATGCGCCCATCATTAAATAGTTTGCATGTCTGTCATGACAGTATGCGTGTACGCATGCTGTTAATGCAATTGCCGCACTATTTATTAGTCATTTGCGTTATAGTTTAGTTTTTGTTCATTTTAATTGGTGACATCAATGTCGCTCGCGTTTGTTTAATGTCAATGAGTAGGATACGCTGAGGATAAACTGTTGGTAGTACACCAGGGGGTCGATTTCTGAATCCCACTTGGTGACTAAATTCTCACCCATGACATTGATAAATATCACTATTTGCCAAAAGTCTTATTTTTTAATGTCATACCCGTCAACTAACACGTAGCTAACTTCCGTTTCTGTCGTAGACAAGCGAGTCAACAAAGTGGATTGAGGTTAGCTGTCACTGCCAGTGGTCAAGAAGTCACTCAGTGACCTCGTTTACGAGTGGATGGGGGCATTCGTATTTGATATCATGGGCATGAGAATTTTAGTCACCGGTGAGATTAAAAAATAGGAACTTTTTAGAAATCACTATATTTAGTCATCGGGTGAGATTCAAAAATCGATCCCCAGGCGGACCCCGAACCACCTAGAGACGGTCGGTTGAGAAAGAGATCTCTCAAGTCGGGTATCTCTGGCAGGACCTTGTAGACACAGCTCCAGGATCGTGATGCATGGAAGTCCCTTCTGCGAGCCCTATGCTGAGGGAATTCAGGAACACATCATCACTATCATTAACGAACCGGATAAATACAAAGAACTAGCTGTTGCCCGCGACTTCGTTTGAGAGCGAAAAGTGTTTTAAGATTTGCTCAAGCAAATGATTTGCGTTTATAGCTTGCTTCTGTCAATTAGTGATTAAATGGGATGTTTCAAAAGAATATATATAATTAGAAACGTCTAAGTTCGCCAAATAAAATAGAAGATAGACGTTGTGTCGTATCAGGAGGTGAAAGAACTTGCATTGGAAAGAATGGACTGGAGACAACTGCATCGACAAGAGTAGCACTCTTAAATAAGATGATGGTGAGGTCGCCAATGCATCAATCTGGGTTTGACAGTTAATCACTAGGTTTAAAAGTTGACCCTTGAGTTAGTGAGTTAACTGCATAACCTATTTGTCGCATAAGTCTTCAATAATGACTTCATTCTGTTACTGTCCTAAAATACATACTATTTATTTTCTTAATTTGTGTTATTGACAAACGACAAAACATTTTTAAATCCTTTTTCAGTATTATTAAATACATTATTTATATAAGTTATGACACTCCTACCAAGAAATTCAATGGTGTGTGCGGAGTTCCTGATCTGCACTGGTTCCGCGTGTGAACTATAGTCAAAGCCTTCTCACCCTGAGAGGAAGCCTGTGCCCAGCAGTGGGATGTAAACAGTGATGATGATGATGATGATGATGATGATGATGATAAATTTTAACCAATCAAAATACCAATCATTGATACATCATCCATTATTTCATTACATAATTATCTTAGATTTTCTTTTTTGTTTTCGATTTGCACCACACAAATGAGTAGAATAACATTTTGCTACATTATGTATCAATATGTCGTAGAATAGTAATATTATTGATATAAACTAATTTATGTGTTGTTTACAGCTGGTTTATGGATTTATGCTAAAGATAAATCGCGTCGTAACTTACATGATATAAAATTAAATCATAATATTAATTTCAACAATCAGATTTTTTAACTGCGTAATAATATCGGACTCTATCTGGGCTGTTTTAGATCTTCTCCACAAGAAAAATAATAAAAAACAGACAGACAGACATACGGACATGACGAATCTATAAGGGTTCCTTTTTGCCATTTTGGCTTCGGAACCCTAAAAATCTTCTTAAAAACTGTCAAAAAACCGCATTGTTTTTGGAAAGTACGTAGACATAAAAGTGGTAGTTTTATTCTAGTTCTTTTTTCACATCTGTTGATTGTTCAAGAAATGAAGTTTGTTTAACAACTTTATTCGGAAATTTCAACTTTGTTTTACCGACTTTAAATGTTTTAATAAATAAATTAACATGAGCCCGATCAGTTAAATATTTAATTAACATTGTCCAGATGAATTGAAAAACTGCCGGTAATCTAAGTAACATCTAACTACCGAAAATAATTGTAATCACGTAACGCTACCCTAACACGAAAAACTGACGTAAGTACAAAATAAAAAAAAAAGCTCTAACGAAAACAGGGACGCCAAATTGAGTATTCACGATAGCGTGGGCTGGGTCTTAACATTATTTATACGACACTTAGTGAACGGATTAAAAATGTTTATCGTCTGTTATGAACGCAAAATAATATTCGTCGCACAATAAAAGAAACTGTCGCGACGAATAAGGTCGTAAGCGCACTTAGGCGTTTTTCGAGAATCCGCGCCTGAATGGTGTTGATGTTGACGGGACTATTATTTATATGAGGCAATGCTGCATTACGCCGAATAGCCGTATGGGTAATACATAGGTAGTCTGTTTAAAATTTCAGATCGCATTAGATCATAAATGGCGAATTTCCTGGTAAAAGCAAAAAATACCTACTTAATAGTTATTAGAGAAAATTATCTATAAAAATCGAGTGTTTTCGTTCTGGGTATTCAAAATTTTGTCTTTTAAATACCTGTTTGAACTGTTTTTTTTTTTTGTTTTTTTCCCTCTCTTTCCTCAGTCATTCTACTTTTTTGGTTTGTTTTATGATAAATAAGATACCCTTAAACTAAGTTCAAACAAAGTGCTAAATCTAAAGTGAAACAACTACACAGTTATAAAATGTTTACGTTAAAAGGATTCGGCGATGAATAATGACATAACTAATAAACAACAACATAACACATACATAACATAAATAATGACTGTATCATGTTTTGTTTTGTTTTCGTTTTTTTTGTGGCAATAAACATTTTTTTCTTTCTTCCTTTCTTTCTTTACAACAATTACCTATTTGCCCACGGAACAGTTGGTGCCCAAGTTCGAATCGCACTTAACCGTTTTTTTTCTTATGCCTTTAATATATTCCGCCACCTACTTACACTGATTTATCGGCGTGGTTTAATGGTCTGACATTAAAAAGTAGTTTGGAAACGACAAGTTTTCAGAATTCGTTTTAATTCTGCGAGCTGTGAGAAATTATTGTACCAAATACCATTTATTTTAGAAATTTTAGCACTTCTATTAGAAACGATAGAGTGCTCAGTCAATTTATAATTTAAAAAAAAGGCAGACGAAATGGAATGGGAGTGACTAAATTAACCAAACGTTTTATGAAATAAAAGTATGTATGTAGGTATGTACACATTTTAAATAATAATAATGCACAATGAAATTTAAACTACTAAAATATTATTAAGTACGTGTAATAAAATTAAAGTACCCGTGTAGTTAACTTAATTAATAAATTATAAGTAATTAGGTACAATCGTAAGTCAGTAATTTGTTGAAGCAAGGCTGCAATAAAAGTGCAATATAACATCATTTGTTACTCTCGACAAAAGGTAATAAAATGAACCCGAATGATTAATACAATTGCACAGCAATAATTAACATACATTTAATTCCAGATAATAATGGACAAATTAATTGGCCGCTTTATTCTGTTTTGGTTGAGACTTGAGACGTTTTCAACTGTTTAAGAAACTAAACGGACACAAGTTACATCTTGTGTTTGACTGTATCAATTTATTGAACCAGGCTTTAACTACTTAACTTTATAAATGAACTAAGGGACATCTGTACGTATGTATCTATATGTCACTACATGAACCCACTGTTTCATGCAACAAGGGCGGTTCTCCCGACGCGGGGATCGCTCATAAACTACCGCAGACACAATTCAATATTCAAATTTAAGTTTTTATTCAGCAAATAGGCAGATTAATGCTCTTTTACACGTCTTTTTTTTTTTCAGTCTACCAGCGCTTTCGGAAAGACCATAATTGCCAAGAAGAATGCGCCGCAAGAAATTTGGCACAAAGTACCTATTTTTTTCTAAAAACAAGTTGCATTAGTTCTTATAATACGTAACCACAGATAAATTACACAAAGAAACCTCACTCTATCATTGAAAAATTAAGAGAGAAGGATTAATAAAATATGAACTGTTATACTTCATTAATTTTAGAATTAGAAAATTAAAGGTTAATTTCACACACGTTTTTAAGTAAACCAAAGACGTTTTATAATTGTGTTATCTTCTACGAGGAAACGTAATAAATACCATTAATATAGTATTATTACGCATATTTTTTACGCATATTATTACGAAAAAGACGGGTGTTATAAGTTAGACCTATGTATCTTCTATCCGATTTCGATGCGGTTGTTTTAATCGAAAGCTAGTTTAATGGAGATGGTTCATTGCTTAGTTTAATTAAATTCGGTTTACCCATTTTTGAAATATTGAGCTTTTATATGACTATGTCGGGGGTTTTCAACTTTTCTAAGTTGGTTAGGTTATTTCCCATTTGTCTTCGAATTGCCGAGAAAACGGGTGATAATTTGACCATTAATTCAAATCTTGAAATAAATGGAGTATACAATTATTACGCAAAATACATTGCGTGTTTTTTTATAAAAATAAAGTTCATTATTGAGCAGTCTGCAGCGGTTTACGAACGGTTTTTCGCGGCGGGAGAACCGTGCGTGTAACATTGCCTTAATAATACGTATGTAGCTTTCATGCAAGAGGTAGAAGTAGAAGGGTGGGTTTTGAATTGGGACCATACATAAGTGATTCCAATTTGAACTGATAATTACACATGCAAAGAATTTATATTTACAGGTGTATTGAATTTGAACCTGTTTTCTTTTAGTTCAAAATAGTTTATAACCACCATTTTTAAGCCTCTAAATTATAAGGCACTTTTATGACTATGAACAGACGCAATAATTCACTCACACAGCTAACTACAATAAATTATGCGCCCAGTCACAGAACACTCATACAGGAGACGACAAGGTGCGCTTTCCCGTCTGCCAAAAACATGACAAGCTATGATCATTTTGGTCATAGGAAATGGCAATTATGTGCATGTTTTGGCGTTTGTGTGACGGTTTGTTTTGGTACGAGTTTGTAACAAATTTTGACATGTCATGACCGTTGACGAGTGCTCTCCGTGTATACCTCGCTCTTCAAAAGATGGCTAAAAATAGATTGATAAGCTGAAGACAACTCCTGTTAAAGTGCTCTGTAGCCCAAGTCACTATTACATCTAATAACACGCAGTGGTTCCCAACCTTCGGCTCTACTAATAAAACGTCAAGTTTTATTACACTCCTTTAATGCTAGTTGTAAAATGGCGTTTTAATAGCTATAATATAGCCTTGTTATCGCAAAACCGAACTATGATGCCTGATGCGTATTAAATGGCGGGTTCCGCTTTGTACCTACTGTGCTTAGTTTTTCTTTAATAAGTGTCATTCGATGATAGGTTTAGTTTATTGCTGCTTCAAAACGAATTTACATAATATAGTAGATAGATTGAAGGTGACGTATCGTAGTGTTACCACCCCAACAGTTTTAAAAAAGCGGTTATAAAGACCTTTCATACATTAAATAATTATTATTACTGCAATAAAAGCAATAAAATTGTGGTCGATAAATTGTGTTTAAGATTGTGTTTTTTCTAGGTATCTATTTGAAAACTGCTTCTTAATTTTATTATTTTAAGTTTTTTTTTGTAAAAACTAATTTTACTTTATGCTTAAGAACTTATGCACATGTGTAACAAATAGTAAACATTACAAAAAGTGGATCAAATCAAATATCTCAAAGTTGATGAAACTTTTTAAATCTGTAATTTATGTCCGGTTGTTATAGAATGATGAATAGCGCATCTTATCCAAAATTAAGGCGCACTTGACCACTCAAAACTGATCCTTATACTCAAACCACTAAGGACTAAGACAGGTGAAGTTTCCAAATCCAGTGGTCGACAACTCCTGAGCATTTGTATAATTACGTAGGCGTGTAATAGTAAATTAATTATGGTTAAAGAAATACTCAGTGTTGTTAATTATAATCGTGTTTCGTATGTTTAATTGACGGTTCTGTTAGAAAATGACTTGGTTTAATTGAAATCGTATCTAGCGGGCGTGAGAATGACTTTAGGTTTTCTTGTGTAAAAAGATAACAATATTTTAATTACCACTTTATTTTCTGATCTCATGAGTCATGCGATAAAAAATATTGAGTGCTAAACTAAGGCAGGAAATTATTTATTCACTTTATAATTGTTATTATGCGTCATGCCATTTTTTGCAAATAAACAAGTTAACTGTTTATTGTTAACTTGAGATGTTTCAATTGAACTTAAAAAAGGAACTACTAAACATTACAGAAACAACGCACAGCTCAATTTATACAATTCATCGGCTTCATCAATTAATATGATTACATATAAAAGAGCCCAAATACAACCATTTTGCACCTATACTGTGCAAATTTTGCACCTTTAACACAAAAACCTGACATCCTGTATCTACACAGTGACAGTTTTGAAAACGGTCGAATTTGGAAGCACCACACCCTCCACAAGCGGCGTCGCCACGAGCATGTTCGCAGTTCATTGCTCGTCCAACTCGCTCATTGCACAACGGTTAACTTACAACACTAGCAATGTATTAGGAAATGGTTTTCCGCGTCGCTAGTCGTTACTCGTGACCAGGCCGGTAGACAAACGAACCAATAAATCCGCCGGCTGCAGGTGCTGATGATATATGGCCGCGGAGTAAGATAGAGTGCACCGGATTTGAGCTGACGAAGTTTGATACCGCCATTTATGTTTTAGAGGCTTTGGAAATGTATAATTATATAAAAATTTTAAAAACGTAAACTTAAAAGTGCTAATGAATTGGGCAGTGTCGGGCAATGGGATCTATCATTGCTTCTTATGGCGACTGGTGCTTCAAATTTATCAGTAATCAGTTATTTATTTGCTCAAACATGGTACAGAGAAGACGGTTTACTTACAGTTTATTATGCTACATGTTTCATAACATAGACATGCAAATGCCATAAAGTTGCATGCATCGTTACAAGCTATGAAGTGTGACTCTGTGACCTTAAATAACTCTTTTGCTCCCCCGTAATTCTCAAAATATCCAGCTAAATTCTACCTTCTTCTAGTGCCTCTCCCATATTTCACCCGGTCTTTGGCGAGGTTGAAAAGCTCCGCGACACTTGTGATTCCGGTCCACTCCTGGATATTGTGCAGCCACGACTTCTTCCTACGTCCAACAAAATTGTATCATTATCTCTTTATTTCACGTAATTTTAGGTTTTTTTGTGAACTGGTTAGTAAGCGACACATAATGATATATCATTTCCTACATTTATCAATCATAATAAATCTATTTGCCAAACATTGCTACAAGTAAAAACAAATTAGTTACGACAAACTCTGCTAGTCTGAACGGTTTACGTTAATAGAGTCATTTATCAACCTTGTATGTTTTTAATCGTAACTGCTACCATTGCCGATACTATTTCTAAATAAGGTACTAGCTGTAAATTAATGACAGTTAAAATTACTTCCGGCCCGTTTTCATATTTAAAAATGAAAATGAATTCTCGAATTTGGGTTTGAACAGGACGACCGTAAAAATTAAAAATACAAAAAGTTAGTTTATACCGACTATTTCATTTCAAAAAATCTGTGTTTTGTTACAATTTCTAAAAAGACTCAAGACATTGTTCACAATGTCTCATCAGGAAGTCATGAATTGTAGAACACTTTGTAAAATACGGAGCTGTGTCCCTAAACGCGTAAGCCACAGCGTCAATTTGCGCTCCAAAAATGTTTAACACCACTGGAATTTGCAAAACTAACAAGCCAACCAAACCCGACCTTAAGACCATGAGGCTTAGTGTAATATCGCTTGCTTCATTCGCAGCTTGGTAGCTTAGAGCATTAAAGAAACTGGAGACGTCAACGACTTTCTGTAAAATGTATAAGACTTGCAATAATAATCCTCTAAATATGTGAGAGTGTGATTGTGTACGTATAGCTCAAGTATTTGACTCAGGTTCATTTGGCTCAGATGTTTGACTTCAATTTTATTAGCAGACTCTGTGTTTTACAAATAATACGGAATAAAAATACCTTGTTGAAAGCATATGGTTGGGCAAGTTTGATTGAAAGTAGAAGTTGTTTACAAAGGAATAAGTTTTTGATGTTTATTTAAATAAAGTTGAGAAATGTTTCCATAGATAACTTAATCGATGTTGAAAGTGTCAACGCGTCAAAAACTTAACTTATGATTATGACAATCTTGCTGCCAGACTTTTCCGATCACTTATACTGAAATATCCTGAAATCCTTATTTTAACACTTTGTAGAAATTAGAGCACATGTCGCCTCCAGTTGTTTTACTGCTCCAAGCCTACCCACGATCTCCAGGGGCGCATAACTCTCGGTCGCGTGCGTCGGCGGCATATTATTTTTAAATTATTAACGCTTTAATGGAATAATTCCGATATGCTAATTCCACGATGAACGGGCGTTGATCACGACATTTTTATATAATAATAGTTATATACTCGGGTCCGGTTAATTATTGTACGTTTTGCAATTTATTTGCGTGTTTTTACAATATACTGGGAATCTTATTTCTTATGTTATTACTCTCGCATAATGCTTGATATTTTTTTGTGGAAATTATGATTGATAACTTGGTCTCCAGAGGCGCTTTTCCAAAAGTGAAATCTGAAAAATTGGATGCCCAAAGATGCTTTATCAGACTATGCTTATCTGAAATAATTCTCGTGAACAGTTAAGTTTCCAGATTTTTTTTTTAAAGTTCCTAATTTTTTTAATAAAAAGGTATTTGAAATAAAGAAGCGTGAGTGTTTCAGTCGTACTTTTTTAACCCCCGATAAAAAGAGGGCTGGTATAAGTTTGACCCGTGTATCTGTGTATCTGCCTGTGGCATCATAGCTCCCAAGTGGATGGACCGATTTCGATGCAATTTTTTTAATCGAAAGCCAGTTTAATGGAGATGGTTCTTAGCTGAGTTTTATTAAAATCGGTTCACCCGTTTTCGAAATATTGTACTTTGAAGTGACAATGTCGGGGGTTTTTCAACTTTTCTAAGTTGGTTAGATTAGGTTATTAATTTATCCCTTTATAGATTAATACTGTAAGCACCAGAGGGATTTTTTAAGTCACATCAAACATCGTGAGATAGAATGACAAGCATTTGCCAAATATGGCCAAGTGAACTGTGCCCCAAGCACAAATACTCGAATCCTATGTATCGTAAGCGAGTACTAACCTTATCAAGGAAATTTGTATGACGTTTAAAACAGCGCCCCCTTTGGGCGTATTTGCTAAAATTTTGTATGAATTTTCTCGATGACGATACGATAACTATTAAACGTAATAACGTAACGTAGGTAACGACCTAAGATTTGAATTTTCGTACTCGGGGCTCTGTCAGTAAAAGACAGCGTTGGGTTCAGTGTGATGGATGAAATGTCATATTGGCATTCACTAGGTATCGTAAAGTGACATTAACGCTAGAATATGCTCATTTGAAAATTATATAACGGCCAACCTATATAGTTAGAAGGTTGTGTCATCATAAAGTTTATACATATGCCTTTTAGTCATAATGGAACACTGTTAAAACTACACGAACTAAATAATGCAACATTGTTAAAACTACACGAACTAAATAATGCAACATTGTTAAAACTGCACGAACTACTTAATTCATATAAAACTGACGCTTGGGTTTATGTTAGACGTGACTAATGGTTATAGCTGAATAATAGGCCGTTTTAAATGTATTCAAATGTAATTGGCTCATTTTAATAAAGTTTAGCGCAAAAATACAGTTAGCTCCTTTATTCTTGACTTTATTCGTGGCATTGTCCGAGCGACGGGACAGCCTGTTGAACCTGCGAGTATAATTTTCTTTTATTTAATAACAATAATAATAATAATTAACGAGAACTGCATGCGAGCGTACTTTGGGGCGACAGAGGGAGGAACTAATCTATCCGGGTACTGTGCCCGGATGCTTCCTCTGTTTCAGGCTCTTGAACCGACCATCACCGTGACTGCGCAGCGGCTATCGGATCAAGTGCGGGTCATCCGGCGCAACAACATGCTGGATGACTTAACACTTGATAGACTGCGACTGGAAGTGCTCTCTGCCCGTGCGGCTTCCACCTCGGCGCGGGACCCTCCCGCCACATCACCGGCCCCGGTGCCCGCACTCGACCTGGCATCGGGGGTGGCGCGGGTCGGTCCCCGTGCCGACGAGGACGGCTGTACCGATCATACAGTTAGTACCCAGACCAATGAGCAACTGAGGAGGGCTCTGGAGGAGGCGATAACGCAGTATCGCTTCACACGCGATTCTAGGCCACGATTACCGCGCTTGCCCACGAATAGACGTAATCTAGCGCTAATGGGAGCCCTTGACGCTTTGCTAGACCCGTACATAAGGGCTAGCGAAGATTTAACTGATACACACTCAATCATGTACTGTGGGGCCATCGCAGCGTGCCGTGTTGCTCGTATCAAGTTTTCGGACGCTGATCGAGCACCTAGGATCGCTGGTGGTGTCCCTACATGGCAAGTGCGGATTGAGCGGCGTATCAGTTCGTTTTGGACCCTCATTGCAAAGCTGATCTGCTTCAGGGGGGGCAATAGCCGCCCCCGAGTCATGCGCTTTGTGAACCAGGCCTTCGCGGGGACTGGTATAAGGCCCTGTGATTATATGACCTGTGTCACGGAGCGCATTGACTTTCTGAAGCCGAAAGTCTATGCGTAGGCAAGCCGTATTCGTCGCTACAGAGAGCGTGTGGACCGATTCCAGCAGAATCGCCTTTTCCAGAGTGACCAAAGGAAGGTATATCGGAAGTGGGAGGAAACCGACCAATGTGTATCTGACGGACAACTGCCGTATGCTACTGCTATGATTAACTTCTGGCGTAGTATCTGGTCAGCTCCCGTCGAATACAACGAGGGCGAATGGATGAGCGTTGTTGAACGTGAGTGCGATGAGTGCGGATGGATTGCACAACTTCTGGCTGAAGTGGTTTCGATGTTCACACACAAACGTTTGGCAACGCAGTTCCAGCAAGCCCTCGAGCTCGGTTCCCTGCCACTTCTTTTAACAACTGGTATCACTTTCCTGCTCTATAAGTCCGGTAGTACCACGGAAGCGAAAAACTACAGACCCATCACGTGTTTGCCCACACTGTACAAACTCCTTACATCCATTTTGATAGCAAAAATTAACGCGCACATCGTTGCAAACAACATCTTGGCCCCCGCTCAAAATGGATGCAGGGTTGGGTCCCGTGGTACTAAAGAGCTCCTCCTCATAGACATGACCATTTGCCAACGAATCTGGCAGAATAGAGGGACCCTCTCTGCTGCCTGGATTGACTACAAGAAGGCCTATGATTCGGTGCCTCATTCATGGCTGAGGAGGATCTTAGAGCTGTATAAAGTTGATGCAACTTTAAGATCCTTCTTAAGCACGTGCATGGGGCAGTGGACCACAGTCCTTCGTTAACCGGGAGGTAGCGATGGCCCCTCTGGTCCGCAGGACTCCATAAGTATTGAACGAGGGATCTTCCAGGGTGACAGTCTAAGTCCATTATGGTTCTCCCTAGCACTGAATCCGCTCAGTACTCTGCTGACGGATTCAGGACTAGGTTGCCGGCTCCGGAGAGGGGGTGAGGTCATCTCTCATCTGCTTTATATGGATGACCTCAAGCTATTTGCACCAAACTACCAGAACTTGTTGGAGTTACTGAAAACAACAGAAGTCTTCAGTAATGCCATCAAAATGGAATTTGGTGTAGACAAGTGTGCAGTCATACATGTACAGCGGGGAAAAGTTGTAAATTCACCGAATTTACAACTTTCTGAGACAATGTCCCTCAGATCTATCTCCGAAACTGAAACCTATAAATATCTTGGTATGTCACAGTCCTTGGGTATTGAAGGTAGGAATATCAAACAGACGGTGAGGGAGCGATTCTTTGGCCGCCTGGCAAAAGTACTCAATAGTCTTCTGTCGGGTGGCAACAAGGTGCGCGCCTTCAACGCCTGGGTGATGCCCCTGCTCATATACTCCTTTGGCATACTAAGATGGAATCAGACTGAGCTGAATGCCCTGGATCGAAGGGTTCGTTCATTGCTCACTGCGCATCGCATGCTACACCCGCGCTCGTCTGTTATGAGACTGTACATTCCACGGAAATGTGGAGGTCGTGGTTTTTTAAATGCCCAGGACCTCCACAACCGTGAGGTGTGCAGTCTTAGGGAATTTTTCCTGAACAACGAGTGTGGGATGCATCGCGATGTAGTGGCGGTGGACAAATCCTTCACTCCTCTCGCCTTGGCAAAAGAGAACTGGCGCAGACCTAAGGTATGGAGCACCGAGGACCGCAAGACTGAATGGGAGAGTAAGGAGCTACACGGGCGGTTCTATAAGGCCCTCATGGGGCCCGATGTAGACCTCCTCGCGTCGGTGAACTGGCTACGCTTCGGGGACCTCTTCGGGGAAACCGAAGGTTTTGCCTGTGCAATTGCGGACGAAGTTATCATGACTAATAACTACCGCAGGTATATCCTGAAGGACGGTACGGTCGACATCTGTCGGGCATGCCGCCGTCCCGGGGAGTCACTCAGGCATATTATCTCTGGTTGTTCTAGTCTTGCTAACGGCGAGTACTTGCACAGACATAACCTTGTAGCCAGGATTATTCACCAGCAACTTGCTCTATCATTCGGTCTTGTGGACTTCGAAGTGCCGTACTATAAGTACACACCTGCACCAGTTCTTGAAAATGGTCGTGTCACGCTCTACTGGGATCGATCTATCATCACGGACAGGACTATTGTCGCCAATAAACCTGATATCGTGCTGATAGATCGATCGAAGCGCCAGGCAGTGCTCGTCGACATCACGATCCCCCATGACGTGAACCTCGTGAAGGCCGAGAAGGACAAAGTCAGCAAGTACCTTGACTTGGCTCACGAGGTTACCGCCATGTGGCCTGTTGATTCGACGATCACTGTCCCGATAGTCGTTTCGGCGAACGGTCTAATAGCGAAGAGTCAAGGGTCAGATACAGAAGGCGGTACTCCTGGACACGGCTCGGATAGTCAGGAGGTTCCTCTCTCTGTCGCCCTGACCACCGGTAGCTTAGGCCCCGCCCCGCTGCCGGCGGCACCCTAGGTTAGGTTTTTATAATGTTTTTATATTTTGTATTAATATTGTTTTATTACTTTTTATATGAATATTGTGAAAACCTAGCCTAAGATTGCAATAAATATACGATAATAATAATAATAATAAACTTATTTTCTCAGGCATCAATCCCATTTAATTAAATTAGATTTATAATTACAACGACAACAACAATTATGAATACAATACACAACATTACAATTTATTTTAGTCAGTTTGTATTTTACGTATTTTGTAAATTTCGTGAACTGTATGGACCTGGTCTGAAAATAAAATAATTGTTATTTGCCTGAAACTGTTACAAAATAAATGCTATCGCTTTCAAAGACAAGGTCCTATTTGTCAATTTTCTTAGATGCTTTATAAAATATGTGAGATCTTTTTATCCTATTCATGGACTTCTTTTTGCCATAAAATAACAAGACGTATCATTCTTACTAATGCCCCAATAATATTTTCAAAATTAGAAGCCCAGAAAAGGAGACTCGAAAAATATAACTATAATTATTTTATACGTCGACGATGTTATTGAAAAACAACAAACAAACATACAAGTAATATCAGTCGTTAGAAGTATAATTAAGTCAATAATCGCATATCGCAACATAATTATTCGAACGCCAACAATCATTTGCATTTTTTATGTTTCTTAATACGCGCTTATTACTAAAGTAATTGCACGAAGGAATTAATAGTTTTTAAACAGGTACCATTGTAGTTAATCATGCCATAGTGTATTTATTTCTACCAATGCGTTCATTTTAAAATAATGGCTACGGAATTCCTAATTTAAAATTTTGAATGAAGCAAGATGAGCTTCATTTATGTATGGAACACCTGTGCTTAGCTTAGGATTTTTTAATACAACATGTTCCAGAATTTTATTTCATGGTGATCTGAAATATAATTGATAACAGTGTAGTTTCCTTTTCACTATTCATTGACATCGCAGTTTTGAGAGTCTATAACCAAAAACAAAAAATAATGTCTTTGTCCTGGTCACCCCGATTTGACACTTCTTTTTCGCGCATACTAACGACATCGTGGATATTTCCGAATTTGCAAAACTAATAGGAAATTGTAATGGATGAAGAAAAACTATTGAGAAAACTAGATTATTACGCTAATAAAATTAAAAGACTTCGTCGAAAACGTGATCGTACACGCGAACGCAGTCGAAGCCGTGTGCGCAGCCGCAATCGCTCGCGACAGCGCAGGTCCCGAAGCCCCGTGCGGGAACGGAGCCCGCTGATGTGTTACTCAGATACACCATATGATCAAGATAAAGAAAGTAAGTAGATGGTGAATAAGTGTGATTGTGAAAAATCTTAACCTCAAACCTTTGAAGAATAAATACTGCGAGCTTTTAACCACTTACGTTCCGTGTTGGTACGAGATACTTTAAACACGAAGATCAACTTTGGTACGCGATACCAACTTTGATGTAAAATAGTAATTTTGGTACGAGATACCAATCCCATAAATAATCCCATACGAGATATGGCATTATGTTTATAAACCATTTAATGTGCCTCCCCGTTTCAGATGATTTTACCGGCGCTAATTCGGATCTGGAAGATACGGCTCAGATTCCTAAGGAGAACCCACAAGATACCACAGACCCAGAGCAAGAAAAGTCGAATCAACAGGTGGAAGATCCTCCACTGACAGCACCTGAGCCGAGTGAGGAGTTGCTGAAAGCACTGGGCCAAGATTATGTCGACAACAAATCATATGAAGGCCAAATTAATGAAAACATCAGCAAGAGATGGAATTATATTCTCACACATGGGTTGTCAAAACTAGAAAAAGATGAAATTAGCAAAACAATTTTGTTGCCGGAAAATTGCAAATTGCTGGATGCTCCAGTTCTTAACGAAGAAGTTGCTGCGGGAATCTCTGAAAGTGGGAAAAATAGGGACAAGAGTGTTGCTTACCAACAAAAGCAAATTGGGATTGCCTTGACAATTATTGGCAAAGCCATGTCAAGTATTATGGAAGATTCGCTTGACAAGGTTGTCTTGCTGAAATCTTTGAGTGAAGCTACAAAATTGTTAACAGACCTGCATTTTCAACTAACCAAGACTAGAAAGACACTAGTTGCACCACAACTTGACAAGAATTTTCTACAAATGACGGAAACAACTATGAGAAATCAATTTTTATTTGGTGAAAATTTAGGAGACAAAATTAAACAAAATAAACAAATACAGCAAAGCACCAACTCCATAAAGAAAGTAGTACCAACTAAAATGGCCAACTCTGCTCCCATTAAGAATAAATATCCGTTAAACCGCAGTGGCCCACCTCGGCAGATGCAACGACAACCAGTAAGAGCGATGGCACGAGGGGGGCCGCAGAGTCGAACTGCACAGCCATCGCAACGCAAGCAAACTTACTCCTACAACCAACCGCGTTCCGAGAGAACCCGGGGTGCTCACAGCACCTACACCAACAGGAGATAAACAATCAGGTACATGCAGGCAATTTAAAAAATTACTATGCTTGTTGGGAGGCTCTAACAAGTGACTCGATTATACTCGAATGGGTTAAGGGATATCATATCCCTTTTATAAATTACCCAGTTCAAAGTATGGTTCCTAAAAACAATTTATCAGCTAGCGAAAGTGTCCTTATGAGGGAAGCTATAAATAACCTTTTGTTATTAGGAGCTATTACTCCATGCTACCACACACAGGATGAATTCATTTCAAAAATATTCCTTATACCTAAACCTAATGGCAAACAAAGATTTATTTTAAATTTAAAGCCTTTGAATAAGTTTATAAAGGTAAACCATTTTAAAATGGAGGACATTCGAACTGCCATCAGATTAGTTGATTACAACTATTACATGTGCTCAATAGACCTTAAAGAATCATACCTGTTAGTGCCCATAGCAGATGAGCACAGAAAGTATTTGCGTTTCGAGTTTGATGACATATTGTATGAGTTTACAGCTTTGCCATATGGTTTATGTACGGCTCCAGGAGTGTTTACTAAAATTTTGAAACCTGTGGTCAGCTACTTAAGGAACTTGGGCTTTCTTTCTACAATTTACATAGATGATTATTTGTGTATTGGGCGTACCTATAATGAGTGCTCGGAAAATATGAAAACTACCATCAATATTTTGAAGTGTTTGGGTTTCATTGTTAACTTTGAAAAAAGCAATTTAGTACCCAGCAAGTATTGCAAATTTCTTGGTTTTATGATTAATTCTGATTCTTTGTGTCTAGAGTTGCCTCAAGAAAAAAGAAATGGTATAAGGATAATGATTGAAAAATTTCTAAAATTAAAACACTGTAAAATAAGAGAATTTGCAAAATTACTGGGTACATTAGTTGCAGCTTGCCCGGCCATCCCATATGGTATGGTACATACAAAGATTATGGAGAGGAATAAATACCTAGCTCTCTTAAAATCAAAAGATAATTATGATGCTCACATGACATTGGCGGCTGAGATACACCCAGATCTGAGATGGTGGCATAGTAAAATAATGCATAATTGCAAACAAATTAAGCCTAGAAAGATAAACTCAGAAATGTACACGGACTCTTCTTTAACTGGTTGGGGTGTGCACTGCAATGGTGAAAGTGTTGGAGGATTGTGGTCACAATTGGAGCAAAATTATCACATAAACCAATTAGAACTAACAGCAGCTTATTTTGGTCTGAAATGCTTTGCAAAGTTGAAAAGCAATTGTGACATTTTACTCCGAATTGACAACACTACTGCCATAGCGTGCATTAATAAAATGGGCAGTATCCAATTTCCCCACCTAAATGCCATCAGTAGAAAAATATGGGACTGGTGTGAAGTTAGGTCAATTAATGTCCAAGCATCTTATATAAAATCCAAGGAGAATTTGGCAGATGAAGAATCGAGAAATAGCAACATTGACACTGAATGGGAGCTTTCAAATGATGCATTTCATAAAATTAAAAATCAGTTAGGAAGGCCCTCTATTGATTTGTTTGCCACCAGGATTAACGCAAAATGTAAAGACTATGTTTCATGGCATAGGGACCCATATGCATTCGAAATAGATGCCTTCACAATGGATTGGAAAAACCACTTCTTTTATGCATTTCCCCCTTTTGCCCTAATAACAAAATGCTTACAAAAGATTAAAAATGACAGAGCCAGAGGAATTTTGGTATTCCCAGTATGGACGGCACAACCCTGGTACCCATTAGCAAAAATGATGATGGTTACAAAACCTTTGATATTTACACCTAATAGTAAATTACTACTGTCTCCTTTCAGCACAGAACATCCGTTGAGCAGTCAGCTTACCCTGGCAGCGAGCATCTTTTGCGGGAAGCATTCAGACGCAGAGGTTTGCCAGAAAACTCACTAAATATTATGCTGTCATCTATTTCATCAGGTACGATGAGGCAATACAACACTACATATAAGAGCTGGTGGTCATTTTGCCAAGAACATAGTATAAATATTTATGAAGCTTCAATTCCAGACGTAATACTATACCTAACAAAGAAACACGAAACAAATGTCGGCTATAGCTCATTAAATACTGCTAGATCAGCACTTTCTCTTTTGGTCGATGAAAAAATTGGCAGTGACGACCAGGTCAAACGTTTCTTTAGAGGGCTTTATAGAATTAAACCGGCTTTGCGTAGATACACAAATACCTGGGATCCCTCTGCGGTCTTAAGATTACTAGCTAGTTGGGGCGATAACGATCAATTAAACTTTGAAAAATTAAGCAAGAAGCTGGTCACATTGTTGGCCATTGCCACTGCTTAACGGGTACAAACATTATCTGTTATTAAGTTAAAAGACATATGTCCCTCACAAGGCATCATATCTATTAATATAACAGATCTTATAAAGACTTCCGTATCCTCAAAAACCGAAACAGTGATAAAACTACCATTTTTTGATCAAAACCCTGCTGTTTGCCCTGCAAGAGTTTTACAAACATATATCAAAGTTACAGTGGCTATGAGGAGTAAGGAAGAATACTTATTACTCACTAGTAGGCGGCCACATAGAAGGGCATCTAAGCAAACAATAAGCAGGTGGATTAAGGAGGTGATGAAGGAAAGTGGAATTGATACGGAAGTATTTACTTCTCACAGTACTCGCCACGCAGCGACATCATCTGCAAAACGAGCCGGCGTACCATTGGACGCAATCAGAAAAACGGCAGGCTGGTCAGACAGCTCTTTAATATTTGCTAGATTTTATGATGTGCCAGTGAATAACAATATTCCACAAGAAAGCTTTATCAATGCTGTCTTAAATTTTGATTAAGATTAAGGAAAATTTATACCTACTTTTAATTTGAAAATAGTAGTGGATATAGACAAGGTCTTATTTTGTTTCTTTCAAACTATAGTTATTAGCTTATCAAAAAAGGAGTCTGATTAAGAAAGTCTCTAATGACTCAAAAATAAGTTCTTCTGAAATTATTTTATTTTAAGGCTTTCGGTAAGATAAGGTACCACTAAGGTCTGATTGATTTATATAAGCTATACATATATGTAAGCTTTACAAGCACGGGCATTTAATCAAACTTTAAAAATTGTTAAGTACTTTTAAAGTATTATAATTATGTAAAGACAAAAACTTGTCTCGAACGTTGATCTCAATTAAGGTGTGAAATTAATACTTACCAATATAAATATAATTTGATTAAGACAAATTGAGTATTTAATTTTTAGGTAACAACTTCATAATAACCCATCCCATGTCGACATGATACTCTAAACGTCTACACTGTTATCAATTATATTTCAGATCACCGTGAAATAAAATTGAATAATTAGACGAACTTACCTTACGTGAAGTCTGATTACAATTTTATGAACGGTGATCTGAAATATAATTACCCGCCCAGCCCATCCGGTTGAGGATCAACACGCCCAGGTCGACTGGGATAACTCTCTAAAAAGTGTCAAATCGGGGTGACCAGGACAAAGACATTATTTTTTGTTTTTGGTTATAGACTCTCAAAACTGCGATGTCAATGAATAGTGAAAAGGAAACTACACTGTTATCAATTATATTTCAGATCACCGTTCATAAAATTGTAATCAGACTTCACGTAAGGTAAGTTCGTCTAATTATTCAATTAATGCGATAAGACAAAGTTTGGTACTTTTTGGGCGTTTTTGATTGTTAAACCCGATTTAAAACTCAATATGAGTTTTCAAACAAAGAAAAATTTAAGACTGACTTAATTTATTAACATTAAGGTATTAGAAGCTGTTAATTATTACATAAATAACACATTTAATATTGTGCCACATCAGGATTTAATTACTGAACTCAGACTGTAACGTGATGTGATTTACAATGAGAAATAATTAATGAATCTAATCTACCTAATCTATATCTAATATACTATTGTTTTTCAATAGATAAAGATAGAAATCTATAAAGTGTTTGTTAAAATATAATAACGTAAAAATTAGATACCTTAGCGAATTTTTGCAAGAAATAAAACCGCTGGTTTCAGTAAGTTGTTATCAAACCAGCTTTATAATAAATGTAAATTATACTTCCATATTTATTTTTCTTTTCACGCCCATAAAGCCGACTTAATAACTGCTGAGAGCATAAATATGTATCCGTTTATAATGAGTACATAATAATAAAAATATTATTTATGTATTTATGCCAATCGAAGGCAAGGATGCTGTCATGGAGTTGACAAGAAAATCATAATATTGTGCTAATGATTTATAAACGTTTGTAAATTCCTTTGTAGAATAACTAGTAGGTTTTGCAGTCAGATTAGATATTATATTTTTGTTATGATAAGTTTTAAATGATTCGCGGTTAATTACATTAGACATAAAGAGAACGCAGTTACATGCATCATTATCACGGTCAAACACGATATGATACGGGAACGGGATAATATCGGGAGCTCATCAAACCTATAAGGTAAAGGCATTACTGAAACTGAACATACCAAATTTCTCGGTCTTATACTTGATGGCAATTGTAGCTGGAAATATCATATACGAGTAGACGAGTTATGCACAAAACTATCTAAATTTGTTTACCCACTACGCAGATTAATACGTAACTCGTCGGTCGAAGCAGGCACTATGGCCTATTTCGGATATGTTCAGTCTCACCTGGCTTACGGCATTATATTTTGGGGCAACTCTACAGACTGGTTTAGGGCGTTCAAAATGCAAAAGCGATGTGTCAGAGCTTTGTGTGGTGCCACCCAGAGGTTATGTAGACCACTCTTTGCTAAATACAGGATATTGCCACTTCCCTGCCTATATATTAAAGAAGTGGCTATGTTTGTAAAAAAGCATTCGAAACTTTTTGAGCGAAATGTTAAACATAATCGCAATTTCCGAAATAACAAAAAGCTTGCTTATGTATATCGCAACCATTCTGCTCTTTACAGGAATAGTATTTACGTAATGACAATAAAAGTTTTCAATAATATCTATCCCTGACATATTTAAGACATATGAAATTTATAATATGAATATAATATATATAATATATCATATAATATATAACTCGGAGACTGGGACCGGGACGAGACATCGCACACACTGAGGTACATGGTACACATTGAGGTGGTAGAAATAACTGCAGACACATCATGTTTCACTTCTAAGCCAATCTTTATTTGATTAAGGCCTACATCAATGACTCTACCGCACGGTTCGGAAATAACCTCTATTGAGAAGATACCGGCAAGAAACTCAATGAGGTATAATCTTTTCAATAATAACACCATACGAGGTCTAAATTAGTTACAATTGATATCACAGTTAACTCGTTACTATTAACGCGAAATGCAAGTACCATATTGGAAACGTTGGAGAGTTCTGTGCTTGCGCCCATTCACGTGATCTATTGCCAAGATATCATTTAAGACTCAAAATAAGACTCTGTACTTGGGGCACAGGCACTTAGTTCATTAAATCACTAACAATTCTCATTAAAACTCAAAGCACCAAGCCGATGCAAACGGATTACATTACCAACTTGTGCTCAGTCCGACCCCCCGATCAAGAATGCCCTTTTCTTTTCAAAGTTACTAAATGTCATTTCGACCTTATACAAACTACCCACAAATGAGCCAAGCACAGACCACTCCCAAGCAGTATTTATTTGACAGCTGTCACCGCTTGACGTTTCGTTAAAATCATAACAAATGAAGGTAATTTATAACTTTAGACTATGATTAACACCGACTAGTGTATCGATTCTCCGACACGGCCATTCTGACGTCTCACACGTCCTCGTGGGAGGTATCTGTAGACAAGAAAATCTGAACAGTACCCAAAACTTTTCCACTCGGCCTTCCTGACCATAAAAACTAACAATCAAGGAAATAACGAAAATAATTCTATTGGTGAACATAAGTCTCTTTACTTGTCAAGCAAAACTCAAATCAGCACAAAGTTTAAACATTATCGAGTCTCTCTCTCAGCATGACATGAGTGCACAGTGCTGTGTCAGTTGCCTCCATCCAGCAACCTCTACACACAATATCACATGGAATACCTCCATCCAGTATCCATCTCACACAAAACTCATCGCCTCCATCCAGCGATATCCAAAACCAATCGCCTCCATCCAGCGATCGTGGCGACCGATTACACCCGCGAGCCAAACGCACGCCACTCACAGTCGTGGCCGCACTGCGACGGGAAATGAGGCCCGATTTTACGCCTACGCCTACGAATGACCGAAGGTGCAATCAGTCTGAGCCAAAGACACTCACACCAGTGATCAACAATACATACGGACATCAAATGAATTTTGCTTGTCAATCTTAAGAGCTCGAATTAATGGTTCACACCACGAAAAGGTTAATCTTTTCACGTTATCAGTAGCGTAACCAAAATCACGAATTCAATTTACATGAACTTGCTTAGCAAAAATTAAAACACTCGCTTCTCTTGCCTGTCCAAAACCAAAAACTATGATTTATTGTAATCTATGATTTATTGTAAACTGGTTCGCGAACATACACGTACTTACCACTCAAAGCTAGCGACATGAGCGCTACGACAACATAATTAACAAACGTTACCTCTAGTTAGGTACTCAATCGAAACGTATTTTCTTTGTACAAAAAAAACAAACAATTTAAAACACGTTGATTATTATTTCAACACACAACTCTTATTATTCATTGTCACTTATTAAGGGCTCCGATTAACTACACAAGAACCTCACGTGTGATTTGCACACAAACACGGATAGCTAATGTTTGTTTGCTTGACGTTTCGTTAAAATCATAACAAATGAAGGTAATTTATAACTTTAGACTATGATCAACACCGACTAGTGTATCGATTCTCCGACATATATATTATTTATAATTTATTATATGAAATTTAAAAATTCGGTCAATGATTGGCTACTAACCAGATTATTTTACAGCACGATGGACTTTCTCAACAATAAGGGTAATTTGTAATGTTTTAACATAAATATTAATTAAATGATCAATTATATAGGTCAGATTTTAGGTTAAGATTGAGATTTGTATTATGATTATTCTTAGGATATTATTTATAAACTGCTAATTAATTTAACTTTATTGACATTGGCAAATTTTCTTCTCATCACATCATTATTAACGTTATTTGACTTTTTTTTTTCTCTTTGACAAACACTTTTATTATGTTTTTAAATTATTGCACACCATAACTATGGTAGACTATGGAATGGATTATAATTTTATTGTACCAACTTATATTTATACCTATAGTCTGACAATAAAGTTTTTGAATTTTTAATTTTTTGAATTTTTAATTTTTAATCACGGTCAATAAACAGGATGATCAAACCAAATGGGTCAGTAGGGAGAAGTCAGAACCTATAAGTGATAGGGAAATTTGTTTTTAGAAACCATGGCGTCGATTTAAGATTGAATAAAAATGGCATTCAATAATCATAGTGAAATAAGCTGATCACTCACGTACCTATAATGTCGATGATCCTATAGACTTATAATGATAATTATTTCCTATAATGATGATGAGATAGATTGAATATTAGGAACGTCTATTAGACGTCCTCAGCCCCTTATTACCTTCAAACGGATGCTTCATTCAACTGTTATTTTTAGGGTTCCGCACCTCAAAAAGAAAAACGGAACCCTTGTAAAATCACGTTGTTGTCTCTCTGTCAGTCAAGACAATTTTTCACTGGAACGCGTGGAGATATCACGCTGAAATTTAAACAAAATACTCAAGTCTGCAGTCCCTTGAAGCTGTAAAAAAATCAAACTTCTAAGTCAACGCAATCAAAAGATACAGTAATTAAAAAGGTTGTTTCCATACAAATAGCCGTACTGTGAAAACCTAAAGGGTACTTCCAGTTGTCCTCGAAACTTAAAATTTGGTACGAAGGTAGCTCTTATAGCACAACTACTCAGAAAAATCTGAAAATCTCATAATTTTATGTCTGTCTGTATAAATGTCACGGACCAATATAAAATGACCCGACACCCGTTCAGTTTGCTTAGGAGCAGGGCTCTGCTAACACTGGACAACATAAAACACTGGGGAAAAGCGAGAAAAATCTTTATACGGAACCCTCGGTGCGCGACTCCGTCTCGCACTCGGCCGGTGGTAATAATCCAATCGCATTGTTGGACTATGGCGCGTAATAAGCCCAATTATGAATCGTAAAACCTCGCGTTTATGAGCTTGTTATCGGCCATCTTGATTTATGTGGCGGCTCGAGGTTGACGTGGATGCGGTAATGGACTATTATGGTAGCCGTTTGCCGCGGTTTCGCTTGCGCTGTTACTTATTTATTGCTGGTTGGTAAAGGTGGTCTTTTCGCCCTACTTGAATCATTTTAACATGAAACTACTGTGAGACTCAATCATAGCGAAAAAACGTGATCCGTTTGTATGGTGTTTAAAAATAAAGTCGCGAGGTCTACTACTGTTTACATAAGCAGTAGCACTTATCAGCAATCACGACGCCCGTCATCATCCAATGCTTCTGAGCGCCTAGTGTAATCGCCGACCTGGCCAAGAAATACGTCTCGATCGCGTTCGCGTTTAACAATTCTCATACTATTTGACACTTTAACGCAAACGCGATCGAGACGTATTTTGTGCATTTTGATTATACTAAGGGCACTGACATTGAAGTGAAGGTAGTAAGCTTTTGAACGCGTTATTTTGTGGTACCTATTATGGTGACAGCCGAACATGGGTATTAATATTTGTATTTTTAGGGTTCCGTACCTCAAAAGGAAAAAAAAACTAACCCCTTTATGATCAGTTCGATGTCCTAACTACTGCTACACATAGGCACTACTTACCACTTACCATTTCAGCGAACTAGGTATAAAGATATGGAAGCATATTATAAGGCCAATGCATATACATCGTCACACGAAAGTATGACACTGACATGATGACACTCGCACATCGAAAATAGCAGCTCGAAAATGAGCAGCGACACGCGTCGGCTGCGCTCGGCCTTTCTCGACAATGTCCGGTCGAATCATCCAGCTATCCTGCTTAGCGAGGACGGCGTGATTGTCAAGTATGGGTTGTAAGATGCATATTTACTAACATAAAGTAAGGTAATTCTAGTATTTTTCATATCCATTTCTACACCACTTCACGACACACGATGGCATATTTGCAAAATATTAAATTGCGCAAAACATAATGATAATTCACAATCGAAATTCCTGTGACACAAGCTCGCACGTCACGTATGTCACGCCTGTCTGACACACGGCGAAGTTCTCATATTTTTCTAGGCCTATCACGGTACCTATGTGGTGAAGCCATTTTTAGGGTTCCGTGCCTCAAAAGGAAAAAAACGGAACCCTTATAGGATCACTTTGTTGTCCGTATGTCTGTCTGTCTGTCTGTCAAGACCCTTTTTCTCTGGAAGTTGAGATGGGGCAGTAAGGGCAGCTACTAGATCCCTTGCTGCTACGCGAAAATGCTCTTAAGAGACCTTTACTAACTTTTTAAGTGACGACAATCGACATTCACAGATTTTTGATAAAATGTACAGTTAGCGAGAAAATAGTCAGATTTGACTTTTTTTTTAATGCCAATCGGTCCCATTTCTATCAAGGATTAAAACACTCTTTTAGACCAAATGAGGTTAGAGTACTAGAACACCCACAAATCGAAGAAAACTTTTTCCGTACATTTTGTAGGTTAGGTAACTTACTGCCCCATCTCAACTTTCCACCCTGTATAGCAAGTATACTAAATTATTTCAACACCACCATACAATTATTTATCTCGAATATAAACGCTCAATCAATTGACACTATTATAATTCTTGTGGGACGATTGTCATACTTACATAGGCAAAGCGGGTTAATTTAAATATTTCAGCAGTTAAACTTATTAAAGAATTATAAATCAGACCATAACTTAACACTTGACGTGCCGGCTGGGGCAATTAAATATATTTTTGCCTTAAATCAAGATAAAATCAATGGAGTAACACGTAAAAAACAAGGTTAAGTTCGAAACGTTGTTTGGCGAACATTTTTTTTTTGGTCACTCGTAAAAAGTTGTAGTTGGCATGCTGTGAGGTTTTAGTGGTCATTATAATCAAGTAGGTACCAAGAAAAAATAACTAATTTGCAATAGTCAGGTCGTGATTAGATAAAGTAGTTGATGATTGTTCAATAACATTGCTACTTGTAAAAAGCCAGGACGTGACAACAGACAGGCAGACAGTTTCTTTAATGCGATTCTGATGGTTGATGCTATAGTTTTTCTCACTATAAAATTAAAGTACTTGGATAATAGGTACCCACTAACTTTCTAGCACCCCGCAAATGATTAAAAATAATGCCTAGCCTCCCATTAGGAAAAAGCAAGCATTACAGCGACTAATATAAAAATAAAGCTACTACAATACATCTAGGTAACGTCAACAGCAGAAGTAGCTAAGCAACCGAAGCGTTCACAATGATCTGAAAAAGCTCTTATGTCTATAACAATAGAGTGAATAGAGCCGTGTTTAGATCATTGTGACCGCTTCGGTTGCTTAGCTACTTCTGCTGTTGACTGGACTAAAAAAGACTGTATTAAAAAAGATCTCCGATCTTAGATGCATGTCTTTAGGTGTTGAATTTTTGTAGCAATTCAATAGTGTGTCCCAATCCACCAAAAAATATAGCCCAAAGCCCTCTCATGCAGAGGAGGCCCAGCAGTAGGTCGTGGAACTGGTGATGATGATGTATTTAGGCACAGAGGTTTTGCGGCTTTTGGGACTATGTAAATTGCTGTCAAAAGTCGAAAAAAAAGCAACACGGATCTCCAAAAGCGTTCAGTAGCCGGCTTTATCTCAATAAAATAAGACAGACATAAAAGAATCGCCGGCCCGCCAGCGGATCGCTTATCTGGCGACGTGTTTGATTATTAAGAGCTCGCCACACCGTCGTAGGAACGGTGGCTTTACACTCAGCCCCCATACTACGAAATTCGAAAATCGAAGTTCGTATCATATCGTCCCGCTCACTGTCACGACACGATACGAAGTTTGAATTTTGATTTTTTTAGTATGTACAGTTAGTTAAGTTAGAAGAAGGAATGAACTAATAGAATAGAATAATACTTTATTAACACTCTTGGAATACATTACATGGTATACATTAATAATAAAGCGTGGCAAAAGGATTGCACTCGGCGTGTGTTGTGGGTGAGCGCTCCGGGGAGGCGCGCATGATCACAGCGCTGTTTTTCAGTACAGTGGGTCAAGCACAACTTGTCGAATCCTGCGTAACGTTACGGTTATTGTATCGAGATCGGAAAACCTCATACTAAATTTCAGTTCCAAATACGCTCACGGGCGGGCGCTGTTCCAAACGTCATACAAGCTCGACAACGTTTACTATTCGATTTTACGTGACGCAGGATTCGAAAAGTCGTGTTAGACCCTCAGCCCTCTATGCCCGGCTGCAAATATTTTGCTTATTAATTGCGGGTAAGTTCGAAATAATAAGCATACACTTTAGTTGAGCTCATTATTGATACCTCTTCATATTTTTAAAAATCTTCTCAGGGGTTGCTACTTGTCACTAACTTAGTAACTTTATTTCTGCCCTTTTAATTCGAACTTCGTATCGTGCCGTCCTCTATAGCTAATGTTATTTAACACGAGAGTAAGCGGGACGATACGATACGAACTTCGATTTTCGAATTTAGTAGTATGGGGGCTGTTTTGGTCCAACTCCATTCTTGTTTGTTTCTGTTAGGTATTCCTTTTAAATCCCTTTCACCTGTGGCCTTTTGATATTTTTACTCAAGTAGGCATTCCTTTCGGCGTTTTTAACCGCAAAGTGATGACACCGAAAGTGCCTCACACCAAAAGTCCATAATTTGATTATACACTTTTCGGCGTTCGATTGGCCTCGATAATTTCTACGTATGAGAGTCCTTAATAACCCCTTATCAATACCACTTTAGGAAAGAGAACCTACGCAGTTAAAGTCGAGTAAAACAGTCGTAAAAAGTTATCACATAATTGAACTGTTAAGCGAAACCGCAAAAACAGTTAGCATTCTAACAACCTCTGTATATGGACACGATTTCCGGTGCTTGATAACAAAAGAGTAATAAGTATAGAACGGACATTGCAAGTATAGCTTAAACCTCTAATAATAATTCGGATTTGAAACCTTGGGTCCATGGGGTCCCGGCGCTTACAAGCTTATTTCAGAGTGGCAAAAGCGCTTGGTCGATGCAACTTGTGACCAAAGGGTTGGCAGTTTTCTCTCTCAAAGAATCAGCATCGCTATTCAGCGAGGCAATGCTGCCAGCCTTTTGGGCACCATGCCACGGGGGCCTTATTTAGATTTAATTTAGTTTTAAGTTTAAGTTTAATTAGTTTTAGCTTGGATTTAATGACACTGTAAATTGCTTTGATTATGTAAATAAACATGATTATTATACTAATATTATAAATGCAAAAGTAACTCTGTCTCTTTGTCTGTATGTTTGCTACCCCTTCTAATCTAAATTAAATTTGGCAAGAGTATAGTTTGAACATTAAGGAATAATACGGGCTACTTTTTATTGGGAAAAATAGCTTATTTCCCGCGGGATAGCAATAACCGAAATCTACGCAGACGACGTCGCGGGCAACAGCTAAAAGCCTTGACATTTCCATTTCAAAGTTCAATATATCAAAAACGGTTGAACTGATTTTTATAAAACTTAGCTAAAAATCATTTCATCCTTAACCGTTTAGGAGCTACGATGCCACAGACAGATACAGAGATACACTCATACACAGGTCAAACTTGTAACTTGTGCCTTGTTGTTGTTTATTGTAACTTGTGTTTTGAATGGGGTTTTAAAAAAATTGACGCATACGGTAAATTAAAACCTACATAAATGGGTACGTAACCTCTATGTCACTTAACCACCAAGTGACACTTCTCAAACAATTTATTCTTTTCAGTAACTAGTAATTAGTACAGTCAAAGCGATAATTATGTTAATACAAGATATAAATCGCGTCAGCTGACAACTTGTTTGCCTCTAAATGTCAGCTTGTAGATCGTTGGAGAGATATCTAAGAAACGCATGTTCATTGCTGTTAGTTGCTGGACGAAATTTGCATTCATACACCGTTGTAAAGTTAATTTAAGGCCTCTTTGAATAATATCCATTGACACCTGCGAGTCAATTCAGTGGTGTGTGTGAAGTTACCAATCCGCACTAGGCCCGTGTGGGAACTATAGCTGAAGCCCTCTCATTGTGGAGGGAGGTCTGTACCCAGCAGTTTGACGTCAACATGCTGCTGATCATGATGACGATGACAACACCATGCAGCTAGCTAGCGATTCATACATAGACAAAAATAGGATTGCCAATAAGGTACGTACATAATATGAGGCGTATAATACTTACATAAGTAACAGAAATGCTTCGTGAAATAATTTTATCAACACATACTGAAAATAGAGTAGGCTCATTTAAATAAAACCGGCAAAGTGCGACTCGGACTCGCGCACCGAGGGTTCCGTGTCGAAATCAAATGAAAGTGCCATATTTCATGGTTCTTGGTCAATGGGAAATACCCTACAGGTTTTGATTTAAGTACTTCGAATTGACAGACGGACAGCAAAGTGATTCTTTGGGTTTTTACTTTACCTAAGAGCTGCGACAGCCTTATAGTACGGAACCCATGAACGAATGAATTATTAAGACTATTTATTTTGCTACTAAAGTAAGGTTATAAAGTCGGTTTGTAGTAACAAGTTTACTAGTTTTGGTTCAATTAAAAGCAACTATTTCAAGTCAATTATTTAAGGTTTGAATTTCTAATAGGTTCTGTTATAACATCTGACCTACCTACGCTGTCTTGTGCTGAATTAAACGTGAATATAATTATAAAACTCCTTGTTCTTGGGCTCTTTTTCCTTTGTACTTATGTGTTTTGTAATCGTAGGTAACTTAAAAAAAAATGTTCCAAATTTTAGCTGTCGAAATCCGAGGGTTTGAGCTTGGGCGTTGATCAGTCGGAGTCAGTCAGGCCGTCAGTCAGGACTTATCTATTTTAAACAAACAAACCTATGTATTATGCTCGCGAGATGGGCTGACGATCTCACACAGGTTGCGGGGAGGGACTGGTTGCGAAAAGCACGTGACCGCACAGCCTGGAAGAAAATGGAAGATACCTATACTCAGCATTGGGTGGTAATAGGTTGAAGAACAAGAACAAGAGATGTATTATGTATTGCATAAAGGTACAGCGACAGCTAGTAAAAAACTATGCTTGTAAATATTTTGTTAATCAGTCTTATTGACACAGCATTTTTAATGTAGGTAATGTATACTTTGCGTTTATAAGTGCATATCACATATTGATTTAGTTCTATGAAGTGGGTGCATAGTATTACTTATATTATGATTTCTAAGATTTGCGTCATTGAGTGGCAATTTGATTTACAGCGGGTAAATATTGAAACTATGAGTGCTGGACGCTTGGAAAATACAACCATCCACCACCAATCTACTTCAATCAAATACAACCATCCACCACCAATCTACTTCAATCAAATACAACCATCCACCACCAATCTACTTCAATCAAATACAACCATCCACCACCAATCTACTTCAATCAAATACAACCATCCACCACCAATCTACTTCAATCAAATACAACCATCCACCACCAATCTACTTCAATCAAATACAACCATCCACCACCAATCTACTTCAATCAAATACAACCATCCACCACCAATCTACTTCAATCAAATCCGAATAACGTAAGCGAAGCTCCATATTACATATTCATACCTGTCAAATTTCAAGTCGATCCGACCACTGGAAATGGGTCAAATTTAACTGGTAAGATTTAATCCTAACATACGTTCATACATGCATTGGCAAATTTAATACGGTAAAATGTTCTATTTGTATATTTTAATCTTAATTTTTTTTTTTTTATATACAACGAGGCATTTGTGTAACAATTTTGTGTTAGTATTTTTTTATATACTAAAATAAAGGCAAACGAGCAAGTGGTTCACCTGATGGTAAGTTATCACCACTGCCCATATACACCCGCAACCGGAGGGTTTGCAGATGCGTGACCAACTCAGAGAGCTAAGATGAAATGCCTCTTGTGCCCGTACACCGGCTGTCTTACTCTCCACACCGGAACACAACAGTGCAAGCACTGCTGCTTGGCGGCAGGATTAGCGAGTAAGATGGTGGTAGCGATCCGGACGGACCTTGCACAAGGTCCTACCACCCGCAAAATATTACATAATTATATCTTATTATTTAATTTTAAATCTTAAATGACATAACTTACTCTCTATATAAATAATTAACCATTTCAAGTAGGATAAAACGGTACAACATCAATATATGACATAGTAATTAAGATAAGACGTATGCAGGATAAATTATAATGAATTTCAAAAGCATAAAAAGATAATCAATATTCATGACTATAACATAAAAATGTCTATTCAGAGAACATAATTATTGTAATAACAGCTGCCTTGTAAGAAGTAAAATAAATTATGAACATAAAAAAAATAAAGTAACAAACATAGTTATTTGAGTTATTGATAATGAATTAGCACCATTTATAGGTAAGATATGTGGTTGAGGTATCTATCAATTGACAAGTATTTCTATACGAACATTCTTCTAAGTGTTTTTATTTTAATCGCATTGTGATACATTGTTGCAGTTTCACAATAATTTATTATTGATCCAGTAAGCATTCAAATACTGTAATGCTTAGATGGAATCTTTGTATGTTGAAACGTTTGGATGTTTCATTTAAACAAACTTTTTTTCGGTCATCCTGTCAGAAAATATTTCTCAAATTTCAAACTGAAACGTTAATATACAGAAATACCAGAAAACGAAATTCTCGAACTGGGATTCGAACCAAGAACCTCCACCATACCGTGGCGCAGCGATACCAACTACGCCATCCGAGCAAACATTTGTTTTGTTTTTCAAAGTTCTTTATTAAATTTTTAAACATTTGGAACAAACATAATTGCTAATTACAACTACATTTATTAACTAATAATAAGAATACTTACAGGCTATTGACGCCTCTTAAAGTTGATTGCAGAACATTTACACGTGCCATTTGTAAGTGCCATATCTGTCGATATAGATAGATAGATAGATAGATAAAGTCTTTATTTTTCACAACATAGGAAACACAAACATGTATAAAACAGTGCAATTAGGTACATTTGGTATACAAAAATGAACAGAGAATACAAAACAGCAAGAAAAACTGGAAACAGTAAAAAAGAGAAAGAAAGACGAATAACAATGTTGTTTAAATGTACGTTTGTGAGTGCCAAGTGCCGTGAAAAGAAAGGTGCTGACTCAGCATAAAGCTGCGGAGACCGCAGCGCTGGTATTCTGCCAGGACCAACTGAGCCAGACCAGATATAAGATAAGTCTTCTGCTTTAGTCTGACCTATCGATGATATCAATGTATTACGATGATGCTTATTTTTATCGAAGAATTTTAAAGTTTGTTTTAAGATGAAGTGACGAATAGTAGGGAATTTAAGAATACGATGAAGTTTACCTAAGTTGGCGAGGAAAGGCGTGTTAAACGCTATTTTGAGAGCTTTATTTTGAATAGTCTGTAAATGTTGATAGTTGAGGTTACAAGTGCTACTCCAGACAGGACAAGCATATGTAATGCATGGTCTAACCAAAGTGGCGTAAATTCTTAGTTTTGTGCACGGGCTGAGGTTACATCGCCTATTTAAGACAGCGCTTAGAGCTCCCATAGCTTGAGCACCCTTGTTACGTAGATGTGATACGTGCTTTGACCAATTAAGTTTCGTGTCCATATTCAACCCCAAATAGCGGACTGAGGTGTTCCAGGGTATCGGAAAGCCAGATATTTTCAGCTGCCTCTTAGGTGGCTTTCGTTGGCGGGTGAACATGATCGCCGCAGTTTTCATTTCATTTAACTTTAATTTCCACGTGGAGAAAAATATATGAAGTGAATCGAGCGACATTTGGAGCCGACCCAAGATTAGATCGATATCTTTAGATGACGAGAATGAGGCCGTGTCATCAGCAAAACAAGCAAGCTGGGTACGGTTTTGAGTAGGCATATCATGCAAATATATTAGAAACAAATACGGACCCAGGATCGAACCCTGAGGCACGCCTGCGGGCACCATTTGGAGTGACGGTTTAGTGTCAGCAATGTGCACAGCAAACCTCCGATCCAGCAGGTATGATTGTAGCAATTTAGCCAAGCCCAGTGGCACCTTGCACTCAAGAAGCTTGTGAATCAGGCCTTCATGCCAGACAGTGTCAAATGCCTTTTCTATATCGAGCAGTACCATTCCGGTTGATTCATGGAGGTTGAGGTGGTGCGTGATGTGCTCAGAAACTCTGGCTAGTTGATGAGTTGTAGAGTGAGCAAACATTGGTATCAGCGAAAAACTCTTATATATTCACGTTCTAGTTCGAGAATTTATTTTTCTGGTGCCCCCCTTGAGCGTATTTGGTACTAAAATTTAGTATGGATTTTCTCGATGGCGATACGATACCGATTACAATACTTAGGGTCCGAACATTCGTGCTCGGAGATCAGAGTGTCTAGTGTAATCAACGACCCTTAAAACGTCTCGATCGCGTTCGCGTTTACGTCTGAATTATTATGGGCAAATTGGCAGCGCCACTAGTGGCACGTATCGACAACGAACAATTCTCATACTATTCGACAACCGTAACGCAAACGCCATCGAAACGTATTTTTGGCCGCTGACACTAGAGGCTCAGTATTCGCTGTACGTGTCGTTTTACTGAAACCACGAGAGAAATCTCTTTCATAATCCGACCGTCCTGCCATTTCCCTTGTCAATTTCCAACACATTAACTAAAATTAAAATCCAACATAAACAACACACAAGACTGTCCTCTCTGTCCCGTTTAACCCGACACGACATTTTTATCACCCGGCAGCTAATTACAAATGAAAATCGCCTCTTGAGATAACTGTTAGTCTTACAGCAAAAAAACTACCGGAGACGACATTCAACAGAGGGAGCGAGGTAGCGCTCGAAAGCACTTTGGTCTCTTTTTCACCAACTTTACAAGTCCGTTTGAAATGACAATTCGATCTACATTACATTGCCAATATGAAGCGCGCTAAAACAAAACTCTTCAAATCAGCAATGTACACCGAACTGTCAATGTAAAGTGATATTTGTAATGTTGGTGAAATAGAGGCCTGGAGAGCAGCCCCACCAAAGCAGCCCCACCAAAGCAGCCTCTTGAGTCACAATATTGTTTAGCACAGTGTTTAAAGTCATACCGAAAATGGCTTCCCCTTCAAGGATACCTGCTGGTATTTGTCGATGCACTACAACAGAATTTTTTGAGCGCTAACTTGAGCATTACGCAGACAGCGCTCACATGGCTTCATTGGCTTCTTCGGTTGGTTTAATACTCCAAGCTGTAGGTCGTTATTCGCTAATCTATGCGATGGAGATATCTTAATTATCTTACAGCCTCGCCGCTTAAGAAAATAAAAATTTAATTGATCCCCTGTACACCCTTATCTTGGCGATTAAGTGATAAACGACTGATGTTAAGCAATGGAAGTGTTTGTTTTAATGGACGCTGCCGCTTTGAAGATTTGTAATGGGATTTAAAATTTGTGTACGCGTCAGAAGATTTCAAAGACAATCCGGAAAGTTCTACACCAACCCGACATAGTTCAAACATTTCTGACTACGCTTGTGACTATTTACTTTTAGCTATACGCGCGAGCTCTCCTTAGTAAAGTACCGTGGATTGATTCAGAACATGCGGGACAAACTTCGACTATAAACGCAATCGATGAACGCAAACAAGACAAAAGCAAAAACGTCTATCGTTGCGATTTCCGCACAAAAAAACCGCGCTCTTAACTACTTCTGACAAATATCGTTTGATTTTAAATATAGCACTTTAATCTTCCCTAATCAATCTAAATCATTCGAATGGGCGCTTAAAGTCTTTCAAAGCATTAATGATACAATTACGTTCTAGAAAAGGTGACGTATATCACTGTGAGAATAATGGCGTCAGAAAAAAGCGCAATTAGTGTTGCGCCAGCGTCGATAGTATAGCGGACGTCGATAACATTCCACACACAACGTGACTGTGTAGTGCAATTCAGCAAAGCTACCCCCAACCCAGGTTGGATGAAAATGCTCTCTACCACGAAAGCTTAGGGTTTCAACCAATGGTTCATGTAACCTGGTTTAAACGTTCAGTTCGATTAAAAAATGTGATTTGTGGCTGCCAGTTTGCGCGTGTTTTATTTTGCGAGTCGTACGTGATGCTTGTGTCAAGTTGGCGGTTTCGAAATGCGGTAAGCGCAAAGGGTATTTCGGAAATAAGTTCCGTTTGATGCAAAAAAAGTTAAGGAATTTCAATTAGGTCCTGATTCCTGCTAGTAACGTTTCTAGATTTAATGACGACATGAAATGCTTTTAAAATTGCCTCGACGTTTCGACGGCATTGCTGCCGCCGTGATCATGAGTTGACTAAAGAGGCATCATTGTTTATCCACGCGAGTGAGAATCGCGAAAGTTTAATAATTTCTGTCGGAATCTAGGAGTGGTAGTTCATTTTTAATTCTATTTTACAAGTGAGTGAGTGTGGAAGTTTTAACCGCGATAGCTGAGCAAAGTGGACTAAATCTACTTTTTATGGACTTCATTCGCATTTCAAACATTTTGGTTACATCGTACTCCGCGGCACGCTGTTCAGGGCTTAGAGGACGCAACATCCTAATTTGAGCAGCATGAAAGTCCTTCTCAATGTCTTTAAAGTCTTGTTCATTGTAACCAACTAAATCCGAACTTTCAATGTGCTCCAATCGCATAACCGCGTAGTCCCGCTCGATTCTAAACACATCAGCCGCCGCGGGTTCGAAATCTCCATCACCGTGATCACTCATTATCTCGTAATTAATCAATGAGTAGGCTAAAAAAACAAAAATATCATCCAACAATTACGAGCAAAGTAACCTCAATATTATCAATTGTCAAACTCGAATGACATATGACGTTCCACAGCTTCAACAAGAACGAGATGCGTTCCGTTTCACGGTGGCGGTTTACCAATGTTTTTCAATGTTAAGTTATCGATAGCGAAAAAATATGTTTATAAATAATGTTTTAATAAATTAAATTAAACAAACAATTTACGACAAACGCGACGACAAATTAATTCCTCACAACCGGTCTGGAATTTTCGAACAAAGGATTCTAGGCATACCCTACAATTTTGGTGGACGAAAAAATATAACGAAAAACGACAAATTTTACACCAAAATGCGTGGAATCTACTAGAAAGCATCGAAACTAACGCGAAATTAACAACTAACCATCGTCGCTTCTTCAAGATCCGGGAGAAGGATCAAAAAATGTGGAAGTTTTAACCGCGATAGCTGAACAAAGTGGACTGTATATCGACGATACAACGAAACACGACAAATAAGTTTTCAGGGGCCTTGAGAGGGTCAAAAAGACACTTACCAGTCGATGTGTTGTGGTGTAGCGTACCTAAGCCAGATACAGGGCCACAGGACTTCCCAGGATCGACCGGCCTTACCTTTTCAGCCCAGGGTTACCCGCTACTTGACCGATACGCTTAGTATCCTCTTGAATCCTCAAGGCATTTGATTTACACGAAAGTCTACGACATATAGCTTCTCAAAGCTACAAATTAATTATAAAACTGTTGTATTCACGAAATATTTGAACGGCGCGAGTTTTCGACACGACAGTCGCGACACGACACTTTTTCGAGAGAGCTATGAACTAATTTGACAGCTTACTGACGTTTATGACGGTAGCTATACCGAAAGTTATATTTTTAAGCGAAAACGGAACATTCCGCCCACCAAAATACAAGGTATTTTCGAAATTATTACGATAGCGAAACTTAACTACTTTAAAACTATTTTTCTAAGTTCGAACTCAAACCGAAAATGACAATATGTCGAGTTCGGACTAAGAAACTAACGAGATACGACGACACGATATACTTAAACTAATTCAACAGTGGTAGGCAACAGAGCTTTACCACTGGGCGCTTATATTCTCCGGTTGCAGTGCGGACGGTTACGACACGACAAATACCATCGGCACCCGGATGCAGTTGAGCTATTCTACCTAAACTCCACTTTAAAGGACTACATTGTTCGTTAATGATGAGAACCATGGCTCCTACGACGAGATTTGGTTCTGCGTTAGACCACTTCTTCCGCTGATGAAGCGTATGCAGATACTCGAGATGCCATTTACGCCAGAAGTCTTGGTGCATTTTCTGCAAGAGCTTCCAACGTTGAAGAGGTCCAACATTGACTTCGGTTAAGTTTGGTTCAGGGAGAATAGTCAATGGCTCTAAAGTTAAAAAATGACCCGGAGTCAATACGGAAAAGTCATTGGGGTCAGAGCTTAAAGGCGATAGCGGGCGAGAGTTGAGAAGAGCCTCAATTTGAGTCAACAAAGTATAAAATTCTTCAAAAGTGAGGCGTTGCAAACCGATAACTCGCGACAAATGTGTCTTAACTGACTTGACGCCAGCCTCGACTAAGCCCGAAAAATGCGGGCTCCCAAGTGGGTTAAACACGAATTCAATATGCTCCACCTGTGAAGCTTCTGACATTAAGTCTCTGAGTATGTTACTCGCACCAACAAAGTTTCTACCTTGGTCCGATATCAAACGAGAACAACGACCTCTACGAGCAATAAAACGTCTAAGCGCTGCGAGATAGGCTTCGGACGTTAGCTCCGAAACGAGTTCAAAGTGCACTGCCTTTGTGACAGTGCACACGAAGACACACACATAAGCCTTATATGATTTACTACCTCTAGTGCGTGCAAGCGAAATGTTAAAAGGCCCAGCATAAGGTTTCAGCTGACTGATACGAAACGATGGCAAATCTCCCATGAGCGGTGGCGGAGCCACTTTTGGACAGACGCGAAAACATTTGACACATGAAGATATCACCGAGCGAATGGCCCGCTTCGACGACAAAATCCAGAACTCCTGAGCAATGAGGTTTTGCAAGGTCTGTAAACCAGGATGCAGGAACCGACGATGATATTCTTCGATGATCAATGAAGTTAGTCTGTGATCACGAGGTAATAACAAGGGATGCTTCTTCTCATAGTCCATAGCATGGCTGTGAGAGAGCCGACCGCCCACCCTCAACAGACCCTCGTTGTCCAAGAACGGACACAGTTTACGAAGAGGTTTAGGAAGCGAGTTAGTTAAACCCTTTTGTATTACTCGAATTTCAGTGGAGAACACACGCTCTTGCACGTGTTTTACAAGAAACCGAATAGCACAATTGGTTTCATTAGACAAGAGCGCCAAACCGGCTACGTTCTGACTAGGGTTCTTCAAATTATAAAGATAACGTAAACAATACGACAAGACATTGACGATACGGCGAAACGACGAGAAACGAGACAAGAGTTGATCAATAAAATCAGAGTTCATGGCGGTGAACAAAGTTAAAACCTTTTCTTCCTCAAAGGCTACTCCATCTGGTTGTGCAAGATGCCTTGGCCAATCTTCTTCAGGGCGCGACAACCGTGAAGGTCCCGCCCACCATGATTCACACCGCACTAAATCAGTAGGAAGTAAGCCACGAGAACCGTGGTCCGCAGGGTTATCGATAGTGGAAACATGGTGCCACGAATCAGGAGCAATTTTATCCTGAATGGAAGCAGTTCTGTTGGCAACAAACGTCTTCCACCGTGAAGGGCAGGATTTGATCCAGGTGAGAGCGACAGTGGAATCCGACCAGGCGTACGTTGAGGTGATCTGGTGGAACTCCTTTAAAGCGTGAGAAACTGCCACCACGAGATCCGACAATAAAACCGCAGCTTGCAGTTCCAAGCGTGGAACAGTAAGTTTGCGAATCGGTGCGACTTTCGACTTCGCACTACAAAGACGCACGACGACTTCATTGTTGTGAGTAACAACGCGACAGTATAGTACGGCACAGTACCCACGCTCGGACGCATCGCAGAAACCATGAAATTGAATGTTCTTAAATGATTCTACCATTCTACGAGGGATGGAGAGTGAGCTCAACGACGACAGCTGAGACTTGAATTTGAGCCACTCTTCAGCGATAAATTTAGGGACATCATCGTCCCAGTGAACACCTGACAGCCATAAAAGCTGCATCAGGTATTTAGCGAGAAACACGACAGGCGAGAGGAGTCCTAACGGATCGAAAATACGAGTAATATCCGAGAGGATTGACCGTTTTGTACAACGGCCCTCCAACGACGTTGTTTTAAACGAGAAAGTATCCGATTTAGGTAACCACAATAGACTTAAAATCTTCAACGAGACGTCATGAACGTCTTCGAAATTACGAAATTGTTCCGAGTACAGGTCGGAATCCGACACACTACTAAGAAAATCTTGGTTGTTAGAAGTCCACTTCCGCAAATGAAGGCGCGCCGACGACACAATATGCAATAACTCCTGTTTAATACGTACAGCTGTCTCGACTGAGTCCGCGCCTGACACGATATCATCGACGTATGTATCTCTATCTAAGACTGCAGATCCTACAGGAGCAGTATGCGAGAATTCCTTTGCAAGTCTTAAAAGGCACCAAAGAGCCTGATAAGGAGCGCAGGAGACGCCATAAGTGACTGTGAGCAAGCGAAAATCCTTAACAGGTTCCTCTGGAGATGGCCGCCATAGGATGCGTTGATAATCGCTATCTCTAATGTCAACGAGAAATTGGCGGTACATTTGTTTAATGTCCCCAGTGAACACGACAGCATGCCAGCGAAATCGAATAAGCAAATCGAAGATGTTCTTTTGCAATTTGGGGCCTGGCAACAATGTGTCATTCAAGGAGCTTCCATTGGCATCCTTAGCACTTGCATCGAAAACGCTGCGCAATGGGGTAGAGACAGAGTCAGGGCGCAACACTCCATGGTGCGGCACGTAATAGAAATCACCTTCGTTAGACAGAGGGGGCTCCACTTCTTCCATATGACCACATTTTAAGTAGTCGTCCATAAAGTTGACATAAGCTGTCCGAAATTGAGGATTCAATCGAAATTTCCTCCCCAAGCTTTGAAGCCGCTTCAGAGCGATTTCGCGAGAGTTGGAAAACCGAGGCTTATCCTGAGGGTCAACGAAAGTTAATGGCACAACCATTCTACCATCAGGATTTCGACGATAAGATGCCTCCATATGGTTTTCACACGACAATTCATTTTTCGACAAGGTAACAGATTTAGGAGCTTCAACTACATTTTCTATCTCCCAAAACCGTTTTATATTGTTGTCCAGAGACAAACTCGACACGAGAAGACAATCCTTGGTAGTGACATTGACACAAGGATCATCACGAGACCGACAATGGTAAATGACAGAACAATCCTTAGTAACGACATTGACAAGAGGATCATTACGAAAACGACAAGGTGAAGAATCAATGCCAGAAACGCATTCGCCCATCACTATCCAGCCGAAAATGGTGCTGACAGCAATAGGCTGACCTGCCTCGCCCTTGACAAGACCAGGTTGAAGTGCTGACGCGAGAAAGCTGACATTGACCAACATATCGACAGGTCCTGGTTCATAGAAATGCGGGTCAGCGAGATCCAAATCCCTTAAATGATTCCAGGTTGAAGTATTAATTTGCCCAGATGGCATATCCGAACAAATTCGAGACAAAACAAAAGCCTCAAACGAGAACGAAACACAATTTCCCTTCGATGGGAAGATTTCACAAACAACAGAACCAAGTGTCACTGCTGATGTTTGACCAATGCCATTCACTGACTGCTGACGGCTGTCGATAGGCAATCCAAGCCGGTCCGCAGCCTCCTTTGTAATAAAGTTGCAAGCACTACCAGAATCCAGAAGGACACGGATTGGAACCAATTTTCCTTGATTATTCTTAATGAGAACAACATCAGTTGAGAATAATACTTGAGTGGCACAAGTCGGAACCGATAATGTGGTCAAATTAGAATTTGACTGTGGGTTACCTGTTGCTTCAATGCGTTTAGGAAAGTGAAGTAATGTATGGGGACGAAAATTACATTCACTACAACGAGAGACCGATTTGCAATTCTTCAAGATATGAGATGAACGCAGACATAGAACACACAATTGTTTCTCTTTTATCACTGAAAACCTCTCAGATGGAGATAACTTGATAAAGTTAGGGCACTTTTCCAAATCATGACCCACAGCAGTACACATGGAACACACACATACAGGCGCCGATGGCACCACAAGCGAAGATCTATTTTTAATAACTGGTTTGCTGTGAGTTATATTATGTTTAATACTCGAATTCTCCAAAGCCCTGCTTCTCTTCTCAATGAAATCTTGCAAATCCTCAAACTTAGGGATATCGATAGCAGAGTCAATTTGCAATTCAAATGCTTCCCGAGTTGCAATATCCAGTTTCGACCACAACAAATAAAAAAGCATAAAGTTCTTATCGGGTAAATTAAACTTCGACAATATACTTAAGTTTTCATTAAATATCCGAAATACTCGATCCAAATCATTTTTATTTTTAACAGACTCGCAATGAAGCAACTTTTCATAATAGACAATTGCAATTTGTCTCTTTTTATTGTAGTACTTAGACAAGGTTTCATAAGCACTGGAATAACTGTCACCCGACAAGGGAAAACTTTTAATTAAGTCATAAGCGGAACCTTGAACACATATTAACAAATAATGCAGCTTCTCGACATTAGGTATATTCCGATTATGAATCAAAGAATCGAATAATTCCTTAAAAGAGACCCAGTTCTCAAGCTTGCCATCGAAAGGCTTAATCATAATTTTAGGCAGCTTGGCCATGTTCAAGGAGTCACTCGAAACGACAGGTTTGGTGTCAGTTTTGTTTGTTTGTCTAAATCTACTTTTTATGGACTTCATTCGCATTTCAAACATTTTGGTTACATCGTACTCCGCGGCACGCTGTTCAGGGCTTAGAGGACGCAACATCCTAATTTGAGCAGCATGAAAGTCCTTCTCAATGTCTTTAAAGTCTTGTTCATTGTAACCAACTAAATCCGAACTTTCAATGTGCTCCAATCGCATAACCGCGTAATCCCGCTCGATTCTAAACACATCAGCCGCCGCGGGTTCGAAATCTCCATCACCGTGATCACTCATTATCTCGTAATTAATCAATGAGTAGGCTAAAAAAACAAAAATATCATCCAACAATTACGAGCAAAGTAACCTCAATATTATCAATTGTCAAACTCGAATGACATATGACGTTCCACAGCTTCAACAAGAACGAGATGCGTTCCGTTTCACGGTGGCGGTTTACCAATGTTTTTCAATGTTAAGTTATAGATAGCGAAAAAATATGTTTATAAATAATGTTTTAATAAATTAAATTAAACAAACAATTTACGACAAACGCGACGACAAATTAATTCCTCACAACCGGTCTGGAATTTTCGAACAAAGGATTCTAGGCATACCCTACAATTTTGGTGGACGAAAAAATACAACGAAAAACGACAAATTTTACACCAAAATGCGTGGAATCTACTAGAAAGCATCGAAACTAACGCGAAATTAACAACTAACCATAGTCGCTTCTTCAAGATCCGGGAGAAGGATCAAAAAATGTGGAAGTTTTAACCGCGATAGCTGAACAAAGTGGACTGTATATCGACGATACAACGAAACACGACAAATAAGTTTTCAGGGGCCTTGAGAGGGTCAAAAAGACACTTACCAGTCGATGTGTTGTGGTGTAGCGTACCTCAGCCAGATACAGGGCCACAGGACTTCCCAGGATCGACCGGCCTTACCTTTTCAGCCCAGGGTTACCCGCTACTTGACCGATACGCTTAGTATCCTTTTGAATCCTCAAGGCACTTGATTTACACGAAAGTCTACGACATATAGCTTCTCAAAGCTACAAATTAATTATAAAACTGTTGTATTCACGAAATATTTGAACGGCGCGAGTTTTCGACACGACAGTCGCGACACGACACTTTTTCGAGAGAGCTATGAACTAATTTGACAGCTTACTGACGTTTATGACGGTAGCTATACCGAAAGTTATATTTTTAAGCGAAAACGGAACAGTGAGTCTTTTAGGTTATAATTTACAATACAATACAAATATTCTTTATTGAAAACCACAAGACAGTACAAGGAGATAATTTATACGGTGGAACTGACATAAAAAAAATGTACATAAGGAAAATCTTCCACTGTACTTGTACAAAGTAATGCTAGAACGTGTCAGTTCGACGTGGTGCTGTCATGTTAATTGTTTATACTAATAAAAGATACTTTATTTACATAATAAAAGCAATTTACAATGACATTAAATCTATGTTAATTACTTTTCACTGAAATTCATTAAGGATAAGTCTAACATTTATTTTTATAGCGAAATGAATTCAGCACTTCTGCTTCTAATTATGTTTTTAATTTGGTGCTATTTTTGATTATCGATACAATAAGGAACCTGAGTCTCTAGCGCGGCAGCTCTAAATGTAAAGATATTTTAGTTCTGTTGAAAACTGCGCTGCATACTGCGAAAGAGATTTCGTTTTAAAATACGCTGAATCCTAAAGGCAGGGATTTTTAAATCTCAAAATGGCACAACTGTCGGTCGAATGTCATTCCTCGCTTCTATTATCATGATCTTTTTACGGCGCGGGCGGCACTTTTTGTCGATGTTTTAACAAGTTCTCAATTGCTTTTGTACGTAATTATGTTTGATTGAATGACGGACGCTTTTTTTAAGTGCCACTAAAGTTTCAAAGAGAGAGAAAAATACGCTGTGTTTTTGTTTTGTGAATACATTAATTGCTGTAGATGTTGATTTGTTGTTTGTTACAAACCTCAGTTAGAGGTATAGGAAATAAATATTTTAATAATAAGATTTAAAAAAATACGTTATAAAACAACATAGCAATACATGTCATTATCATAAGGTGTCATAAAGTGTCATGTAAAATTAAATCTGTGTTTCGTCTATCTTTTCCTGCAAAATAATGCTAAATTAAATCTTCTACTGCGAGGTTTTCCAGGTGACGACCAGGTTTTCCAGCTTCATCTTCACATTCGAATGCTCTGATACGTCTTCTTGTGCCTCTCACCCTTATGGAAATAAATAGAATCAGCTTGTTTATAATAATATCATTGTGTTTGTACTGATTAAACTTCTTCTATAATAGTATTATGTTAGTGAATTATTGTAGTCTTTCTTCCCAAACCCGCGTGGAATTATTACAAAAATATTTGTTTTGTACCATCAGTGGGGTTTGCAAATTTCAGTGTTTTAAAAATGTTACGGATCTCATTTTCTCTCTCAACCATTAACGATTATTAAGGTGAAAATTAAATATGAAATGTATGTCAGTAATAATATCACATCATTGGTTAAAACCTGATAATATCTAGGCCATCGGTAATCATTTTATAAAAAAACTGTAAAGTTTTGATCGTATAAAAAAATATAAAATTACGATTCACTTTCGTATTTGGGGCATAAACGTGAAGTTATGCTGCATTTCACGATTTTTTTGCAATTTTATTTTGTTTTTTAGCGTATCAGGTGATTGCTGTCAGTTTTAAACGTCGTTTACATAAAGTGATCAAATAAAAGTATCGTTCAAATGAAGTGGCCAAAGTGTTTTTTGAACCGACTTAAAAAAAAGAGGAGGTTCTCAATTTGACTGTTAGGTATGTTGTCTTTTATGATTTGATTTTATTTATGATTTTGATAATGACCTACAACGGAACTGGAAGGTGGAACATACGTAATCGCAAAATAACATTCTTTTCTACTCAATAAAAACGCAGTCAAATTTTTATTGAGCTGTTGATTGCAAAAAATTATAAAAAAACATAATTCATCATCATGGAATGTTCACGGTTGCCCGTGTGACAATCAATTCCATTATCAACTAAAAGGTTAAAAGATTTTCAAACTAATTTACCCGTGCACATAAATCATAGTTTTTCTGTGCTATTTCTTCACATTGACGCCATTGTTTCCATAGATTAACGTTTAAACTCAGCATCAATCTTTGAACTCTGAACAATGACTCTAACGAGCGGTAGTTAGTATTCCCAGCACAACACAAAACCTTTGGTTTTAGTGTAACGAAAACAAAACGATTAGTTTCAAAGAACATGCAAAATGTGGTGAGTGCGATTGTCATTCAGTGCACGTCTAGCGCAGCCATCATTCACACTTGTCATTTGCTTTATTATCTCCGAAAAGTCACACATCACACGCTGACTCAAATCCATTTTCAACTTTCACATCAAGTATCAAGATTCAATATAGACTGACTTTTTTCTCTCTGTTAAGTTGTTTTAGAGATTAGCGTGGGCGCTGTCAGCCTTTGAACGTCGACAGGCGGAGACGGGCGCAGCAACTAGTTGACGGCGATTTGTATGGCGTGAGTAAATCACTTCTGAAGTAATTTATGTTTGAGTCAACGGGTTAGTGAGGGGCTGGTGTCGATAGATCTTATTATCCTAGATTATACTAGGATGTACTATGAGCTATTATTTATTAATAAAAAAATACAGTACCTAAATATCATGGGACAACTGATAGTTCATAGTTCATAGTTCATAGTTATTTATTCATAATAATTCATATTACATGTCGGATCTCATAGTTTTTATACATTATGTCACTATATAAATATACAGAGTAGGTTACTAAAATAAAATAAGTGTACTATTTTCTATTAAAATACTTAGAGTATCTTACATCAATGTAAAATTAATTTGCTATTGTTGCTAGTCATGTCAAGAATAATATGAAATTTACACATAGTCTAATTACAGTGCAATTCATTAAAAATTAAATCAGGTAACATTGAATTAACCTGCACATTGACTGTGCTATGGTGTATATTCTAGGAACTCTTTAAATGTGTAGAACGTGCGCTCGGCAAGCCAGCATTTGAGTTTATGTTTAAACGACCTAAGCGACGGCGCATATATGACTGGCGCAGGCAGTTTATTATACACCGTCGGACCCATCACGTGGGTCAGTTTTCTTGATTTCGCGAGTCTATGTTTGATGCCCACAAGTCGGTCGGCGTTTCGCATTTCTCGCCCGCACGCCTCTCCCCGGGTCACGTATTCTCCCAGGTTACAGCGCACGTATGTGGCTACCTGCAGTATTACCACAGACGGCAGCGTAAGAATCTGTAAGGATTTAAAGTACGGTCTCGCTGATGTGTCCTGGCTCACCTGTACAATAGCTCTGACGGCTCTTTTTTGCATACGGAAGACACGTTCCCAGTCGGCAGCGCGCCCCCACAGCTCTGCGCCATATTATATAAGCGAGTGAACGGTGGCGAAATAGCACGCACGGACCACACCCTGAGGCATCACCATCGCGAGCCGTCGCAGTGCAAAGCATGCACTCCCCAACTTGGAGCACACTTTATCTAAGTGGGGTCCCCACTGCAGTCTTTCATCGAGTTCGAAGCCCAGGAATGTCGTAGCGTGGACCTGTTCTATGCTGGTGCCGTCTACAAGGACTGCGAGGGCATTCGGCATCCTTCCTCCAAGATGGAAGTGTAGGAAGTGGGTCTTCTTTAGATTGAGTACTAGCCCGTTACTCTGGAAGAAGCGGGACAACTGATTGGCCGCTTCGTTCAGCCGGAGTTCTAGTTCTCTACTGCTTGATGCGCATACTATACCGGCGACATCATCTGCATACATGAAAATTTCTGCCGCCGGTACAGCCTCCGGAAGGTCGTTGAGAAGCAGCGAGAAAAGAATATTCGATACCGACGATCCCTGTGCCACTCCCATTGTTGTTGGCAACGATACAGACCTCACGCTCCCTCCGTCACTCACAACCACCTGTGACCTGTTATTGAGGATATCAGAGATTAGGGCGTGAGCCGGACCGTCACTGCCGTAGTGGCGCAGTTTTATTGCGAGCACGCCATGATCAGCGACGTCAAACGCTTTTGACAGATCGCAGCACAGAACTGCGACCTGTAACCCACGTTCGCGGGCGTCCACCACGCGGCGCACCACTTGCCTGGCTAGCGCGGCCGTCGAGCGGCCCGCGCGGTACGCGTACTGTCGCGGGGTCAAAGCGTCTATTGTGTCTAAATACTCGGTTAAACGGGAACTGAGACCATTCTCCAATATCTTCCCCACCGCCGGTATAACAGACACAGGCCTCCATCCATCTATGTCCTCCCTCTTACCTTTACCTTTGAAGTGAGGAGATATCTTGCTTATTTTTAGGGCTGATGGAAAAATACCTTCCTCAATGCATTGATTGAACAGGGCCGCCAGCACCGGCGACAATGGAGCAGCAGCTAGGTGCATGATTTCCATTGATATATCGTATATATCTTTGGTGGTCTTATGGGGTATCCGCTTAGTTATGATCATGTATACCTCTTCCGCCGTGAACGGCCGCAGCCGCAAGCAGCGGTCGGCCGGCGGGCGAGCAGCACTCAGATCAGCGCGAACTACCGTGAGGTTGGCGCGCGGGGCGCCGCACGCCGCAGCTGCGCTCACAAACCTCTTATTCATTGCATTTGCTGCGTCTAGTTTAGAGCAGAATTTTTTACCATTCGAGTCAACGGCGATGTCAGTGAAATCAATAGGAGGACGCGAGGTCTTACCTCTTTCTTGATTCACGACTCGCCACATTGATTTGCTGGTATTATGTCCAATTTGCATTACATTTAAGTAAAAATTATATTTACTCTTTTTTATTAAATCGTTATATTTCTTATTGTTAAATTCGATAATGTCCTTAATTATGTCATTGTTTGGGAATTTTTACCTAATTTGATCATGTCAAATAATAATAATTTTGCATTTAGGATGTCATCTGAAATCCACGAACACTTCTCCCGATTTGGTATATTTTTAAATGGGAAGCAGATGTCGTATTTATTCCGCAATACATTTATAACAGCTTCCGCCATTACCGTGGCGGTGCGGCCGCAGCGCGCCCATACTTGTTCCCAGTCCAAACTATCCACGGCTTGAACAAACGATAGTCGGTTACCCTCCGCGAAAGCGCGCCCGACCCTCGTCGGCGGGCGCGGGACTCGCCGGCTACACGACACCTCACAGCGCACCGCGAGATGGTCCCCTATGTTCGTTGTCACCGGAGCCGCACTGGTCATGCCGGCCAGGCAATTAGTGTATACGTGATCCAGTCCAGTGGCAGACTGGCATGTTATTCTGGTAGGAAAATTTACCTCGCTCCGAAAGTTAAATACAGCAAGGGTCTCTAATAGTACTTTTCGCGATGCTTTGTCGGTGTAATTTCCCAAGCAGCAGTTTATATTCATATCACCGACTATAATGCAGTCTTTGTTATACTCGCTGACTTTTTCGAGCACACGTTCGAGTTGAGTCAAAAATTCAGCTGTACTAATTAAATTTGTCCTATAAATACATAAAATAATTACATTTACGTCTATTAGTTCTATGGCAGAGACCTCACAAACTAATTCTATTGACATTTTTTGTATGTCGGTCACTTCAATAGCCTTAATGTTATCTTTTACAAATATACACGATCCACCGTGTACTGTTTGTTTTCTACAGAAACTGGACAATAGATAAAAACCATCTAAATTAATGCACTTAATTTTGTCTTCTGTGAGCCAATGCTCCGTCAGGGCCAGAACATTACAATTTAAATCCGTTTTTAACAACACTTGTAACTTATCTGTCTTATTGTTTAGCGATTGAACGTTCTGTAAACAAATAATGACCTTACGTGAAGGTGCTTCATACATTAGCGTTTGAGTTAACGGCGGCGGTGCGGGCGCAGAATCACTGACCCTGACACTGATACCAATTGACTTAGTCCCAAACTAGAAAAATCCTGTATTATGGGTACTAGACAACGGATAAACAAGTATCATCATCATCATCAGCCTATTTACGTCCCACTGCTGGGCACAGGCCTCCTCTCAGAATGAGAGGGCTTGGGCTATAGTTTCCACGCGGGCCCAGTGCGGATTGGGAACTTCACACATACCATTAAATTGCTTCGCAGGAGTGTGCAGGTTTCCTCACGATGTTTTTCCTTCACCGAAAAGCTCACGATAAATTACAAATGTAATTTCGCACATAAATTCCGAAAAGCTCAGAGGTGCGAGCCGGGTAAACAAGTATACTTACTTTAATTCAAATGTTTTATGTTTTATACATATTTTTTATTATTATTTAATTGATGACTATCTTTTTGTGAATGAAGTACATTTTGACATGTAAAATAATATGTGTAATTTTCAAATCGAAATGAATGAATCTGATCTAATCTTCTTACAGAGAAAATTCATACTTACGTACAAACATTCGTATACGTCTTACAAATATCTGCCCTGGCCGGGGATCAAACCCCGTACTTCATGCTTCATAGTTAGGTCCTCTAACCACTAGGCTAAACACTCGTCCAGAGTTCAAAACGAATCTCTTTTGGTAGGTAACCAAATCATATTAGAAGCTTTTAACATGAAACTACCGTGAGACTCAATCATAATGAAATAAACTGATCACTCACGTATATAAGTCGAGTTTAGCCTGACACGATTAGACAACTTGACTTATATACGTGAGTGATCCTTTCCTGCTATTTATACGAGTGTACTTACCTGTTTTCCGTGAAAAAATTAAGTTTTTGAATACACAATTTTTCGTCAAAAGCTTATTCGGAATTTACAGTAAAAATCTCAACCAAGCATTTAAACTCTTGTTCATGTAAAAGTACTAAAGATTGACTATAATTATAGTAGTAGGTAGTCTTGCACGTTTATTTTTCTACACACAGATACGTACTTTACATAGTAAGAATCGATATAGCAAAACGCAAACAAAAAGCATCAGTAAAAAATATCGACAACCCACATCCGTCCGTCAATCCGCATTCAAACATATGTTGTTTGACAGCTTTTGTGTTGACAAAAAAAAGAAACAGAGGAAAAAGGCCGAATAATCAGCGGCTCTATTTATCATATTTGAAGCGCTGTCACGATGACAGTGACAGTTGACAGTCCGGTCCTTTGAAGTGTCAGCGAGGCGGTTAATGAGTCGAAACGCTTTTTGAACCGGCGATTGATGCCTGGTGATTATGCGTTTACTGCTTTAACTGCTAATGGTTAAACCGGTTTTAGAATAAAGGGTTGGACTTGGTGTGCGAAAAGTAGGGATTTAGTGCTTGTTCTTTGATCGCAGCTTTCATGTACTACTTCAAACTTTCGCAATTATATACTAAAAAAAATTCGCAGCAGATCTGCTGTAGATATTTTTAGTTGCAAAAAAAAAAGTGTCATTTATTTCTATCTTAGATATAAGTTACAGAGAACAGAAGAATTTTGTGGCGAAGGACTTAGCATTCGATGGGTCGCGGAAGGTCGAAGGCTCGACGCTGATATTAGGTGAATAAGTCTTCAAAATTACGTTAAATAAGATAGGTATTTAAACAGAAGTTCCTTTTCAATCACAAGTCGCAAACAACAGTTATGAACAAATCCGCTACAGCGAAACCAAGCTTGCATTCAACTCGCCAAAAGGAAGCAAGCGTTTAATTCTCATTCTTCATGACCAAGCACAGAAACAAACCGAAACTAAATTAAATTCAGCAAACAAACAATGCGTTTAATAAAACAAATTACAGTATATCAAAACATATTTCGCTGTTCCATAAATATGGCCGTGCTTGCGGCAATAAAGGGGTTCCACAGTGTTTCATACGTTCGCGGCTGCAGCTAACAGGTGCGGCCGTTCTTTGTTTCGTTTTGCCGTGTGGCGGCATATTTTAAAATTAAACGCATGGTTAAGGCAAAGCAGATAGACGGGAGGCGCCTTTGGCTTATCTATGCACAACATTTTTTCTGCCACTTTTCGAGGGACGAGGTACAAACGTACAGCACAACGACTACGCTCATGCCAAAACTTGTTAATATAAACTCATACTGCGGGGTGGTAGGACCTTGTGCGGGGTCCGTCCGGATCGCTACCACCATCTTACTTATTATCCTGCCGCTAAGCAGCAGTGCTTGCACTGTTGTGTTCCGGTGTGGAGAGTAAGACAGCCGGTGTATTTACAGGCACAAGAGACATTTCATCTTAGCTCTAGAGAGCTAAGATGAAATGTCTCTTGCGATCTGCAAACCCCCCGGGGTTGCGGGTGTCTGGACAGTGGTGATCACTTACCATCAGGTGACCCACTTGCTCGTTTGCCTTTATTTTAGTATATAAAAAATACTAATACAAAATTGTTACACAAATGCCAAAAACACGCACATTGAAAGCTAATTTAATCGAGAAGGTTATTAGTTAAGTGTCATCCAAATCGGTTCAGGCGTTTTTGAGATATTCAACTTTGAAATGACAAGTCGGGGGGTTTTCACCTTTTTGTTTATTTATTTTGTTTTAACGGTTTTCCCGTGAACATCAATTATGCTTTTAAAAACTCACTGAAAACCCCGGGAATCGAACCCGGATCCTCGGCATTCCGTGTCGCGTGCTATACCTACTTAAGTACTCTTACACCAAGATGATTATAATCAGTCAGGTTATAGTTCATAAAGATGGACCTCTTCTACAAGCGTCTTCTAGACTCCGAACCTATTTCAACCAAAACCCAGAGGCACTAACATAAACCTCCATTAATATTGCGCACGCACACCCACACATCCAGTGCAGGCGCACAATGCGCACATCAATTTCTTTGATTTACTGACGCGAGCGCGCGCTGAAAAATTGCAACATCGCATAGGTGAACTCATTTTTGTAGCGCAAAGGAAGATAAGTGGGGAGATTTAGTATGGTTATAAAACGGCTCGGTTAAAAAAATTGGGGCTGAGTGTTCCGATTCTTTGGCGACGGCGGAAATATAGTTGTACTTCGTTAGGTAGGTAGTATATCTGCCTTCAGTTGCTTACAAATGTTTCGAATATTCAATCTATCTTCAATTTTGAAGTCTCAATAAACTTACTGTCGGATAGATCCAACCTCTGCACATGCATCACGACGCGCCATTTTGTCGCTTGTCCCTTTCATAGTGATGGAATCAGTGAAGGACGCACTGTAGGTCTAGCACAACTCACAGTGCGACTTCTATCTCGCGCGAAAACAACTGCCCGTCCTTTTCTGTCACTCAGAATGCAGCGGGACGGGGAACATAAAGTCGCGGCCAATCGTGCTAGCTCTGCAGAGCGATAAGCGACCAAATGACGCGCGTGCTAGCCCCCCTGCTGGCTATCTGTCAATGGAAGGATGGTGGGCCATTTATACTATTTACAGACAGACAGATTGTTGGATTTTATAGGTATTTATTAAGTTCGTCAGTAGATTAAAACAAGAGTTACTTACATATTGGGAACGGCTGTTGTGCGAGGTTCGTTCGGATCGCTACCACCATCTTACTCGCTAATCCTACCGTCAGTCAAGCATCAGTGTTTGCACTGTTGTGTTCCGGTGTGGAGAGTAAGGCAGTCGGTGTAATTACGGACACAAGAGGCAATTACTGCAAACCCCCGGGGTTGCGGGTGTCCATGAGCAGTGGTGATTAAGTACTTATCATCAGGTGACCCACTTGCTCGTTTGCCTTCCTTGTCGAAAAAAAAATCTAATGCAGGATAGGTATTTACTTAATACTTTTAAATCACGTGAACAGCTGTTCCAAATACAAGAACAAGCATACTAGCTAATGAATTCTTTTTAAAAACAAAAACACATCGGCATGTCAAAAGCAAGTTAAAACACGCGAGTGCCGACACGGAACGACGCCGCGGGGAGTGATAATTTCATTACCGTTTTTGTGCCGCGACTTATGCCGAGTCACGTTAATACCGCGTAATGGGTTCGGCAAGGTTCAAGAACACGACTACCGAATGTGAAGTGAGGTGTGGGCTAAGTCGTGAGAGTTTTCCCATAACTCATTATATATTAATAATCTCAAAAGAATTATGGTATTTTTGTATTTCTTTTTATTATTTTTTAATTTTTACAGTTTACCCGTTAAAACCCATTATTAAACTTTAAATACAAGAATGTACAGTAAACCAAAAAAATAGGACTAACGTCACCGGGTCGTGTGTTCGAACCCCGGCTCGCGCCTCTGAATTTTTCGGAATTTATGTGCGAAATTGAATTTGTAATTTATTGAGCCTTTCAGTGAACATCGTGGTAAAACCTGCACACTCCTGCGTAGCAATTCAATGGTGTGTGTGTGAAGTACCTAAACACTAGGCCTGCGTGGGAACTACAGCCCAAGCCCTTTCATTCTGAGACAAGGCCTGTGCCCAGAAGCGGGACGTACAGAAAAGGCTGGTAATAATGATTCAAACTATGCAGACAACACTATACTAATTACTACAAAACGTAAAGTAAAGCCCTAACTTCTTTCGAAAACCCACCCTTAGAAAATAACGTGCATTTTCAGCCTTCGCGATATAAATCACACTTATTAAACGCTACAGCCACTCTACCGACGTCTAAATTATGTTACAAGGGACGATGCAATAAATATTTTAGATCACATTTTCCGTCCCATAACTCATTCAGCACGATAATAATAACAAAAGGTTTTCTACGGAACCCCAAAAAGTAATACATCAAATAGATATTTATGTAAAACAGTACATGCTTTATCATCGCGCTCCCCACCCTCTCGAAGCGCCGGAAAAGGTAATTCTAAGCTCTATGGCTAAAGTTATAGAGGTCTGTATGGTTGCCGTTTTTTTGGTAGTTTTTTGTTTCCACATTTGGTTCCGGGCGGTTAATTTCATACGCTATAAAGAGGTGCCATCGTTGCGGTTTAATTTTCGAGGGCAATGTGAATTTACTTAATTGGATAGACAATTATAATTAGTCAAAAACGCGACGACGGCTCCCTTTCCACTATCTTTTATCTATTATCTTGACAGGCTGAATTACTGGCCGGCCTATTGTTTGAGTGAGGGGCCGAAATGATATTTTAATTAAGACTTGCTTTTTATTTAATTCGGTTTCGAATCATTTCTTTTGAACGGGCTACTGTTTGATTGCTGAGCGATTAAAACGTTTCATTAGGTTATTAATATCAAGAATACGTGATTTTTATTTTAAAGCATGCATTCTGAACACTAGTGGAAACCGGAGGCTAATAATATTTTGTTCTTGAAGTCGTCATGTTTAGTGAAAAAAAAATCTATGTATTTAAGTGTTTTTTTTTTATTTATGTACATAAGTACCTATCCCTATGTGTTTCCAATACACAAACTTTGGCTTGGGACTAAGTTGATTGGTGTAAAATAAAATAAAATAAAAATAAAAAATGCTCGACGATATACGTAGAGAATCAAAAATATACTAAAGTGGAAATATTAACACGACATTTCACAAATCTCATTAAGCTTTCGACATTTTCCAACTGCCCAATAGGGACAAGAAATACATTCTAACTAACAACAGTACCACATCTGGAGCTCATTGCAACCTCATACAGTGAAAGTTACCTCACGGAACCCTGGCAAGTAAACAACTGGCACACCGGCGGCATTGAGCAATCAAGTCTATTAAGTGACGGCTGTCACCCGTTGTCGCAGCGATTGAAATATCGACAGCTATGCCGAAGGTGGTTAATGTTGGATGTGGTAAAATAAGTTTAGCTTTCGTTTAACGCGTTCGCTGCCGGCTGGCGGCACGAAACTTCTTCAGGTGCCGCAAACGCACAAGTGCGTTCACCTGCAAATGTATGACAGCGGCTCTTGGCAAAAGTCACCAAACGCATATACTACATATACATATATATATTGTCGGCAGTGAACGCGTTAATTATAAGAGTTGAAATATTTATCATCAACACTATGTCAGCCGAAAGACGTCCACTGCTGGACATCGGCCTCCCCCAAATCGTTGAAATATTAATTTCGATATAATTATTCTCTAGAAATCAGATTTGGTTTCAGGATATTTAGCCTTTATTAAGATTTATTTTGTAGGTATATTAGAGACACTTTTGTTTTATGCATTGAATTACAATAAAATTTCTTCTTGGATTTACGTTGTCACCCGCAGATGAGCTGCTGGCACATTTAAATTTAAAATAATTAAGAGGTCTAGTCTCTCAGAGCAAGGGCGTACGCAAGATTTCCATTGGTTCGCCCACGGTCTAGAGCACTTAATATTATGATTCTGTTCAACGCAAGGAAAATTAAATATTCCATTATCGATACCAGTTAAACCCAACAGAAACACTTGTTCAACTTTTACACAGCACACCAACTAATTCATAACTCTGTCCATTTTATTAACACCGAATCCAACACATCCAACACGCTAGTTGTCAGAGCTGTCACAGTACAAATACAGCTGTCAACTATTTGTCGAACGGGGGCAGGCACTTTCATACAATGACAGTCAATGGGTTTGTCGAGTGTTAATGTTGAGTTAGAATGAGATTGATTTAGTGGCGGTCGTTGACTTCTGGAATTTTGATATGCGGGTTGTAGGAGGGTTGATAGGACCTTGTGCGACGTCCGTCCCGATCGCTACCATCACCTTACTCGCTAATCCTGCCGCTAAGCTGCAGTGCTTGCACTGTTGTGTTCTGGTGTGGAGAGTAAGACAGCCGGGTGTAATTACGAGCACAAGAGGCATTTAATCTTAGCTCTCTAGGTTGGCACCGCATCTGCAAACCCTCCAGGGTTACGGATGTCTATGGGCAGTGGTGATCACTTACCATTAGATGACCCACTTGCTCGTTTTCCGTCCTCGTCGTATAAAAAAAGATGTAATATTAACCTGTACGTTTAATTGAACTATTAGTAATTAAACCGTGGTAGCCTAGTTGTTTGACGCATGGCGTCTCAAGCAGAGGGTCGTGAATTCAAGCATTGTTTCCCACCTTTCAGTTTATCGGAATTTATGTGCTACATTTTGTAATTTACTCATAGCTTTAGGTAAGGTCTGCGTCTCATTCTGAGAGGCCGCCTGTGTCCAACAATGGGCTGTAAACAGGCTGAAGGTGATACGATTATAATATTACATATACGATTATTTAGATTGTGTACGTGCAGCTACTGTTCTCTTTCGATGTACCTATTGTTAGTTGGGTACACCCTCCGACGTTACATTAAGAAGTATGTAGGCACATCTCTAGAAATAAGTACGTATCTATAGTCTATCTTAATTAATCAAGTTAATCCTATTTTATATCACATTGTTGAGAAAAGGCACACACCTGACAATTTGTGAATCTAATTTGCTCCAACTTATTTATTTTATCATGTGTTGTTTTTTAAACGAGTACGTAGGTGCGTGTTATTATGCCAACTTCAAAGAACCAACACCCTATTAGTACACGTAAAACAGTCGTAATTTATCTTAATTTTCTGTCAGCCATATCATTGATATCAACATGACAGTTAGTCTTCATGACACTGGTCATTATTGACAGGTCAAATCGACGTAATGGCTTTATGGCGAAATGACGCTGTCAATTTAAAACGCATCTGACGCCGTCAATATAGCGGTTGTAATTGTGTTACAATGCAATTGGTTACTTGATGCACATAACAATTTACTTGCTGTACTTAAAACAGATTTACGTACACGCTGTAAGTACCTAGTTTTATTATCAGCAATGATCTTAATCAACGTGCAGTTTTCGTATCAAAGTGTATGGTTGGCAGAAAAATAAACACACGTAATAATCCGTTTATGAATACGGAGCAGTGTTAACGAAACATTTTAATGGCTTCAGTAAGTAGGTACTTACTCCCATGAGAAGATGAGAAAGAAACATAGTTGACGAACAATAAAATATACGTTAAACCTCATTGAGTACGTATGTTATTGCCTGTCTCATCTGGTAATTGGAAAACTCAAATAAATGTACCTATTTGAGTTAGCAAATTGGCTAAATCGGGCAATAGAAATATTTAAGATATTGAATTAACACGTTAAAGAGGAAACTTATCATCGTCATCACCAGCCTTGTTTTACGTCCCACTGCTGGGCACAGGCCTACTTTCAAGCTGACTGGGCTTAAATAAAACAAAGTACTTTTCAATTAATTCTCAATCCAAAGCCTAAAATATTACCTACTTCGTTATTAGTTACCATGTTCGGCGGCAGTAAGCGGTTATACATATCTTATTGTCCGGTTTACCGCCAGCGAAAGTATTATGCTAAAAGTGTTATGCTAAAGGTGCAACTAACACTTTAGCTGACCTCACTGTTTACACAGTAATTAGCATTATAGTAGCTTAACTCAGTACGAGTCGCTATTAATTATTATTGCCCTCGAGCCGGCATACTGGCTGTCTACAATGAAGTGAATGTTTATTGGATATTAAAAAATGTTCGTGCTGGTATTTTTTATTAAGCAAGTACAAGGCGCCGCGGGAAAACAACGGTCAGATAATTAGAGTGCTACTTTGAAGACGTAGTCTGTAATCTGTAGAGATATAAATAAAACTACAAACATTTACGCTAGGTACTTGTTCTGGTAGCACTTCTAGCGGAAAAACTTTACAGTTTTATCTGTTTTTGAATTATTATAAAAGATTCTCAACACGAAGGACGGGATCATGTTTCTTAGTCTCCGCGATGGTTGTCTGTATTTGTTGGTTTGTCTGTTTGTGTGTCTGCTCTTAAGATAATAAGTTATTCCTTGAGCTGTGAGAGCTACATTAGATATACAAAATTTTGCTAATTTCAAAGCGACAATGAAAATAATGAAAAAAAAAGAAAGACGCCATCGACACATTTTTAAATTTAGCACTAGTGCAGTTATTTTGTCGAAGCTGAAAAATCAAATTACAAGGCTTTCGGGTGATTCTTAAAAGCGCGCACTCTCTTCATGCCAACGCCCTACTAAACGTATTACAGTAGTTAGACGGCACGAACACCATAAAGCGAATTGCCCTTAATTTCACGCCGTTAATGACGAAGCTATTATGCGTATTGCCCGCCATATATCAACCAGATATAGTGCACTTAAAGGTATAAGTTTTTTTAATTTTAATTAGTGTTGAATTTATCGGCGTCTTATCGCCAATGAATTTCACACATGGCCTTCTGTATCAAGCTCACTTGCTGATGCATTACCTGCATTTATAGATTGATAATAAAAAACTGGACAAGTGCGAGTCGGACTCGCGCACCGAAGGTTTAGTACAATTTTCAAATCATAATTTGACTGTCACATTTTGTAATTTTTTCCATGCTCTAAAATAGCTTTGTTAAAAAAATCACATAATTATGTTATTCACATTTTATTTTAGTTTTTTTTTTCCATTTACATGTGTTGTGTTGGTCACTTCTTGCCGAGTTTCTTAGTTTTAATGTCAAGGGGAAGTACCCTGCACTGTGCAGTGCATCTTTTGATACCAAAGTTTTTTGCATGATGATAAAATTTCACAAGGTTGTACTTTTGATCGCATGGACTTAGAAACATTTTTTTAGAGCTTAAAAAAACATAGCATAGCATTTGATAACTATTACTATGAGCTTGCTATCTCTATCTATCTCTATCTCTCTTGATTCCCGGGATAAGCTAGAACACGTGTTCTGGCTTATCCCGTGAATCAAAAACGGATCCTTGATATTACCTATCATGTGCCATGTCCTCACACCAAAGTTACTACTGATATGCATGTCGAAAAATAATAACAACCAGTCAATTACACATTATCATGATACTCGGGACTTAATCGTATAAAAAGCATATATTTCAATTTAAAAACCTCGACGTTTCGGACGCGACGTTGCTTCCATGGTCTCGAAGGGACTGAAGAGGCGGGTATCAACATCTCCTAGCAGCACGGGTTCCTCGAACTACCCGCACTTGGTCTTTATTATTAGTTTTTCCACTAGCGTTGCCACTAGTCTGACACACAACACTCACAACATCCGGCGATGTATGAGACGATATCATGATAATGTGTGAAAATCGCGAAAGCTTAAATCAATACAGTCAATTACAATTATTAGCGACGAAAACAATACCACATCACAGCCACCTGTTATCAAAGTCTTAAGGCTACCATTCAGAAATTCACGTCATATGCCATGTATAATTTAAGCGGTATAATAAATAGGCAACATAAGTTTAAGAGATAATTCGGCCGCGGTTAACGGCATCGAGGTGTCGCAAGGCATGGACGTATGAGCGTAATCGATGGAGGGCATAAATCACTGGGAAGGGTGTGGTGGTAGTGTGAGAGATTAGCAGGAGCGGCAGCGGGAGCGGGGAAAGCAGTGGATACGTTTGTACAGACCGTAGCAGAAAGAAGCCTCACTTACACAATATTTTTGAAAATGTAAATTAACTTATTTACACTAGACACAATATATTTCATTATTGCTTTGCTGAGGCAGATATTTATCACTCAGTTTTTTTTACCATAAATTCTATACAATTTTATTCTAATCTGCACCACTCTTTGTAGCAGAAGTAACAGTTTTAAATGATTTGCGGTTAATTGCATTCGCCATAATGAAAACGGTATATTGAGTTTGGAACATGTTTTTCTATTGTTTTGTGAGCTTAAGACGTATCTTTACTTATAATATAATTGGTTGAAGTGATAGTCTTAGCTTAAATCAGCCTTTCGTTAACCGCTTACAGACGCAATGAAACTTTATAGGAAATCATGTCCATGTATTTAATGGCACCGATTAATGTTTTAATTCGTGTTCGCAATAATTTAATAATCTCTCTCTCTAGAGGCCGGTCATTAATAATTCGACCGATATATTTAATTTATCTCCAATGTTTTTATGGAATTGCTCAAGTATTTATGTCTCGTATTAAGAGGTGATTGTTTTATGCGACGCCATTTGTTACTGTTAGTTAGTTAAGATTAAGAGTTCATTGAGTTCTGAGTTTTTAATGGGGTTTATGAAAAGCTCTGAGAGTGGTGTATTTTTTATTAATAGGTTTCATTAAATGTGTTTGGGAGGTCTATATCTTGGCTCTTCAGAGGTGTAAAGAATGCTATGATTAAATGATGGTTTCAGACCAGCACGATGAAGCAACGTGAAAAGGATATGTAGTGGCGTAGTGGCAGCCCTGATTGCGTTTAAAATTTACTATAAGACCTAGTGATAGTGATCATTCAGACGTATTCACTCTCATATGGTGGTATTTCTCTCATTTAATTTGAGTTCTAGAAAAATGTGCCTTGAACCGCATATTAAGACCATTGTGATATTAGATATACCTAAACAATAAATAGTATTACTACCGCGCCCAAATTTAACATCCATAAAAGACCCAATAGTAGTACGTAGTCATACGTACTGTTTCTGACAGTTCACTTTAAACAAATATGCAACCACCTATTTTCAAACGCAATTTACTAGAAACGTACAACTCTGTAATATTTGCCATTGTGTAAAATTTTCCATGTCAAAATAATCTTTGCACTTGTTTTTATTTTAATGTAGACATTTAAAAACTTCCACTAATTAATTCCGTATGACGCCAATAAATAATACAATAATATATTGAACTCTCGAACAGTTAAAATTGTAGTTTATTGAAACGTATTTTAAGACAGGCAATTTTAATAATAGGTATTTCATGCCAGAATTACTGCCAAAACCATAAAGTTAAAATGTCAAAATAATAAAAGTGTTATTTGTTGACCGAACAGTTTTATTATTTCAATAGGAAGCTTGAAATCGTCGTATTGTTTTTCAATAACAATATAGAAAGACAACGTGTTTATTTTACTGTAAATGTGTCATTACGTACCGTGAGAATGTACATTTTTATTACCTTGTCGGTGTGAAAGCAAAACAAAATTATCCCAAGAACATTACAAAATCGACGTAAAATCACTTTAAAAGTTAATTGTCAAAAGCTATTAGAGTATGCCGATTTCGTGGAAGATAAGGATTTTTTAATTAGTAAGTTAATTTTTATAAGGTGGCTTTGCAGGAAGCTGTGGTAACATTTGGCACTTCAGTTTATTTGAGAGAAAAAAATGCTATTAATTTTTAATGGTTAGTTTTTACTTACCTGTTTTTAGTTTTGCTTTTCAACAAGGCTTGTCATTTTACTTTTCAAAAATGCTACTGAATTTTTAGGCGTCGATTTGATTTTAAGTAAAAAATTAATAAGTACTAACTAAGAGTTCGGTTTGCCATCACTACAGTTGCAAGCTGCACATACAAAAAGCCGGTCTTACCTAGTTTATAAATACGAAAAAAAATCGAGGTTTTTGACTAAGACAATACGCGAGAATACACAGCATACTTAAATTTCCGTGCAATAATGTAATATGTATTTTTTTTTTACCTCGTCAGTACCTCGTCCATTGTAACCTATTAATTTTCTACACAATTTTAATCCGACTCGTAAATAAAAGCAATTAAAATTTGTTTAGGAAAAGGCACTTATAAAACAAATTTAACGCCAATTCCGTCAATTCTATACCATGTCTATCTGACATTATCACCTAGCATTCGTGTCCGTGGCCAACCGATTGGCTATACTATTATGTTATTACCGACGATTATTATGTCAAGATTTACGACTACGATTTGTGTTTAACGACTCGACTCGGCTATTATGGAGTTGCGTTTTAATTACGATTATTACGATACGTATGCATGCTAAAGCGTCTTGCAAGCTGTTAGGGTTTTGACGGACGTAAGTGATTTCAATTTGTTTCGCGGCACCGAGGCGTTTTGCACGACTTTGAACTCTAATGCTTGACGGTTTCACAGTTTTTTTGTAACAAATGGTCTTGATAAAAGAAAACTGGCCAAGTGCGAGTCGGACTCGCGCTCGAAGGGCTCCGTACAGTTATCTATAAAAACGGCAAAAAGTCATGTCTATTGTATGGGCCAGTTTAAATATTTATTTTTATTCTGTTTTTAGTATTTGCTGTTATAGCGGCAACAGAAATAGATAATAATATGTGAAAATTTCGACTGCCTAACTGTCACGGTTCATGAGATACAGGGCCGCGTTTTATAAAGCTACAAGTTACAATTTACAAGCGAAAGTCTCTTTCTAACAAAAGGTGACAGAATGAGGCTTCCGCTTGTAAACGATAACTTGTAGCTTTATAAAACACGGCCCTGGTGACAGACGGACAGACAGACAGACGGACAGTGGAGTATTAGTAATAGGGTCCCGTTTTTTACCCTTTGGATACGGAACCCTAAAAATACGGGACAAGGACAATAACACCACCTCAATAATAATCTTCATACCTAATATTTAGTCTTCATTCCAAACCAGACAAAGCACTACTACTACAGTCAGCAGCAACAGTTGCTAAGCAACCGAAGCGCTCACGATGATCTAAGCACCTCTATTATTATAGACATAAGAGCTTGTGCAGATCATTGTGAGCGCTTCGGTTGCTTGATAACTATTTGCTGCTGACTGTACTAACTGCTACATCAGTACACTAAATGATCATTTGCTTACTTTGGTACTATAGGTACTAGACAACGGATACATACTTATTACAATACAATACTTTTAATTTGGTGTTGTTTCAAAATATTAACATGTGCTAAAATTAAGGGTGTCTTAATAGATTTTCTACAGGGAACAATATTTAATTCGTCCGTAACACGAATAAATGATTTAGATTTAGATTTATTTATTTACTCAACATTAAAAATTACATTATAAAAATCAAATAAACAAACGAAAATAATAACTCATAAAACAATTAATAATAATACAATGTCAAAAATAGTTTCCTCCCCAGAAGGGAGTTGTCAAGGCAAAAAACTAATTAATGGAGTAATGCTTTTGTTCAAGTAATATCCTTTCTCATATTAAATGTTCCCCGTATATAGCTTGCTTATACAGCTTATAATATAGCAATACCTACTATACTGTTAAAACCCTTCTTACCACACAAGCTAATAATTTTCAACACAGCTATGTAATTTACCAGCCAAAACTACCACATTACCTTACTCAAACTGGTATTTATCTAAATCAGGCGCAAAGTGCAAACCTACAGCATTGCATGTGGTTATGTGGTTATGCCAGACCCGTCAATTGGAGTTCATAATTATGATTGGATCTATCTTACTATAACAAGGTTCCATACTTCATTCTTGGTAATCAAAATCCAACCCTTCACTTGTAAATTTAAGGTGTATTTATGAATCTGTGGGTAGTGGATTGAACTTTGTGTTGCTTAAGGTATAAGTGTCTTGTCTTGGACAAGGCTGGTATTATAAGAATTAGCTGTTGAGACCTAGACCCATTAAAATGACATAGGTACAATTTCAAAAAAGTCATGAAAAAATATAGGACTCACACTTACAGTATGTAAGGAATTTCGTTCCTAACGCGTTAGTTTCACAAGTTACATGTTCCAAGATTATACTCTCCCATTAAACAGCAACATTGATCCCCGTATAATTCCTAAGCTACCTAACTGCAATACTTAAATAGCCGTCAAATAGGACAATAAAAATACAGAAGTCTGTATGTACATACCTGAAACGATACATGGTAGAAATAAGATCTACTTAATAGCCCGTTGTCTAGTGTATAATTTGTATTCACACAATCTTATTGAAACACTAAGTAACGCAACATTATAATTACCGATTATTACATCTAATCTGATGATATTCGATCCGATAACTTTTATTCTTCAACCAAATTTTCTTGGTCACATTTAAACTGAGAACTTACCTTTAACCCTTAAAAATGACAAACTTATAACACCTCTTTCTCCCCTTGAATAAAAAAGCCGTCTTACCTGCGCAGAGGCATGTACGAAACGAGGCATCCATTAAACTGGCCAGGCTATAATTTAGCGCCCCCTGTATAATCAGCCGGGTAATCAGCTGGTTTATTTTATTTCTCAGTACGTATGGCGGCATTTAGAGATACGAAACGGTAATTATGGTCTCATGCTGTAAATTTTTAGGTTTCTGAGTGCATAGTGTAATCAACGACCGACGACGAATGAACGACGTGCGGTGGAAGCGACAGCGAACCGATCGCGGCCGTGACTTATTTTTGGTCGTTGATTACACTAGACGCTTTGAACCTCAAAAAGAAAACCGGAAAAGTGCGAGTCGGATTCGTGCACAAAGTGTTCCGTAGCATTATCTACAAAAACGGCCAAACAATCATGTATCATCACAATCTGTTGTATGGCAGCCTTATTTAAATATTTATTTTATTCTGTTTTTAGTATTTGTTGTTATAGCGGCAACAGAAATACATCATGTATGAAAAGTTCAACTGTCTATCACGGTTCATGAGATACAGCCTGGAGACAGACGAACAGACAGAAAGACAGACAGACGGACGGACGGACAGCGGATTCTTAGTAATAGAGTTCCGTTTTTTACCCTTTGGGTATGGATCCCTAAAAATGGACTCACGGTAGTTTCATGTTAGAATAATAGTACTAGTAGTCACTTATCGGTTTGTTAAAATATCGTCGCTGAAGCGTTTCCAGTAAACAAGATGGAAGATATTCCAAATGACATGTATGTTGGGGAAAAATTGAAAGCCCATTGAATGATTTCTTATTAACAACGGACAATGACGCTAGTAGTTCATAGCTTACTAATATATTGTGAGCCATTTGTTCTTAATAGTCAAACGTCAAGCAATATACGCTATGAAATAAATTAACACAACACAAGACTTTATTGTGCTGCATAAAACATAAATAAAAACCATAAATCTATTAATGTAATCAATAACAATGATTTAACCGATCCATTGTCAGTATGTGCGCTGAACAGAAATCATTGAGCATATTTGAATATAATGACTTACATTGAACGCAACTTGCGTGGAATAATTTAATGAAGGTGAATGCAAATATGAACTTGCATTTGTTTTTGTGAAAATATTATGCTTCTGAAGCACTGGAGGGTTAAGCAGTTTTGATATTAGATTTGCTGGACAACATTACATTACAAAGAGCGGTGTTATGAATTTGATCGCTATGTCTGCGTGTTTCTGTAACACCGTAGTTCTTAAATGGTTAATCTGATTTAAATGCATGTTTTATATTTGAAAGCAGATTTTCTAGCGGTGGTTCTTTGAAAACTGTCATAAAAATCGGTTTAGTCGTTTTTGAAATATTGTACTATGAAATGAATATGTCGGGGGTTTTCAACTTTTCTAAGTTGGTCAGGTTAAGTTATTTTATCATTGGCTAGGGTAATTGATAGGTTTTAGACACTTTTTAATAGATGCCATGGTCTGTTATTTTAATTTGTTTAAGGAAAAATTATAACGTTTTCTTCATAAATCAAGAGAACCTGCCAATGTCGGGTACCTTTAAAATAATGAGCCTACTGTAGCTAGTTTTACTATAGATTCCTATGGATTCACCATTCATTTTGTATAGCACTTAAACCCTGGGTATACTAGACCCCTCAAATTCTTTTCAACCTCATAAGCCGAGTTCAGACTTGCAAGAAAAATCGTGGAAGTTGCAATATATTGCGGCATTCGATCGCCCACTCCAAACTCGTTTTTTTTTCTTAATACGACGAGGAAGACAAACGAGCAAGTGGCTCACCTGATGGTAAGTGATCACCACTGCCCATATACACCCACAACCCCGGAGGGTTTGCACTGTGCGTGGAGAGCTAAGATAAAATGCCTCTCGTGAACGTAATTACACCGGCTGTCTTACTCTCCACACCGGAACACAACAGTGCAAGCAGTGCTGCTTAGCGGCAGGATTAGCGAGTAAGATGGCGGTAGTGATCGCTTTACGGCCTCTTGATTGATTTTTCTTGCAGGTCTTAACTCGGCTTTAAACATCAAGTTCCAAGTATAAAACAATTGCCTTCCTTATGACAAAACCAACAACGTTTGACGAAACTAACTTTACTATGCACTTGGCGTAAAACACATTAGCTTTATATGTCAATAGGAAACATTGGCCTACATGTCTCTTACGTTATTTGAATTAATAGTATCGGTAAGCTAGTTCATGACCTAATCGATTGGACAATTGCACAAGTTATTCAATTCGTAGGGATTATCAAAAGCTGGCGCTTTGACAAGCGATGTAAAGACAACATGTCACTTGGTTTAGAAGTCAACTATAAAATTTGAGTAAAGCTCTTCCTTATTTATTAATATTAGAATAGCAATTAATTAAACTAATCCCTTGGAGCGTCGCGCATAAATTCAACTTCAAACAACTGCAGCGCGTTTATCATAAAGGGATAAATAACGTTTTATATTTAATTTGAAGGAACGTTTGAGGCCTCATAAATCAGGGGCTGAAAGTAAATCGCGAACGGAATAATAGGAAAGGCGTAAACGAAAGAAGGAAAGCGATTTACAAAATCCGTGAAAAAAATTTTTTTTTGTACCACGAGGAAGTGGGTCACCTGATGGTAAGTGATCACCACTGCCCATTGATACCCGTAAACCCGCGGGTTTGCAGATGCGTTGCCAACCTAGAGAGCTAAGATGAAATGCCTCTTGTGCCCGTAATTACACCGGCTGTCTTACTCTCCACACTGGAACGCAACATTGCAAGCACAGCTGCTTAGCGGCAGGATTAGCGAGTGAGACGGTGGTAGCAATCCGGACGGACCTCGCACAAGGTCCTACCACCCGCGAAATATTTTTCATACAACAAAGAAAAAAACCCAGCAAATGAGACACGTCATTGTAGTAAGCTTAACCCGTTGCCTATGAACCTTGTGACGTTGTTTGCGCGGCTACTCATGAGGGTTAGTAATTATAAAAAAAACATTTATTTCAGAAATAGAGTTTACAATTTTACTTAAATCTATTTTAGTACCTAATAACACGTCTATCGCTCAGGGTATGTGCAACCTGTCCCAGTGGAACTGGGAAGGTCCGTCCAGAAACTCCGCTACCGTCAGCAGGAGGCTTTTCGGGATGCCGCGCAGACGCCTCGCCAGGAACGCCACGCGTTTGCGCATTATTGCATGAAAGCCACCCGCGTGGGTCTCGCAAAACATCCCCGATGCACTGCAATGACGTGGCAGCCCCAGCAGCATCCTAAACCCTAAGACGACGTCTTGTGTTTTTATAATTTTCCCAAGTCTGATACTCTCAACATCGGAACACATCATTAAAAACACTGCTGCTTATTGGCAGAATTAACAAATAGGATGATAGCTAAGATCTGTACCGACCTTCTATCTACAAAACCACTTTTGTAATTTAGTAAGAAATAATCGGATCCTAATCCTAGTAAAGATCGCGGGACCGCGGTGGATGCGGAAAGCACAAGACCGGTCAGAGTGGAGAGCCTTTGGGGAGGCCTATGTTCAGCAGTGGACGTCTTTCGGCTGACATGATGATGATGAATCGGAATAATTTGACGGTCGAATAGCCTAGTGGTTAGAGAACCTGACATTGAAGCTTGAGGTCCAGGATTCGATCCCCGATCGGGACACATTTTTGTTATGATGAATACGAATGTATGTTCTTAAGTCTTGTATGTTTAATATGCAGGTACCAATATAAAGTATGTTATCCGTTGTCCGTAGGCTTTGCCTAGTTTGGGGATTAGCAGCTAGGCCAATTATTGTCCAATGATTTGGATATTAAATTAAACTACATCTACAAACTTAATAAATGTCCCAGGGGACCGAAGAGCTGGCAGCTTTCTCGGACAAAGGCTAAGCGTAGCCATCTAAAGAGGGAATCTGACAGCATCTTTGGTACAATCATGAACAAGGGGAATCTGACAGCATCTTTGGTACAATCATGAACAAGGGGAATTCTCTTTTAGACATCATGTGTATTATATTAGATTCTACCTTGAATCTAGGGGGATGATGATGTAGAACACCGTTTAAGTTAAACTGATTATTTATTCTCGACATTGAACTCTACTATCAAACTCTCATTCTGAGAGGAGGCCTGTGCCCAGCAGTGGGACGTGAGTGGGCTGATGATGATGATGATGATCAAACTCCTTCCTTTAACTTTAAAAAATAACAAAAATGCTTGAAAGTCAATAAGTAAGCATTCCAGGGCAACATTCCGTTACCCTGTCAAAAAGCTGCACAGCGCCATCTATGGGATTATATTGTAACCAATTTACTCCATAGTAGTAATAAAAAACATGTTTTAGTTTTTGTAAAGCAGTTTTATTTAAATTTTAATTTAGGGTAAGTATTCATTTTATTGTTTTAATTTAGTATAGGCAATTTCAGTTTTTGTTTTGATGTTATACTTTGTGTTTAAGAGCCTCGCCATTCGCTTCCCTCTTACCCCGCCCGCCATTCAGCATCCATATATCACCGCGGTCTTCAAAGGGATGCCAAATAAAACAAACAACACGGAAAATAACGTTTACCGGACTTTTCACGCGAAGCCGGAACGCATTTGTATACGTCGAACGGTAATCAGTCGCTCCGCTGAAGACTGATGACTGATGACGATGAAATACTTACGGTGATGACTGCTTGGAAGCGAGTAAAGGAGGCAGTGAAATACTGGTATAAGATAAGAAAGAAATTGATGATGAAAAGGTTTTTTTTAAACGTAAAAATAATTCAACAGGAAATTTTGGTTAAGAAGCTGGAGCTGTGTAAGTTAGGACTATAATAAACAATCTTGTCAAATATCAGTCAGTAGAAAAAGTGAGTTTTAGGTACTCACTCTCTTGAAAGTTCATAAACCGCAAACAATCTAGACGAACACAACAAACAGATATGTCAGTACCGCTACTTTCTGGTTGCTGACAGTTTAAGGACGAGGAACCATTGACACGAGAAGAGGAAGAAAAAAAAATACGATGATAACGATGATGATGAATCAAAAAATATCTGACCGAAAGCTGCAAAGTTGTTGGATGACAGAAGATCACTTAACTTAGCTTTGGTTATCAAATTTACTGCCTTTAGAAAGGAAATGTTGCTCACTGTTAAAACCAATAATAAATCTGTAATGTTCGATTCGCTTTCCAATAAACAAGGTTTCGATTGAAGATCTCGTTCTTCAAGGAAAGGCGTTTGTTTATTCGCAAGTTCGTTTTGATCTTCGTAGTTCTATATTTCAAAGAAACTTAGTACATAATTATAGTACAAAGTCTCTTGTGCCGTGGAATTCTAAAGAAGAATTTGAGTCCAGATTTATGCTTTCTGAATTTGCAAATTTAAATCAAAAATCGGCAAAGTTTTTTCGTGGACTTGGGTAGGTAAGTATTAAAACCATCCCATCGAAAAAAATACTATTTATAAACTTTACACGAACCAAACCATAGATGGAAACCATTTTTATATCAAAAATCAACCAACATCATGGTTAAAAATAAACAGGGAACTTGCAATGTAACGTACGGACGTAATATAAATTATAGCTCCGATTTACGATGATATCAAATTCACTTGGTGCTCTTTGATGTCATTTTTCCCATAAATTTTTCAGCGTAACATAAAGAGAGCTCCACGCGTTATTAGAGATATGGAAATCGTTTGGGACTCACGGACGGATCCGTCGACGGACAATATTGGTAACAAGCTAGAATAAATTATTTATTTATAAGTTACCTATCAGAGCACAATGACATGTGTAAAAACAAGATGACAGTCAAACGTTCTCACAGTAAGTGCCGTAAAGATCTTCCTTGTCAGGCAATGCGTTGTCACCATGACATTTTCTACGAAAAGGTTCCACAGTTGGTCACGATTTAGTTGGTTCGATAGTAAGTACCTTATAACCAATAATAAATATTGTTATGATTGCAACGTAAGGATACAAGATATAACTGGGAAAGCACTGAGAATAATTAGCCAGAACATAATTTGCTTAAAGACATTTTCAGATAATATAAAAGCTTTTTTTAACAAAATAAAAACTCGTGTAGTAACTAGACTTTCTTGACAATACACGAAACAACGGCGAATTTAAAAGAAACAAATCTAAAAATCCGAGTTTGATACCCCTTTTCGCAGACATGTATTTAGGAACACATTTGTTAACAAACAGAAACTTCTTCATTATTTTATTGTAACTTAACCAGAATTTTGTTATTTTATGTAAGTACATGCGTACATACAATACCATGTAATTTGTTAATAATCTGTTTTGTTAAACAATGGGTACATACACAGATACATGCTCTACCCCCTAAGTAGAGCATGTATCATTACTTATCATTACTTTGTACAAGTACAGTGGAAGATTTTCCTTGTGTAGATTTTTTTATGTCAGTTCCACCGTATAAATTATCTCCTTGTACTGTTTTGAGGTTTTCAATAAAGAATATTTGTCCTGTGCTTTGCTATTTTGATCCTAGGTTAAATTAGTATAGTACGTATCTATTTTTTCCTCGTCAATTTATTCATCATCCTATCCCCCAGTATTCTCCAAAGCCTTCACACGTCGCCTCCTCACGAATAAAATCTCGCCTTTACAGCTGCATAAATTTGTCGATGGAGCGATTTTCGTATCCGCTGCCTTTACTCCAATATCCTGTTAGCTCTGTAACTACACTTTTCTAGGAAACGTCGTGTGATAAATAAAGTGCTTGGATTGGCTGTTTGTGTTTTGTTTATCTTGAATGTTCTGTCGAAATGGGGTAGCTGTTTTCTTGGGTAGGAATGCTCTGACTGCTTTATTCTAAGCTGTGGTCGGGTGAGTCGTACCTACTGTGTTTGACTTCGATATCTTTAAACATAACGAAAATGAAAAGTTTTACTAGGTTTTTTTTTCATATTACCTATTTGTTGCTAGTGGGACATGCAATGGGACAAATTAGGCTAATAATAAATAAATAAAATAATTGCTGCTCGTTGTCTAAAACTAGAAGGTCCACAAAGGCCGAAAATCAAAATTATAAAGAAAACGTTGCACAACGTATTTCGTAGGAATTAAGCCATACGATCTGCAATTGAAATATTTCTATATAGCCAGCTTATTTTGAATGTGAGCTTAATTGCGTAAATTAATTACCGACTGTACGCAATAAATCCGATATAAACTTCTCCCACTTAACACTCATACTCTTCGATTATAATCACCTTGCTTGATTATTCCACGCGTCTCAGCCAGCTAATCCCATCAGACGAGACACTGATCCCCTATTCGTCATAACATGGGGTTCTGTCTTGAGACACATCCTATTATACATAACAAATGCGAGGTGAAACGGATAACGTATTGTGGTTCTTTCATAAGAGTGATATAAGTTATATGCGGCATATGATGCATAGACTTATCATGATGAGAGGAACTTGCATCCTGCACGCTTACTTCGCATTAGTTTTTGTAGAAGCCATGTAGAAATACACGTAATAATAGATACCTATCATAATACTGCAGATTCCTCATGATCGTCACTTGGGCCATTTTTGAGGTTCCGTATACATATACACATAATAAATAAATAAATATCGTGGGACAAATTCACACCAATTGACCTAGTCCCAAATTAAGCAGAGCTTGTGTTATGTATACTAGACAACGGAAAAACATACTTATATAGATAAATGCATGCATAATTACGTACCTATTAAACATCCAACACTCGAGAACAAGCATTCGTATTCATCAAAGACATCCTGCCCCGCCCGATCGAACCCGGGACCTCAAGCTTCGTAGTCACTTTCTCTAACCACTAGGCCATCCGGTCGTCGAACACATTGAACACATGATAATAAATTTAATTAGCCTATCTATGCCCTCTTTGGCACTTCTTGATAAAACGACAAACGGGTCAGAAAGCAACAGAATCGGCCACAAATCGAATTGTTACAAGCGAATGATTTCTTTGTTCAAACATGTATAACAGTTTTAAATGATTCGCTGTTACATTAGAGATATTCAGAACTTGATATTGACTGCGATTAACTTACTAGGTTTGTTGAACATCGGAAGCTCAACAAACGTAAGGTATACCATTCTGAGTATCAGACATAGCGGTTTTAAATGATTTGAGGTTAATTGCGTTAGACTATAAGGTAATCGCGATCAATATCCCGTTTTTATTATGTCTAACGTCTTATGTAAATATATTTGCATCAACCCTTCCATTTGAACCCTACCTTTTAGCCTTCCATATGTACCATATATACCCTTTACCCTTCCATATGTACCATATGTACCCTTTACCCTTTACCCTTCCATATGTACCCTTTACCCTTCCATATGTACCCTTTACCCTTCCATATGTACCCTTTACCCTTTACCCTTCCATATGTACCCTTTACCCTTCCATTTGAACTGCTTCCGTGAGTTTATTTCTTGTCACTTCCCGTTTACACCGTATTACCGCACTACATTTTCTTACAATTTCCCCGCTAACTCGGGCGACAGACGTTTTTTGATTAACGCCGGGTCAGGCCATTGTGCTCCCTTTGAAGCTCAACACTCATTTATCAAGCTCACTTCCGACTGGAAATTAACGCGATGCCACAAGTTGTGGGCTGAAGCAGGAGTTCTTAACAATTTGATTGGGCGATAATGATATAAGCACCATATAAATAAACTAGCTTATGTCCCGCGGCTTTGCCCCTGTGAATTATTTCACAATCGGCTAGTTCCCTGTCGAGTGGGAATTTCGAAAAGTCCCTTCTTAGTGCACCTCTACTAGGATACTCAAGGTATACATGTTTGCCAACTTTCAAGTCTCTAGGTCCAGTAGTTTAGGCTGTGCGTTGTCTGTCAGTCAGTCAGTCGCGGTACTGTTTTATAGGTATAGATGATAGTGTTTCTTCTAGGATCAATTTTTAATGGAAGAGACTATCGATTTGACAGTAAGATATGTATTAGAAAAAAAATATCGGAAAAAGAGGGATACCCCTCTATTTTATTGATCGATGTTGGCATGTGATTTGTTATGTCTATACTATTAAGCAACCTTTGTTCATCATCATCATCATCATATCAGACAAAAGACGTTCACTGTTGGACATAATGCCTTCCCCAGAAAGTTCACGTTGACCGTCGATCGTCAAACCTTTCATAGTGAAATAAACGGATCACTCACGTATGTCAGTCGAGTATAGCTGGACATAACAAATCCGTAGTCCTTCCTCTCGTCTCTCAAGTTTACGTCTCGCCACCGGCGTGGCGTGTGCACCCAGAGAAAGGACTACGGATTAGTCCGAAACACGTCAAGCTATACTCGACTGACATACGTGAGTGATCCGTTTATTTCACTATGATTGAATCTCACGGTAGTTTTATGTTAAAAGCGTCAAACCTTTGTTACCAAATCATAAATACTTGACTGAAACGATAGTGAAAACTTTCGATTAGTCTCTTTATTTTGCTGTTCTGAGAGAATTTGATTTACCTACACTTATACATACCGACATCATAAAACAGACGCACTTTTAAATTTAAACTTAAAAAGATTTTAAATTTTGTATTATTGATACAGCATATTATACTATTAACCAGAAGTAAATAATCTTCACAGTCACAACTTGAACAATGAAATCGGTATTCCAAACGTAGTTTCACAAAATGCCGAAACATTTAAAGAAGTAGCTACAAGCTTGTCTCTTGGCGATGCGGTAGTGCGGTGAAGTCTGGAATTTCGCGAACACTGATTTTGACGTATCGCTTTCGGGCGTGGTGAAAAATGGGTCGTCCAGCACTTGGGAAAAGATTTCTCATGATTTTTAAAAGGATGCCGAATGTAATAAATGTGTAGATGAAACTTTTGGTCCTATTTGGTTTTGATTTAGTCTTAACAATATTTTTATCGTAGTTTTGTTTTTGTTCTTTCTTACTATCTTTAAAATCTCAAAATTCTGAACTTATGTTATCACACAGTCAAAGAAACTAAATCGCATGCCACTGTGGAACGTTTACCTCACAATTTTCATCATGACAGACCCTACATATCTGCCGAAGAAATAATTGACGAATTGTTTGCCAAAAGGTTCCACAAAGTTCCGCTATCAATTCAGTTACTTCTGTACACGGGTTTCATGACGCATGATTAAGTTCTTGTAAAATATAGGCACTAGATTTAAAAATCATAGAAGAAGCAGTCTTACGAAAACCTTTACTGTCACATCCTATAATTCCAAGTTTTCCAAATCAAGTAACCAAAAACACAAAATTCACAGGACGAGAAACCCTACTACTTACTTGAATGTCCTCCTAAACGGACACAGCGTAGTTATGAATAAATCACCCATGGCACTGTAATGTCTGCAATGTCGCTGCAACGCAATCTGTTAGCTAGTCAGATAATGGAACAGATTTGTATGCAGATTGTCGGACTGTAAATAATGTGAAATAGTTGTGATTTAAGCAATCTTTAGGTGATCTATTAGTTAAAATCGACTGGAGCTAAAAACATTTCCTCAAGGTCCTTCTGTGACTCCTCTGTTGTATTTATCGTCTTGGATAAAAATGTGTCATCACTTATCAGTTAACTTGAAAATTTACCTTGCAGACAGAACGCACTTACTCTCTTAATAATATTCTTTGCATCATAATCACTTTCCAAAAAAGCCTAACTAAAGACTGGTAAAAAAATCTAATAAAATCTGTAATCTGTACATCCATTATAATTATATTGCAATTAAAGATAATAATTCTCATTTGAATCACTACCCATCAACGTAATCAACCCGCAATGACAGCCAAAACTTCCCCCAAGTATTTACACCGACTCGAAATTAACCAAACAATATTAATCATACTCCCTGAAGTCAAACCCCCGCGCTGAGTCCACGATAATGATATATGCGATGTTTGATGATAAACAATCGAGGTCATTTATTATCTGTCGGATATTTGACAGGCGGTAGGCAGATGTCATTTGTCATTTTCCTGGATCTGAAGGTCCCTTCGTTACGCCGACGCTTACGCTCGCCTCCGAATGCGGTTAGCTCCCAACCGACAAAGCTCACCAAACACGAACAAAAATGTACCCAAACCCCCGGAAGCTAGAGTTCAAATTTCCTAGTGGAAAAAATCAATCTTGATTGCTTTCAGCATGAACGATTATGATAGATGAAAGAGTTAGCGCTCCAACAAAGCCAGAGACGTTACATTGTTAAATGGCCTCTGTGTAATGTGCGATAAGGCTCAGATTTACGGATTTGTTGGAGCTTCAAAGGCTGCCTCAGCGAAACGTGTTATTGAAGATGAAACAGTAATGGATGGGGATAGGGAATGCGTGAACGCTGTCGGAGATGTATTGTTATCAGGGTTGTTTATCAAAATACGACGATCGTTCCTGTAAATAATTACCCTTTCAAAAGAATATTCTGTTAGTGCTACCGTGTAATATATTCATTATATCTGACAACTTACAAAGCGCCATCGGTATAAATAAAAATATTTTATAGTCGCTTAAGTCGATTGGATCTGGCGTGGCATACCCGGAATTTTAACTCAATCACCTGAACAATGTTTCATTTGCTTTTAAGTTGGGCTTAAATTTTGTAACCTCGGTGTGCGATGGCCGTTCGTAAAGTGCAATTAAGTTGAAAATAAAGTGCTAAAGTTTGATAACGCGTCGTTGGTCGGACAAGACACGTACAAGGGTATTCACGGCTTCATAACTTCGGTAGCACTCAGCTGTAATGCGAAATGTGTGTTGTACATTTTTAACGGGTAATACATACATTTAGGGTCGCGCGCTCCCACGGCGCGTCATGTCCTCAGGATGCGTCAGATAAATCAAATGTTTAATTTCCCGGCCGAGACAACGGGCATTGTTGTTTTAAAAGGAAGCTTTAAAAATGTGAAACCTGCGTTAAAAATGGAGGATAATCTCCGTTTTGTAATCTACTATCACTTTTAGCTATTGTTCAAGAGTTTTAACATTAAACTACCGTATGACTCAAACATTGCTCAGCAGATGTATTATAAAAATAAAACGTTTCTTAAACTCATCTACCGTTTTTTATTGCTTTCTTTACCCACATTGTAACTACTCGATACTGCATAGTGACATGGTAAAAAACAGCAGTGTCAGCGATGTTATTTAACAACAACTCCATTGAAACTTCCCTTCAGATACCTTTTAAAATATTCAATGGGCTTGCTCCTCTGTCAAACGCATTCTTTACTTCATTACTCTCGCTGACACCGGGGTTAATCTTGCATTGTATGCGGATAAAGAAGCGTCTAGGCTTGTTTTGTATAGTTTTTTTTTTTACATTTTTAGGCACCGTATCAACTTACTCACCAATTGTTAATTTCCCTTCTATCTATCCTACTTTAGATAATAAAGCAATAAATTCACCATCAAGTGTTTTTTTCGCTTAATGTTCAACTGAAGCGTCATTAACATTTTTATCGTTCGTTGGCGCAGAAGAAGCATCAGGTTTACTCACATTCATATTACCAACGCGAGCGATAATTTCATCACAACCCTTTTTGAGTGCGTCCAGCCGTATGGGCTTGCTTAATTAAGTCGGCTGGAATCAATCGACGCGTCTTGGGCAAACAGGTCGGAAGGCAATTTTTCGTGAGCACCTGACAGGCCGATCCATCGTGGGCATAAAAACGTCGGACCAACGCCGCCGGTGACTATGACCAACTGCCGAACCGTAGGGTTACCGGTGTAAAATATGTGAAGTTAATTCGATAAGGTTGGTAGTTGGTTCACGTCATGTCATGTTTCTTTTGCTGTAGGATTTGGATCACAGTAATGTTCGAGTATAAAATATCATCTTGTTCTTATCAAAATAATACAAAAAGCGATGCTATGCTGCTTTTAACTTTGTCTAAATGAAGACACGGAACTGACTACAGAAATTAATAAAGCCGTATTAAAAAAACCAAACGGGATATCTGTTAATTGTCTACAAATTTAAACGTACCATTAATTAACAGTGTCGCCAACAAATTTCTCCGGTTGACAATAAAAAAAAGCGTTCATAATTTATGTCTGCAGTAACCCTGCAGGTTGAAAGAGTCACGCCGCTTGATGGATGGCGCTCCGCCCACTCGCGCTAACAACCGGCTAGAACTGACAAACTGCCGCATTGTTGCCCTCAGGAAATCATAAGACGATGCCCTCAGATTTATTGCCCTGTTTGAAGCTGCTGCAGACAATAGCACGTTGCTGCGTCGATCTAATTTCATTGTTTTATAAGAAAGCTAATGGCATTTATGTCGACGACATGTTAAACATTTTGGAGGTTATTCATTTTATTTTTGGGTAATTTTATTTATTTTTAAAGGGAGTTATTCTGGCGGTTTTATTGTCTACACCGGCACCCTAATAGAAAACACTGGCATGACGCGCATGTTTTGTGTCAAATCATCGCATAATGAAAAATATGAATTTGTAAAAGGGCCCGGGCGCATTAATCTCCGAGTTGTCCACATGAAACTCATTCCAAGACATTTAAATACAAAGCCCGATAGAGTGATAAATTATGAATGAAATAACAATTCCGATTTCCGATTCAATGGCCGACTCGTGTTTGGAGTAGTTCTACAAAAAGCATTATGTCCAACAATGAGCTTATAAATATGAGTTTCTGGGATATTTTATCTCTATTGTGCTTTGAGTTATTCTTCCGCCTGATTTGCTGTTGCTGAGCTCATTTTAATTCTCTTTGTTGGGAGTGAAATTAATCGTTGCGTTTTGTTGTACATGTACAACCCTGAGTGAAATTGTTCTGAGGCAATCATTTATGTATTTGAAACGGGCTTACGCGCCCGTCAGCATAGGGCAGCTCGTGTCCATATCTATAAATGCATCTGACACAGTTAATCCATATAAAGTTATTATTGCCTCGCCCGTCAACTAACTTAATTGGCTGCTACCGACCAGTGTAAGCTCGCGCGTCAGCGATAAAGAACTGAATATATTTAGGCTTTGAGCGTTGCAATCGCTCGCTTGATTTGCAAGCGTTTTTATTGGCCTCACGTTTGCCTAAACGTCTTTCCCTGTATAGCTCGTAAATTTAGAATACAAAGGACGCTGCTTTTTATGCGGCGATCTTGATAATATTGTTCTCGGGTATTGTGTTTCTTGTGTTGAAATTTTAATTTGTCAGAAATTTTGAGCTGAGTTTAATCTCCTTACGGCGGGTGCGTCCTGAATTAGCCGGCGAGGCGTGGAGACGGATAAGTCGGATCTCAGCGACTGTTGCCAACGTCTCAATAAGCCGCCTCACATTTTTACGGCCCCTATATCCGTTTCGCTGCGTAAATACACATAATGACCGACATTTCGTGAACGCTTTTATTGTGAAGTTTTTATTATCAAGAAATTCATTTGTTTAGTCTACGTACGGTTACTGCGAAGCGCTCCACACGTTTCAGGGTTTATTAGGGGTACTTTATTACCCTTTACACGCCGTCCTTAATGCGAAAACATCGCCCGTGAGCTTTAAACCAACGGAGCGGCCGGATGGTAATAATTAAAATTGATTTTAATCTGCGAATATGATAACGTACCGTTATTACGTCGGTGTCTTAAAAGCTTTTTTAACTCTTGCGAAGTGTCCAAATCTCGAGAGGAGATCTGTAATTATTTTCTTAAGAGTCTAGATAAGCTTCGGTTTATACGACGGCATTAAGGTGTTAATGTAGCAATAGTGCATCTAACAGGCTCACTGCGATGCGAAACGAGTGTAATTTATGTCGCACAGTTTCCTTCCAACTCTAAAATTAAATATTCGGGCAAGAAGTCAACACCGTAATCTTTCTCGGCCATAAAACAGTGTCGGAGCACTATAATAATTTCGGAACAGTCTATTAAGTGAATCTTTATGGTAATGGCGGAACAGAAGTCGTGGCCGCGAACGAACGGCCTGTTATTTTGATGCATTATCATATTTAAACAATTCAGATGGTAATAGACGCGTCGGGCGAAACCCTTTGGTAATATAAATGGTTATATTATTATTTATTTATGGGTTTCCTTCCTCCGGGCCAGGGGCGATGTAGCATATTTCATTGAGCGAAAAAATGCGTCGAAGTCGTGAGTTTATACCCGGTGAGATCCGGTTGAGTACCTGAAACGACTCGGTATAAGCTTGTTGCGGCAATAATAAAGATTTATGCGACATTCGGTGGTAGCGTGTTTTGTTCTCTGTTGCGAACCGATTCGCTTTCTGCAAGATCAATAGCGCTCTTTATTGTACGCGCTGAATTATCGTCGCCGCTTGTTCTTTTAGCTCCGGCGATAAATCCTGCCTCCACCGCGTTCAATTTCTTACTATCGCCTTTTACATCTTCACTGACGTTGTTTTAACGACTAACGTTTGAAACATGTCGTGCCGTTCCGTCGATATCAATTATCTCTAATTATACAATCATCAAGTCTCCTATCGTTTTATTGAATCAACAGTTGCTCTTCTTAATTGCGACTGTGTCGAACACAAAGTTGACAAGACGATCGTTCCCATCACAACGGAGTACGTCTTGAGAACGGTCGTGTGTAATTTTTTCATGTAATCTCATTATTGCGTCGAGCGCCGCCGCACGGTGATTAACTAGTTGATTTATGGCATGTGCAATTTGCATCACAACCGATGCCATAGCTTTTTGCGCGTAGTCGATGATTATCGTCCGTATCGTGTCGGGTTTAATGATAGTCATTTCATGACTCGCCGAGCTTGCTATCGGGGACGTTTCATTAAACTTCTTTACATACATTACTTCGACGAATGTGTGTGATTATGTTAATACCACCCCTTACAAGGCGCTCGTTTGCCATATCTTCTTCCTCTACTGCCGTTAATGGATTGTTTACCGACTCTCTCGAAGTTTTATCGTTTTCTTGACTTTCATTTTGCTTTAATCATTCATGTTTACGCATAACATAACGATCGTGTAATAACCGAGTATTGTTCTGTGGCTGTCCTTTTAGCACTTGCGCAGTTTGCTAAAAAAGCACTTGTCCCGACGCGGTCGCATTGTCGTTATTGCATTACATGACACCCGGTGACATTGTTGCGAAACAACATGTGTTAACGAACGCCTGTGTGCGTGTGTGCCGTGTACCCACACTTGATGCTGCAGTGTGCGTGGAGATAGATAATATCGTACATAAAACTAAACGGCGCGCCGCGAAATTTATGAATCGGCCGGAGAGCTGCCTTCCACACAAAAGTTGTTTATTACTGACTCGCTTAGGGTTGCTAATATATTTTTATTTTATTGCTCGACTATGAACATCATAATTATTATTTTCTTTCTTTAGATTATTTTGAGCGAGAATTTTAATGGCTCCATATATCATCCTAAAGTCTCCCGTTGCGTGTATGGTTAATTTAATCGCTATTATCCATATTCTGAATCGCCGCATTCAGATGGTATCTACAGAGTCGCTATGATTACTAAATTAATTTCATCATCTCTGTTTTGTTTCAAAGCCCTCTATATATCACTGGCGACTAGTAATCATTAAAAACATGATTAATTTTATTAATTATGTGTCAGATTTCAATGAGCATTAAGATTGTTTACGATCTATTCTTTAGATCGTGATTAAGAATGACGATAGAAAGCCTATGTAGAAGGAATATTTTAGGAAAATGACTATCAATTATCACGTCGTTATTATTAATGATATCTGTCTTGCGTTAAGCTAGAATCAATCATCGGACTTCTACAGCGTCATGTTGGGATTTAGTAACCTTTAATGCTATTGATACGTCTATAATTTATCATGTTTTAACATTAATGTCATTTGAATCTGAGACAAGATGCGTAGGTGCAGGGTTTGATAGCCTAGAGCCGACTATATCCAATAAAAAGAGATTTATTCTAAGAAAATTGAAATTCATAGTGTCAGTTATTTTTAACTATTAAGATTTGTAATGCTCATACGTTTTCGTGAATAACATTGTTTCTTAATGAATTTTATGACCACACATAATCAAATTAATTGCTAAACAAGTCAAGGCGCCTATAAAAATAAAATATTGAACAAATTAAAATTACCAAATAAGCAGTTATAAAACTCGTCAGGTTTCTACTAATAAATTAAGTTTCACTTTTAAATGCTAAACAAATTAATAAAATATTTGGTTAAGTTGACGACTGAGATATGCTTGATTTATAGCTTTACGACGTTGATTGATGGTTGCTATATCAGTTAATTGCCCTCCACAAACATTTTTCACAAATATTATTTACTTATATTTAAACTTTTAATGTAACTTTTAATCTTAAATTTTGACACTGTAAATAATTGTAACGTTTGAATGCGCTTCTTGCCAAGGTCGCGCTGATATTTGTGACAGTTTAAGTATTTGCAGAGCTATCTAGATGTTTGTTGTTGGATTTTAGTGATTTTTGGCTTTTCGGACATGTTTTGCAGTATACTGCGTACTCTGAATGGTACCTAGTATTATATGTTTCACTTACGTAATACTTCTAAATTATCGTATTTATCTATCACACAATGTTTTTTAAAGTGAAGTTGAGAAAAATATATTAGTAAATTCGATTTACACATAGTTGCGTTCTTACAGATCGATGATATCATCCATTTGACATTTTGAAAACACTCGTTTTACTCGCTAATTCTGCCGCCAAGCAGCAGTGCTTGGACTGTTATACTTCAGTGTGGAAAGTACGTACTTAAGACAACCGGGGAAATTACGTTCACAGCTAGGTTATTAGTTTTGCAACGCATCTGCAATCTGGTATTGCGGGGGTATATAGGCGGCGGTGATCACTTACCTTTAGGTGACTTTATTCCATTTGCTATACATAAAGTTTATGATCTTTAAACTTTAGCTTCGTATTAAAATGACTGCACCCAGCCAGAGTCAACCCTAGCACTCCAAGGGATATTAATACAGCTTGAAATATGACCCACTAAAGACTATATAACGTAAAATTTACAATTCATAAAACAGAGTGATATATGCGGTGGAGGCTAGCGGCACTGAAATCATGATCATTACGGCTTTTGTAATGTCGGTAATTGTTTAAAGTGGTGCTGTGAGGAATCACCTGTCTAAGGCCCACTTGCACAGAACTTTGTTTGTCATGTGGTTTGACACTTCGGGATTGAAGTGCTTGCATTGTTGTGTTCCGGTGTGGAGAGTAAGACAGTCGAGGAAATCATGGACACGAGGCACTCATCTTGCCCTCTAGGTTGGCAACGCACCTGCGATCCCTTAACTCATATAGTTATTATACCTATCATCACTCACTCAAATCACTTAACATCAGGTGCCCTATTTGGACGTTTGCCTTCCTTTTTTACACGACTGCCAAAAGACAAAGAGTATAGTTTTCAGGGTTCATGTAATTTGTATTAAAGACACCGAGTTAGTGTTAACCCAGGTTAGTGCAAATCGGCCTTAAGTTTAACTTAACTTAAGGACTTAAGTGATATTTATTTTTTATTAGTAACGGTTAACGTTGGGTGTCAATTACTAGATTTAAGGTATCGAACATTGGGACGTTGAGTATATAGCCCTGGTTTATTTCACATTATGCTTACCTTTTCTTTCAATTTCCTCTTTTCCATAAGGAAAGTCTGCAAACCAAACAAAGTACGCCGGCAGTCGTAATAACAGCGAGCATTGTTCTAAGCATTACGAGTCACATAAGTACGAAATAATAACTGGCGAATGAGCACACAACACTGTTGACATCTTGTACACCTGACGGGAAAGCGTCAGCAGCCAAAGAAACAAAATGTTATCAAGAAGTATAATTTATTAAACATCTAAACACGTAAAATTAAAATGTAATGGTTTAACATTTCATCGCCATTATTAGTAGATTGTCAACAAACAAAGTAAATACACTCTTGTGTACTAAATACACGCATACATCCACATTTTTTTTTACAGGTAATTTTGTTTGTAGATCTGAAAGTGCTACGTCACAATGTTACCTAATAAAAAAACCTTGATATAGATGGGAAAGACAACGGATTCACAATTATAATTAGAAACAAAAAACTTTACTTGAGCCTAATTTAATAAAAAGAAAATAACAAATTTAATAGGAATTACATATACAAATAAAATGTCCCATTATCCGAAACTGTCCCTATAGTTGGCACGTGCAATCTTAATTCATAGCAATAAAGGTGATAAACACAAGGTATCAATAAAAGTACTGGAACGAAAGTGTCAAACATTAGGATGTTTTCTTTACGTTTCATTTCTAACAACACTTTTGGATGTGCCTTATAAATAAGTAAGTATGTACGTAACAACCTAATTGTCTATAAACTTTGTTCAAATGCTCAAGTATCTTCAACTTCTCTTACAGTAGATCCGCCTTCGGACTTCGAATCAGATAGACTAGAGAATCTGCGCATAAGTCTTTTAGATCTTTTCTTGATTTCTTTGATTGCTGCTTTCCGTTGAGGACTGTCTGGCCCACTGACCCATCTCCGCACTCTATAGTAAAGATGATTCAACATAGCAAGAGTTTGTGCAGCTACCCTCATCATGTAACATCCTTGGAGCATATTTATATTCTTAGTGATCGTTTTTAGAGTCTTCGAAATTCCTTTGTAGTCTTCATCGAAACTGTAGGTTGATACTTTTATGGCTTGCGGCGGATATTTTTTTCGCAGTACGGACATTTGCTTCCGAAGTTGTGCACAAGTTTTGTCTGGTACTTCACCTCTTATAGTTACTTCGTATATGAGTTCAGATTTCTGTAAATGTTGGAACTGTATTCTGTACGACATTTTTTGTTCAATTTTTTATACACTAACAGTTGCTTCTGAGTTATAAATGGACGTTATCTTTGTTGAGTCGATTTGTTTTGTTATCGATTGTTATCTTGTAATATTTGGTGTTTTTTTATTCGTAAAAATTTTCTTCGTTGCTGAGATAAATAAAATCTTTAATTTTAACGATAAACATTTAAATAGGTACAACAATCATAGTGCATTCTTAGTCTATTTGCAATTTATTGTTTCAAACTTGTTCTGTTGATTCTGAAACGAAAATAAATAAGTTAGGTACTTGAGACAGAAAGCAATACAACAGTGTCATTGTAACCAAATAAGCTAACAGCGAGCCCATCCAACGTGAATTTAAATATCATTTCATTACAAGCGAACCACATTCAAAAGCAGAAACTTAATGCATAGGAATCAAAACTTACTTACCAACGGTTTTTACGTACCATTTTGTGGACGACATTGAAGCGACCACTTCTCCCCAAGCGGAGTCGCGTACTGACGAGTTCAGACGCGTCTGCGATGACGTCACCAACTACTAGCACAATGAATTGAACTGACTCACATTTCAAAGGTCGCTTAACGCGTCGCTTATTAGTCATAAAATGTCAGCGATTTTGGACATAATTTGCGTCAGCCAATAAGATGCCAAATCAATATTACTTATGATAAAGATATCATGAGTAATATTGCTTTGTGATCTTAAATAGATCTTTATCTCAATAATATGTAAGTAATACATCAATATTTTATACGTTATCATTATAATTCATCACTTGTACTATAGGTAGGTATAATCATCTTCCTATCACAATTCAGGTGTATGGTCCACACACATGTTGTCAATGTACCGAAAAAAATGCAAGACTTTTAAATAACTGTTAGATACTGAATATAAGAAGAGCATATTATTTTATAAACATAATTTAAACGTAAAATCTTAAATTACCTGCCTAATTATTGAGTATTTATCCAATGCTAATAAATTCAAAATATACAATTGCTATGCTTAATTATATTTACGCCGTAACTGAAATGTCAGTGACTAATTAACACTTCCCCTAATTAAATTTCGACTATCGAACAAATATCGCTCCCCCCGCCCCCTCCTACTTTTGACAAAAATAAAAATGACGATGCAAAAACGAGGGTAGTTGTGCGCCGCCGTCAGCTGCGCCGGGCAGTCGCGCTAGCGGTGGCCCGAGTACCCACGAATATTTCGAAATCGAGTTTTAGTTCCAAATACGCTCACGGGCGGGCGCTGTTCCAAAACGTCACACAAATTTCTCGATAACGTTACTACTCGATTAAGTTACGTAGGATTCGAATATTCGTACTCGGGCCTCAGATAGCCGCGGCGCGCAGTTTGCGGTTCGCAACCGGCGAAGTGTGTGATCCCAGAGAAAGGACCACGGAGAGTCAGAAGCATGTCGGTCTATAAATAGTCGACTGACATCCAATGATGTTATAAGTTTTATATATGTAATATCATTGCTGACATCAGTTTATTTCACAATGTTTGTCCAGTCATGTCACACAAAATATGATGGAAAATGGGTGCAGATGGCAATGGATCGTCAGGCTTGGAGAAACCACGAAGAGGGACGAACTAAGGGCTGCTATGGATGGATGGATGGTTACACAAAATTGACTTATGAAAAAAATAAAAACAATTTTAATACAAATTCCCGTGCCTGCTGTCTCTACCTGACCCCCCTCTCGGAAGTAATAAATCAGGTGCTAACGCCGCACTAGCACGCCATCACTCATTGCGGCTGACACGCGTCATGCAAGGCTTGCGGCGATGTACTGTGGTAAGCGATGTGCTGTACAAGTTTAGAACACTAGCAAATGGCGGTTTTATTCTGCAGTTGTAAGAGTTTAATGCAATGAAAATGTATTTGGCAGAAGATGGACTCAGTGTAATGTTATATTTTATCAAAATTCTACTGCGAAGGCGTACGTGATAGGCAGGTTAGCTCAAGAATATTTTCACGTTATAATGGCATGGTTTTACATTTACGTCATTACTCAAAGTCTTTATTGCTACAGTTGAATGTTTATTAACGGCCTTCAAAACGAGGAGGTTATTTTTGACGCTTCAGTAGTGCCACTAAAAGTGATACTAAATTTTAATAAACATCAATCTATCTTAAGTTTTCTCATAAATGAAAACCGCTACGTGTAATATGTTGTACAAAAGCACATTCACGTTTTAAAATTTAAAATTTGTAGGCTTCCGTACCTCCAAAGGAATGTGATGTGTGTCCGTCTGTCAATCCGAAGTACCTAAATCCAAAACCTATGGGGTGCTTCCCATCGATCTATAATCTTGAAATTTGGCAAGAAGTATAAAGTCTCATAGCATAGGTAAAGAAAAATATCGAGACACTTTAGATTATGGTACCCTCGGTGCGCGAGCTACACACACACACACACACACACACACACACACACACACATACACATGTTTTTTTTTACTTTTAATGTTCAACTTGTTTGTTGTATACTTCGAACGTTAACTCTCTTATCCTCAACACACTCGCGTAAATACCCCACATTATGTTATTACGACATAATCCGCGCGACCGCAATCTGTCAAACGCCTGCTGTCACGCTTGTCACGCGTCACGCGACCTGTCAACTGTCAGGGTAGCTGTTATAAATAGTACGGTAATGGGGTAATGCCAATTAAAGCATTGTTTAACGAGCTAGGTAACCATATCCTGTGTAATTATTGATTATAATTATTTGTGACTCACTTTATGTAAATAAAAGTGTTAAAAAGAGACTTTTTCTTAAAATCAGGGGTACGTCAGTTGTTTGTACTTAATGAACGTTTTTACGAAAACGAACAGGCAAGGTTACCTGTCAAACATGGATATGGACAGCTACAACAAAAACTTCTAACTGAGAAGAAAGCCTTGACTATAAGCTTGTTAAACGTGCTACTTTTCAATACAAAAATGTATATTTTTGCCAGCACCTGTATTTTCACTTTCTTCTACTTCACAATAAAGTACAATTAAGTATACTTTAATGAACACCACAATACGCAACAGAAAGTGGTTTATACATTTTTTGTACGATAAGGAAGTCTAACGAGCCAGTGGGTCACCTGATGGTAAAAGTGATCACCACTGCCCATAGACACCCGCAACCCCGGGGGGGTTTGCAGATCCGTTGCCAACCTAGAGGGCTAAAATGAAATGCCTCTTGTGCCTGTCTTACTCTCCGCACCGGAACACAACAAAAAAACACATAATAGACTTTATTAGTTCAGCAGATGGCGTGGCCTGACACCATCAGAAAGGAATTCTGTCACAACCTTTTCACGTCCATACATTAATGTAAAAAAAAGGTATCAATATCCAAACATTCTCATTCTGAACCACCGAATAAAAAAAGCTCAATTATCAACTTTCCAGTTTCGTGTCAAAAAAAGTGTAGCCGGCGCGCACCGGCGGGCGCAATCAGGCGTCATAATTCTGACAGGTCGTTTGACAGCCCGCTTGACAGGTCATGTGACAGCTGCCGCCCGCTCGGATTATATGGCTTGATGGATTAATTTGCTGACTGTATCTAGTAAAATTTGCCTTTAATAGAGCATGCTCGGATTATCGTCAAAGTCTGGGGTTAAATGCACTTAGCTGAGGAATTTTGAGCCAGTGATTAGGTGATAATGAGTTTAAAAGTTATATATGGAGTACTCGATGGTGATGTGCAGACTGCAGTGATAGTGTGTCAGACGTAGACATAATAAGTAAGTAAGTATACTGAGTGATCAATCCAAATGGGTCATTAGGGAGAAGTCAAAACCTATAAGAGATAGGGAAATTCGTTTTTAGAAACCATGGCGCGTCGATTTTAGATTTAATTAATGTCATTACTTTTTAACTCTCATACGTAATCATCAACAATAACAACGAATTGACTTGCAGAATTTTAAAGAGATTGTGACCGGATTCGATTCCCGGTTACATAGGAGCTAAAAAATAAATAAATGCTGTTTTTAACATGAAACTGCCTTGAGACTCAATCATAGTGCGGATCACTAATTTATACATAAGCCGTGTTTAGCCCGACATTTTTGTTCAATTTAAAATCGACGTCATGGTCCTTGGGATCAGATTTCCGTATCTCTTATAGTTTCTGACTTTTTCCTACTTATCCATTTGGATTACATTGAAGGTGATTAGGTACCCTGTATAGCATATGGACGAGCCCTTCGGTACCCCGCTTTTGCTGCCAATATTTAACTTTCAGATCAAAAGACATTTCATCTTATCTAAGATCTTCATCGTGTTATTTAAGAGTGCTACACTCTTGTTGATGCAGTTGTCTCCAGTCAGTTCTTTCCAATGCTAGTTCTTTCACCTCCTGATACAACACAACGTCTATCTTCTTCTTTACCCGATCCAAACACTCTGTCCTCGGCCTTCTCCTTCCTCTCTTTCCTTCTACAATTTTCAGTATCAGATCGTCGTGTCGTATCAAATGGCCCACAATTTTTCCTCTCCTTCTTTCTACCACATTCAAATTACTTCTCCCCTCCCCGACTCTTTCTAAGACCCTCTCATTGATGACTCTCTCGGCCCAACTGATCCCCTCCATCCTTCGCCAGCAAATTATGCTGATGAACTATGTAAAATTACCTCAAAAGTGATCATGACGTAAACGGCTAATTGCTTATATAATTGACGATGTAAATATGACTAACTGAATACGGCTCATGAAACGTCTATCTAATTAGTGGTTGTTAATTAAGCTATTAGCCTTGAAGCTTGAACGATTGCTTATATTAAGCAGTTCGTTAAAGATATTGAGCAAATTTTAATTGATTGATGACTAGCCTAGTGGTTACGACCCTGATTAAGAAGCTTGAGGTCCCGGTTTCGATTCCCAGTCGGGGCAGATGTTTGTATGATGAATACGAATGTTTGTTCTCGGCTCTCGGGTGTTCAATATGTATACAAGTATGTATTTGATAACATATTTGTCTAGTAGTACCCATAGTACAGGCTTTGTACACTAAGTTTTGCTTGGTTTGCGCCTCTGACCATTTCGTAATTTAAATTATCATAAACCGTCATGAATTCCTTTTACCTTAAACCAGACAGATAAAAGACGAATACGAGTATCCACAAGCAAGGTTGTTGTTGCTAAAGTTATCATTATTTATGTAACAAAATATAAGTTCATTTGCTTTCTGTAGAGCAAAATAAATATAAATGTACTGCCATTAAAATTTGATCTAAAACTTTCAAAATGCATGTCAAAAATTACGTAAGTCCTAAATTCAATTCACTGCCAGTTCAAATAAACCAATCAGTTAAAGAATTATGATACATGCGGCTCCAATTTCCCAAACGCCAATAAACATTACAGCCATTGCCGTAACTTAAGTAGCTTATCTAGCAATCAATAAATCAAAGTGCTACACGACAGACAAACTAGAAGTGAGCTAAATGGTTGTCAGTAGTCTGGACCCACGCAGCAAGATTCAGATCACGACCAAATTGATAACGGTACGTGCACAAAAGGTGTTTGGTTTGTATGACAATGATGTTTAGCATCGTGATGAAATATTTCATGGGACTGTATTTATCTACCTCTAGAAAGTTAAAACTAAAGAACTAAGAATCGCGGACAATACACAAAGACGTAATAAGTATGCGTTCGTGCACAGACCGTCGGGTATGATGTATACGCAATGACGTTAACGTAATTCGCAATCGGGCAATCCAAGAACAATTAGTTGGTGCTAATAACGCGCCAGTAAAAAAACCCAATTTAGCTATCAATGAACTTGTAATACTTGTACTCGAGGACGAAGTAGACAATATCACAATAGAAATCAATTCAACACCGCCCGGCGCACAAAGCCGGTCAATAACAACGATCCATTATTTAATTGAATTGAGATTTACGATTAAGATAAACAATGTATGATGCAAATATTCTGCAAATCAATTCAGTTTAGCACCTGCAACTGTTATTTTTCTTAGAAATGTTCTCTTCACAAAGGTTCTTCTTATTCCAAATGTTAGTATTTTATTTACGTCAAGCGGTGACTCAGATGTAAATGAGCCTTTGCGTGTCCTTTCAATAAGGTTGTTATTTCATCTTGTATCTTGTTTTTTTAACGCGTTGGCTAATCGGCGGCCAGAATTTTTTGCCGTATCAACAGGTTCTGATATCAAATAATTTGATCTCCAGTAAACCGCGGCAATCAGGCGGGCTATCGTCGATTGTTTCCGCAACTATCGGGAACAAATTGGGCGATAAGCCAAGGCGGTGACTTTATTGATGCCTAACTAGTGTAAATCGATTCAGATCGACCGATACCGAGGCGAATCGAACGACGGCAAGAAAGTATCGATGAATAATGGATGCAAGCACTGGCCAGTTGGCGGTTTTTAGACGGTTCTATTTAAAAGTGGAATTTCAAAAGTGGAACTGTAACGCAGTAAAACTTGGATTCCGAAAATTTCTGCTTACTTATAAGAACTTTAAGATTGACTTCAGCTTAGTAACGATTATGATTATATCTACGAATTAATTGAATTGAGAATCGGTATTTCAATCGCCTGTGCAATTCGATCGCATCGCGTTTCCAAGAGCAAAATTCAGTATTACGCGTTAGGGCAGTTTTATACGCTCCTTCGAAAATAACTTTACGAGTTCCGGATAAAGATTTATTATTTAATATATCAAGAAAAATGAATCGACCTTAAATTTTTACATCATAAACGTTGCCGATAAAATATATTATGTTATTTTGAATACGAAAACAGTTTTATTTCTCAATTCCTTTCTCTTTTCGACCGCTCGTAAATTTTATAACGGCTGACATTAAACATGTGCCCAGACCGATTTCCGACTGTGGAAATTAAAACGCAACAGGGACCGACGTGCGAATTAACGTTAAACGCGCGTGAAATGACGAGGGAACATAAAATTTCTCCTTGTAAAACTCTTTTGAGTTACCTTGGACTTACTTCAGTTGACTCGACTCGATTATAGTGTGGCGAATCGGGTTGTTAAAACTACCGGCAATGTTGCTAGCAATGAAGCAAGTAACATTTTAGTTGTTCTCCACAATGAACCTCATGCTAAGGTTAATAAGGTTCCAGTCAGTGGATGAGGTTGGGAGGTAGGTCGTTTTGGAGTCGAAGCGAGCGTGCCGCTTGGGTGAACATTTTGTACATTGATTGGCACTTCGCGCGAAAAGCAACACCTTTGCTGCGGCCGTGACATGTCGCCTGATTGATTGTATAATTAATTTCATTTAAAATTCAAAACAACTGACACACGTCAGTTGTACAAGCTGTCAATTAATCGGACAGCACTTGAGGAAGGCAGCGCCACATGCTTTTTTGCTTCGACGATACTCAGACTAGTTATGAATCTAGTTTTATAAGGTAAAACTTGACAGCTGTAACCAAATCCGTTTTTGAGCTCATTATTTTATTTGAAACATGACAAGTTTGCAGGCTGTATTCGTAATAGCCAATCATCATATTCATGTTGGGTTGGTCGTTTATAAAATTCTAATTCAATTAAACTTGAAAGGAAGTCGCCGTAACAGGTCTACTTAGCATTTAAATTATGATAAAAGGAAAACATCGGAATAGGGTTGCCTTGTGTATTGACTTTTGGGCACACAATGTAAATTTATTATGAAAATAAAGTTTCAGGTAGAAAATCAGTGGCATCAGACACACTGTTTTAGGTTTCACCTAAATATTTGAAAGCGTTACTTTGGCTCGTTCAAAAAACCATTATTTTACTGTCTCTTTTTACCTTTGTAACGTAACAACTAACATTTCCAAACACTTCACATTCCATTTTTCAATGTTGCCTCAATGCAACTGCTACATTGAATCAAGTCTTTATCTCTTCGCATTTAAGTTGGATTTTGACTGTTTGTGTCATTGAAATAGATATCACAGCACATAGCAAAACAAAGCGGTGATAGATAGCCCCCATGCATCATCGCGGGCTCTAACGATGAATAATTATATCTTCTACCTCTTGCTACGAATGTCTTAGGAGCTATTGTCTCTAAGGATCAAATCATATTTAAAACTTTACTTATAGATGGAGATACAAAAAAGTAAAAAGAAAAATACAATTTGAACGTTGATAAAAAATTGGATGCTTCTCTGTGTAATATTTGTGTTCACTGCTACAACTTTGAAACTTCCCTTGTTTGTTAACCAAAACGAAAATGTTTATTACTACGACAAGATTTATAGGGCGCATTATTGTCTAAACTTTCCACAAAGATCTCATCAAAGCCAGCCCCACTAATGCATTCATTTTCGTCTCCGCTGTTTATCTCCACAATAACTCCGACAATTTGTCTTTGCTGCGTCTAAATATTCCTCATTGTCTGTGAGTAATTCTGTTAATAAATTCTACCAGTCAAAACCTTGAGCAATTTTCTTTCGTTTATCAAAATTCTTGATGATAAATTTGCGGTTGGCGTAAGCGTTTCGTTAAAGTTGAATTCGGACAGATATTAATTTGCGCTCTTACAAAATATTCATTGGCACTTTAAATAAAAAATGTTTGGCTAGACTGCGGAATTATGTAAATAGAAACAAGTGTTAAGGAGTGAGATATAATCTTGCGACTATGTTTTATAGTTACAATTTACAAGTATGATTTTGTAGCGATACTTACTATTTCAAAACCAATTTACAGCACTCGATGACTGTTGAAGTTGTCTTAAAGCCCGGCTATAAAAGTACTGATTATGATTTAAACTGAATAGAACGAGTAATGAATAACTGGATGATATTCGAGATCAAGCCTTATCTGCCGGCGCCGCCGCAAATGCCGACATAAAAACTAATGTTTGCCGCAAAACTAAACAAGAATAGACTTTATAGGAACGCAAGAGAGATTATTAAAATGAAAATGACAAGTCGGTACGTCAGTAAGCGGAGCCAACAACCGTCAATCAGAAGCTAAAAACCGGTAGCTGCCGAGTCAGACGTTAAAGAGTACAAAAGTTGTGGAGTGGCTTTGAGCCATTCGTATTATTCTAACTGGCTCAATAATGCATTTAATTTAAGCGCCTTTGGGATTTGAATTTAGCGAGGTATCGTGTTTGTTGTAGCATCGACACCGTTTATGGTTTATTTATTGCTTGTTAAATTTAAGCCTGACTCGAGTCGTTTAAGATAATGGCTTGGCATAAAATTAAGATTTTTGAAATACGTAGTTGTTGGTAAATGGTTGAAAAACCTTGCATGTGATAGAATGCAAAACATTATTAAGCTTTCTTAATGTCATCATTCTTTATTACAGAGAGCTTAGCTTTTAAAGAGTTCAATATAACGAATCTTAATTTTTTCAAAAGTTGTATAAAACTTCGTGATAGCCATTGCATTCACTCTCAGTTCCGAGCACCGTGAGTCTCATTTTCGATTCCCATCACGAGCCAGCGAGAGGATTATACGTAGCAACAAAAAGCGCCCAAATAAATTACGGTGGAGAGCAAACAAAAACTGCTGCCACACCTCAAAGAGAGGATAACAATAACAGAGAATCCGACAACGAAAATAATACGACAAAGGCGCCGACTGAGGAACCTGACCGTGTGGTAAACAAGGATATTGGGTTACACATAGTCATCCAATAGTTTTGAAGATTTTCTGTGATGGTTGATAAAAAAGTAAATGCAATTTTCTGAAGGTAGCCCGGGTAGCTTGATTTGCTTCTCAATTAACAGTCATTTCTATTAATATTATAACAAAGGATAAAAGTACATTCAAATCAATAACTTTCAGTTATTGCATGCTGCTTATTTTTATTTAGGTTAGTCTTTTAAATACTTAAAATTACAAACCTTTCCAATCAGCTAACGGTACAACATTCCCTATTTAAACCCTTGAACATTCCAACAAAACATCTAAAAAATCAAGTTGCTCCTTATTTCTTAGGAATCAGACATTTTGAATTCTGCCCAGCCGTAACGTAACCTGATACTGTATTGATATCTGTCAATCGCCGTCCGTTACGTCTTGTGAGACGAATGCAAATCCCAGAATTGAAATCCAACCGCTTTTGCTCCCAACATTCAAAACTAAGCTTTCCTTGGCAAGTCTGAAAGTTCCATCTACGTCAGTGACTGTGGCAGCTACTAAATTCAAGTATGGTAAAGAGTCGAAGGGATTTATAACTAAAGTGTAATTGTCTGCGTCTGTCTGTGTGTCTGTCCGCGATTGAATTATAGCCGCAATGACGAAGGCTGATCATTTTATGTTGTTTGTGCTGACATGCGATTGCTGTCGGTCGCCTGTCGCAGTAATGTCCGCATCGAATTGATTGTCGAGGTTTGCATTTGTTTTCAGATAACATAGAAGCGATGCTGAACCTATTTTTAGAATCAGATTTTATGTCAGTATTAAAGTACTTGCTTGCTGTTACCAGTTATTGTGCGGGTGGTAGGACCTTGTGCGAGGTCCGTCCGGATCGCTACCACCATCTTACTCGTTAATCCTGCCGCTAAGCAGCAGTGCTTGCACTTTTGTGTTCCGGTGTGGAGAGTAAGACAGCCGGTGTAATTACGGGCACAAGAGGCATTTCATCTTAGACCTCTAGGTTGGCAACGCATCTGCAAACCTGCAGGTGTCTATGGGCAGTGGTGATCACTTACCATCAGGTGACCCACTTGCTCGCTTGCCTTCCTCGTTGTATAAAAAAAAATAAAAAAAATAGAAAGAACTGGGCTGGCGACTATGTTCATGTCGTAGGTATTTAATGCCTGTATTGCAATGCCAAGATAAGGTATTATTCTCATATTTTGCCTATAATCTTGTACTATTTGCGGGTTGAAAAATTTGTCCGTGTTTAGATTATTAACTCAAAAATTGAGTAACATACACTACACTCAATTTTTCGTTCACAATTTCCGTTATTATAAATCCAAATATTATTTTTCTTTTTATTACATTTTATATTTTAATGCATATTTTTACATGTAAATAATTATTGATACATATGTGGGTAAATTAACACAGCTAAAAATATGTGTGGTCGTTACCTAGTTTAAAAATACAATTCATGGCTGCGTTTGGATTTTAACATTATTGGGATTAATAAATAAAAAAATGTTTTACCAGAAATAAATTAAGGAAACAAATTCAAGCAACAATTACGTCTTTTTTTGACGTAGAAAATGTTGTAATAACCGATATTTTTTTATTTTAAAGCGCTAATAAAAAAAATATTATCTTGGTTCATTAAAAAATGCAAAAATATATTCCGATACCGGGAATCGAACCCGAGCCTCCTGGGTGAGAGCCAGGTATCCTAGCCACTAGACCATATCGGATACGACTTTCATGATGAAAATAGCCGTCATATAACAACCTTCATCAGTTCTATTTCAGACACGAACTTTTGCTTTCAGAAGTGATAGGTTACAATAAAATAACACGTTTCTTTTTTGTTTTTCTTGATTAATTTTACTAAGTAAACTGAAGAAAACTTTTACTTTAATTTTAAAACCATAAGAAAACGAGAATGGAACGTGCAAGCGGACCACCTGATGGTAAATGATCACCGAATATCATAGACACCCAGAGTAGCAGAGGAACCGCAGATGCATTTTACAGGAGACTAAGACGGAATGCAGTGACAGTGTTCCTACTACAATTTTACTCCTTAAGATTTGTGACTGCATTTTAAACGGCGGTCGAATTGCTCTACGAACAACCCTAACCTTATCGTTTGCTTCATCAACAAACAATTCGTAATTAGAAGTGTTAAAACGCCAAAGAATCACCCTTCCCCACCCAAAAACACAAACCACTTTCCAACAAAAACATAAACACATCGAACCCTTTGATCTCCACATTCCTTCACTTCTGAATTTGAACCGTCCACTTATGTTAATAGGACTTATTATATGTAAAACGACGTCATTAGCATGTCTGGTGGCCGACATGCCGACAACGCCGACATTCTACGCCGACGTCTGTCGATCAATGTCGGCCGTCAATCGTCCGACGGCGGAAGGGTTGCTACGGGATGGGATCGCGGACTTTTTATGACATGACTTTTTACAGAACGCAAACACTGTCAAGATAAAACTCGAGTTAACTTGTGACGTTTCTATTCACCGTATTGAAGTAAGCCGTGTGAAGCAGATTTTTTTTTTTTATACATTTTTACTACCGGTAAGTAGTATACCCAAAGGTTTTTTTTTAATATACTGCACCATTTTGCAAGTTGGTGTATTTTGTGGAAACAAAATACATGATGTTCTTTGTTTAATTTTTTTTTCGTTTAAAAAGACCTTAACTGTTTGATTTTAAAGTTCATTGACGTTGGTGCCACCTGACCTAACAACCCAACGTCACATTACTTATTCCTCTTGTTGACAAATGATCATAGCTCTAGTTGATCTTTAACATACCGTTAAGGCTCCTTTATGTGAAATCGTAAAAAAACAAATACCTATTAAACTAAACTTTACTTTAGACACAATAAAATTACGTATATAGGTACCTTTTTTACAGTACACGTTAATATTTTTATAAAAAAATAAAACACCAGATTTCAGGGGGTTCACAGGAACACGCCTCACAGAGATGAACTCGACAGTTGACGATCTATCCCCTTCAATCGGACCTTTTGTCCTCCCATAAACGGAAGCCGTATTCAATACCCATTGTTACTGTTACTTTTTATTCTTCAACCCGCATTCGGCAGGGTATTAATTATCATAACCTCAACTGAAGTTATTAATATTTAATCGCTACTTGTCGAAGGTAATTATTTGCGGAAACAATTTGACGCAATGTTTTTTGTTATTTTAATGGTTGACAGCTGCTGTTGTAAATAACCATTTACAAAAATGCGGTAATTTGTTCGAGTTTATGAGGAAAAATAACTTATAAAATTTACCTGCGACTTCATCTGCAGAGAATTCGGTTAGGTATTGCTACCCCGCGGGAAGGAATCTGTCCAATGTAATTATTTTTTTAGTCGAAAGCTAGTTTAATCGAGATGGTTCTTAGCTAAGTTTCATTAAAATCGGTTCACCCGTTTTTGAATTTTGAAATGACAATGTCCGGGGTTTTTCAACTTTTCTAAGCTGGTTAGGTTATTTGGCCATTCGATTACACTAGGCGCTTAGCGGTTTTGACGTGAATATTAATAGACTGACAGATAGAGCAACTTTCGCATGTATGTACAATAATCTTCACTGTATCCAAGTAATTACGGGGGTCATGATGATTGTTCGCTTGTGGATGATATAACCACACATAGCCTTTTCCAATGTAATGGTGTTTTAAACCATTACAGTAAGTTACTGGATCTGGTTTTATGTAATGATGTTGTTGCCGTGAGTGAGTGTTCGGATGCCCTGGTTCCCATAGATCCTTATCATAAAGCCCTGGTCATTTCCATTAGATTCTCCGAGACTAGAAATTTAAAACCAGCTGCGCGCTTTAAATATTTTTTACAATAAAGGTGCAGGAGTTTTCCCAGCTCTCACTTGAGGGGTCAGTTGGTTTCTTTTATGATATCTTTAAAAGGGTCAGACATAATTATATACCTTTTGTAAAAATTTAATCTGACTTTTTTCCCGCGTGGCACTCATTACCACTTAAAAAGGTTATCAAAGAAAAGTCTAAGTTTTTAAGAAAATTCAAGATATATCATAATAGATCGGACCAGGTTGCCTATGAGTTGCTTCGGGAGAGAGTAAAGCGGCTGGAGCGAGATTGTTAATCGTAACAATTTCAATATTTTTTTCAATTTTACTTATGTAATTATCGAATTACATAAGTAAAATTGAAAAAAATATTGAGAAGAATCCCAATCAATTCTGGTCTTTTATTAAGTCGCGCTCTGGTTCTCAGGGAATCCCCTCCAGCCTTGAGTACAACGGCAAACTAGTCAACACAGGAAATGCAATCTGTAATGCATTTTCTGACTATTTCTCAACTACTTTCTTAACTCCAGACAACCGTTTGCTGGACCGAGCCTCTTATTCTACCGGTAACTCTGTGGCTAGCCTTTGCGAAGTTGTGGTTGACCCAGAGGAACTTATGAACATTTTGCTCAAGCTTGATCCTTCTAAATCTGCTGGCCCCGATGAGTTACCCCCTCTGTTTCTAATTAATTGTGCAAAGAGTGTTATGCGGCCTATACTGATTACAGTAAGGCATTTGATAGGATTGATCACGGTGTTCTTATTTCAAAACTGTATGGAATAGGAGTTCATGGAGACCTGCTGAGATGGTTCTCATCTTACATTATTAACAGGTCACAAGCTGTTGTCGTCAAAAACTATAGGTCTGGATGGATACCAATTCCGAGCGGCGTCCCCCAGGGCTCGTTGCTCGGACCTTTGCTCTTTAACATCTTCGTCGATGATATTAGTAAGTGCTGCACATTATCAAATTTATTGTGTTTCGCTGACGACATGAAAATATATCCCAAAATTAAGTCGAAAGCTGACTCTTTGCTTGTCCAGTCTGACCTTGCACGCCTTGATGATTACTGCCGGATTAATAAATTAGATCTAAATCCAACTAAGTGTTATATTATTACTTATTCTCGCCAACGCAAAATAATTCCAACAGTATATACTCTGAAAGGCACTGTATTGCAAAAGTTACCTTTTATAAGAGATCTAGGTGTTGTACACGATTCTAAACTGTTATTTGATGTTCATATTGATGGTATTGTGGGCAGTGCTTTGAAGTTGCTTGGGTTTGTGATGCGCAGTTCAGTAAATTTCTCTAAAGCGAAAACACTCAAAATTTTATACTGTTCGTATGTCAGAAGCAAGCTTGAATATGCATCCCAAATTTGGAATCCTTGCTACCGAACGTATATTGATAGAATTGAGAGGGTACAGAAAAAGTTTATGAAATTTCTTTGTTTCAAGTTGAAAGTTCCCTATGATTTTTCGGATTACTATACCCTGTGTAAAAGGCATCATCTTATTGCATTGGAAAAACAACGTGAAATAGCGGACATTATCTATGCCCTCAGTATCACTAATGGTAAGGTCGATTGTCCCGAACTGCTCTCCAGTATATCTTTTAACACTCCAAATAGATCCAAAAGATACCACCCACCTATTTTACTTAAGTTTGGTGCAACCAAATACAGGAAAAACAGTTTTTTGAGGCGAGCTTGTCGTAGCCTGAATGATGTGGCGGAGGAGCTGGATATCGATGTATTCAATTGTAATATTTCTACGGTGAGGCGGCGATTGGCGGGGAGGTGGTTTGAGTGAGCGTGCTGTATCGGGTGGTTAGGTACTGCTGTTTTATTAATTTTATTAATTCTATTCTATTTTTGCTGTATTGAGAATGAATTTTGCTATCACTTTTTGTTCACGTTTCGTGGTGCATCAGTGCCACCATTTGTGCGTATTATTTTTTTAATTGTATACAATTTGTTTCTAGTTGTGAGATCCTGTAATTGGCTTCAATGTTACTATAGAAATAACCTACTCTGTAATTTGTAGCTGTTGGTTCTCCGAAAATAAATAAATAAATAATTACTTATTTTGAATTACCATGCCTGTCTCTTAGCTCTAGACTTATAGAGGGCTTGAGATGCGTCAGCCAACAGTATAATATGTAGAGGTAGTGGTGATAATTGGGTCCATGTGACATGTGTTGATTCGTGTGATAGCAGAGGTAGGGGCACTGCATAAAAACGCTACCAGTAGCTCGAATACGTGTTTTCACCAAGAATCGAATAAGTAACGTTATCGTATTGCCATCGAGAAAACTCTAAAATTTCATTTTAGTACCAAATACGCACACAGGAGGAGCTGTTCCAAACGTCATACAATTTTTCTCGATGACGATACGATAACGCGATACTCGACTCTTGGTGTAAACTCGTGCTCGAACCACAGGTTGAGTAGCACTGCTTCGTATGCGGCCGATGTGCGCGTACGCATAGGTACGTGCTTCTTCTGCGAACCACGGTATGGGTGGTCAGCCGCGGTGGGAATTGAAGGTAGCGCATTTTAACAAGCACTAACTTTTTTTTCATTCAAGGGAACGAAAGTACAAACAAAAAGTTTTTCGAAATAATTGACTGTTCATTTTTCCTGACACCACTTACGCGGGCAAAAAAATGAATTTTCTCAAATGTACTCTGGTTTGTAGTTTACAATAGCAATGGTGCAAGCTGCTGACCATCGATGATTGCAATCAATTCAAACTACTTGTTTTGAATACAGTAAAAATGGTGCCATTAAAAGAAAAACAAAAAAACCGGCCAAGTGCGAGTCGGACTCGCGCACGAGGGTTGTGTAGAAAGATTTTAACGCTTTTCCCCAGTGTTGTAAGAAGTCCACTGTAAGCCGAGCCCTGCTCCTAAGCAAAATATACGCAGTGTGGGGTCAACTTATATTGGTCTTAGAAATGTACAGACAGACATAAAAAAAAATGATTTTGAGACTTTTTGGGGTGGTTGTGCTATAAGAGCTACCTTTGTACCAAATTTCAAGTTTCTAGGATAACTGGAAGTACCCTTTAGGTTTTTGGAAATCGTCAATTTGTATGGAAATAGCTTTTTTGATGACTGTATCTTTTGATTGCGTTGACTTAGAAGGTTGATTTTTTCAAGGGACCGCAGGCTTGAGTATTTGATATTAATTTCAGGATGCTACCTCCACGCGTTCCAGAGAAAAAGGATCTTGACAGACAGACAGACAGACAGACAGACAGACAGACGGACAACAAAGTGATCCCATAAGGGTTCCGTTTTTTCCTTTTGAGGTATGGAACCCTAAAAACATAAAAAAACTATTTTTTGATCTCTTTCTAGGCATTAACGGTAAAAGTAGGCAAGGATGTTAGTCAGCTGTGATTTCATTCATGACGAAGGAAGGTTTTATTTAAGAAGTAAGATTCGGCATTATTTTACAAGTGCACCTTATTGGTTAATTTGACTATAAACTTCAAAGAACAATAGTTTACTTACAGAGAAAAATAATAAATAAAACTGTGCTAGACCGCGTCAAGCCTTAAACTTTTTCCTTTTTAAATATAAAAAAAATACTGGTATTCGCCATCAAGTCAATATTTATTTCTGACAATAACAGACAATCAGTCAAAATGTATTTTTGGTAGTGATTGAGACACAATTGTTGCCATAGGTCTTAGTTCACGTCATATTGCAGACATCTATCCATCTTATGTCCAAAATTAGGTATGTAGCGTTTCAAATTAACCTTATGCAAAACAATGATTTTTCCAAAATTGTATACCTACCTACGAATTAATAACCATTTGGTTACTAAGTAATTACATAGTTCTATTTTGCTATTCTGTAGAAACATAAAACGTTTTTCTTTACCGGATTACGTATTGAAACTGCTTTGAAGCTTTCAAAATCAAATGCGATACCAAAAGATTTAATCTTCATCTATAAGACTCAAGAAGCGCAAAGCGTTCTCGGAAAGATTACCAACTGCCCAAGTCGGATTCAGAAACCAGTCCTTAACCGCATTATTCCCTTAATACCCTCGCGTCGAAACGACAATTCCATCCTAAGTCTTGCAAGACCATTGTGCCGTCTTGCCTCATTCAATTACTCATTTAAAATTATAAATACACGAACAGCAAGAGCTCCAAACACTTCTGCTAATCTTCCGAACATCACAATACCTCGATTTATAAATTCACAAAGCATTCCATTGTCACAACCAACAAAGATCTCGTCAATTATAATCCGCAGGAAATCTTTCATCGCCCCGCCAACGGTAGCAGTGGGCCGACCGCATCCAAAAAAACCTTTAATAAATTATTTGCGAAACTTGTTCGGAACCCTTCTCAAAGGCCGCTAGGAAGCGAAACCGATTGCTCGTGACGTGACGCCTTTTGTGACCGTCGAGTATTATGTTGTCAAAATACATAGGGATTTTGTTATTATTTTTGTGTTTGCGAGCACACTTAGCACCTTTTGTGTCGGCCCTTCCCAGAAGAGGGGATGCCACATTTACGACGTAACTACAGGTTCCGTGAAACGCGCGTGTGAATGGAATAACGCTGAACTAATCAGACATCATAATGCAAACAATCCGAGATCCTATCTCCGCATGTCAGCCGAGTGCGTTAATCTCCTCGGGGACGCGACGTTCATGAAACAGGCGTGAGCGCATCTCCCTTGTTACCCGAAACGTCCTTAAAAACTTAATAACATTTTTGCATGAGACATCACACGCGATCCGACTGTTGCTGCCAAATTAGACTATCACGTCGTGTAAGCTCGCGTGGTTGCGCGCTTTTTTGCCCCGCGTCTCTCCGCTGGATATTTATTCAAATTATTATTCTCGTCGCCCTCTTGTATCGCTCCGAATGAATTTTTCATGCTCACGACGCTGAGCCGGTGATTTCACTTTGAGTTTGCTCGACGCCAGCGAAAATGAGTTTATTTATGTTGATATTTTTTTTCTTACACGTAGGTTTAATGGCGTCGGCTGCGCGCCCTCGACAACATATTGGGTGAGTAAATATTTAAACACGATAATTTGTTCTCGAAATAAGTTTTCCTTTTTTACGGCCACGTTTTATTTTTCTGAGAAGTTTGAGAGATAACGACACCGACAGAACACTAAATGCTCCTAAATCTTTCCGAGTAATCCCTGCTATCATTCGAACATGTAATTTAAACACGACGATTGTTCTTTTAAATCAGAAACACCAAAGTAAATTATGCCCCTAAAGATACGACCGTTATCACGAATGATACGCATAAATCACCGCCCTGGAAACATGTTCTGACTTTGCGGACTAACTTTTAAATAGCTTTTATACGACTGTTTGTCAGACCTTCGCGATATGCTAATCCGTCATCTATCTCGGTGCCAAAACAACTTTCTTATTTCCTGTCACGTACGTGTATGAGCTCGGGTCTTTTTAATTCCTCGTCAAATATTTGATTAGCGTTTTCATTTGGTCTGTCAACCATTACGGCGTCGTATTAATAGTGAGTAAATATGTCATCAACGGAAGAAGCGATGTAAATAACATCGCACTTTGTACTCCACTAATGGATTCACACAACAATAAATTTGGACATGTTGACACGGTCCCGGCGTTTGTCGATATTATTAAAGTACACAGTGTGGTCACTGAGCAAATTTGTTTTGTTTTATTTAGAAAACAATGTTTAATTACTGATGCTATTAAGCTATTTGCTGAACATGCGGTGGTATTTAAGTGTTTGCTTAACTAAGTAATCAAATGATAAGTGATATCTTGCTGATAACGGCTGCTTCATTTGGGGCACAAACAGGAAAGGTTGCGGTGCAATAAATGTTAATGGACTTCTTCCGGATTTATATGTACCGGCAAGGTTTCAACGACCCTGTGATGTATAGATAACTAATAATGTGAATTATGAATACAATGTTTTGTATGTTTACTTTTTATTTTAGTACCATCTGTTACTGTGACTTTAACAGCGAGAGTCGGCAGTAGCAATCCAATAAGTGTTAATAAATAATGAACTTAGTTGAATCCCTCGGGTACAACTCACTGCGTCGGGGCCCATGATAAATTTGATCTGATAGAAGCATTAGTTAGTGACGACGATGATGAAAAAGCGATTCCTGATGCAAATAAGACACGCATTAACGACGGAAAGTTGGTTAATGAGATATGATTAGCGATTGCTCAAACTTAAATTTATTGACAAAATATTGGCAATCATTTTAAGTCTATGCTTGTTGTAGTAATTGGCGGTAATCAAAATTTAATAGCTTAACGAGATTACTTAATAAAAAAGGAGGTTAAGAGTCCAATTTTATATCATTATATTTAAATATTTCACCCATTAAGATGTTAATTATCTAATAAGACAAGCGAGGCTTGAGTAATGCTTGCATAATGACATATTTTATCGTTTGACATCTAGTTACAAGTGTTTTTGACATGGTTATGTTTTACATTACGTATTTCCTTTTCATTCAAGGTTTTGAAAGTTTTGGAGGTTATCGGATTTCCTTACATTGGTATCTTTGTATGGACCTATTCGTTTATTGTATTTTATATTGTACTTAATTAATTTGCTGTGTGCCTTTTTCTATTCTGTTCGTTTTTGGTGTTCGATAAAGAGTTGTGTACTTTATTGTATTGTATTGTAGAATATCCGCATGTTTAATCCGTGCATATAATTATACTTGTAGCTTGTGCATATTTATAGAAAATAAAAAAACAAATTACCAAATGAAATATAACTTCCGCCGTTTTCATAAGAAAATAATCCCGCCACGCATGAACTATTCATTGCCATCAAAACGAATCCGTGCACGGCATCGAGATATATTGTCTTATTTATGTCCCATTCATTTATTTTAGTGACAGCCGTAACGTCTGTCAGTTTAGTAGCTCAACCCCACACCCTAATGTAAATATCGTGCCTTTATCTATCTTTAACAATTTCGTAAACTCACACTAAACCTTCAACGGAATATAAATTACATCGGCACCAACTTATGCTCAACAGCGGTTCAATAAAAAAAATCAGTAATCGACACCTTCTGTCTTGCACACAAGGAGCACTCTAACACTGGAACGGCTTTCGCTACGGTAAAGTTATCGTGGTGATTCAAGCAGAAAACATCGTCTCAAATTGCCCCTGCCAATAAAAAAGGGAGGCGTAGGGTTGAAATTTTGTTTATCGTTATCTTTATGGTGGCCCACATTTATTATGGCATTCATGCGTATGGTAATGGTATATGGTTAAACTTTTGAATTAAGGAACACGCATTACGGACATGTAAATTTCAATATGGTTCAGTTAGATTGTAAAAGGATTCCTCAGGAAATAACAAACAAATTAAATAATAAGATATAAATCGGGGCAAGTGAATGTGTTCAGATAACAGCGTTAAAACAAACATAGTAGGAGTGGTATTTCACTGTAGAGTCACTTGCTTATGCTTACCACAAAGGCCTGGGCTCGTAAGTATGATTGTATACACGGAAAGAACATGTCTAGTTATCTTAGCAACTTCTTGAGTTATCGCGATTTGAAAAATTTGATCGATGTAAATATCCATAATAACAATGATGATAAAAAAGCAGTTACGTAAATATTTATGTCTGTAACTGAATGGTAACTTGTAGTCTACTGAGAGCTCTGCATATTGAGATTAAAATTTCGTTTTAAAAAGAAGTGATTAGACGCATGGTTCTTTCCGTGTACCCTTCATTTGAAGGAATTGATGTCAATTTATTCAGACAACTACAGTAAAGCCAAAATAAGAGTAACAATTTTTGTAAACACCAAACCAATGATAGCGCTTGAAACATCCCACTTTCAGGTAGAAACGTTTTTTCTCAAAAGTCAAACCTGACCGTGCCTTTTTCCTCATGCCATATCTGTTATAGCTCTCTTTCTTTAATAAGTTAGCTCCCAAAAATCCGAAAGTACCCTAACGCACCGACAATGTGCAAATATGGTTCTAGTGCCTCATAAACTTTTACGACTGCGCGCCAGGGTAGCGCCGGTACTATCCATACAATATTTCATACAATCTTTCATACAATTCGGCGTCCGGCAAAGTGTCGGCGACGATCGACAATGCGCGTCGTTATGAACGTCGTTAAGTATTGTCTTGTCACCTTTTGAGATGCGCCGACGTCGCTTTGGAGCCACGAAAAAGGCGGGGATGGACTTTAAACTGTCAGAGTATGCGACACCACAATTCCCCAACGACGTATTCTAAAAACAAATACTAATTAAAAAAATATTTTTTACCTACCTTCACTAGAAATAATAATATACAGTCACAAAATATCTGGGCCATCCATGGGCTATCGGTTTCACCGTGAGGTCTACTCACGGTGAAGCAAGGAGTTCCTTGAGGAGGCCAGTTGGTGTGGTTTTGTGAAACCAAAAGATACAATTTACCATAACATACGTAATAGAGTAGACAAAGACTCCGCCTGCCTTGTAGGTATGTACAGTTGGAACCCACATGACTAACGACAGTTACTTGTTTGAAATAATATAGTTTGCTGAGAATGTTACTGGATGGTATACTTACAATAATAAGTTATGTCAAACGTTTCGTTGGCAAATGAGCGAAACAGCGGTGCAAAACAGTTTGGAAAAGGAGATATTGCAGACTTTTATCGTATGTTTTTCAATTGTAAAGTATAATCAAGCCGTGAATTTTGTTCTCTTCCTTTCCTTCACTTGTTTTTTTGGGACTTGCAACGAACCTTAAAAGCAGGCTCTGTCGGTTTTCCCCTGGCCCCAGACGACAAGTACTTATACTTACTGAGCAAACGGCTCACACTGAAAATTATTTACAACGCGCGGCGTTTGAAAAGGCCTGTTTATTGGCACCATAAATACTAATACAGCTCTGGGGAAATTTATTTTGACCCACATTATTTATTGCTAAGGTGCCGCTCGGTTTTTTCGATGCCTTTATCTGGATAACTTACTTCGTGTGATTAGTTAATTGGGTGTTAAGGATAGTCTTTATTTCGATATTTGTCATGTGATGGTCGAGGATTGGAATTATGATCACTTAGCGATTATATTGTTGATAAAGTTTAGATTTATGCAACCATTAATGCGTTACAACTTATAGAAATTACGTGGGGTTAAAATAAACATCACTTATTAACAATCCGTTCAATGTTTACATTACAATACATTCGATGGAAATAGTCATTTCCCATTTACATGTTTATAGGCCATAGTCAAGTCAGAGCGTGTAAGAAACTGGAATCTAATGGAACCAAAATAATTATACCACGTATGTGGAAAACAGACATGCGGCTCGCCTGACGGTAATCGATTACTGCTGCCTAACGTTGGCAAGTCTAAGAGGTATCACTCGCACGCTGCCGACCGATTTTGTCATTTCGATTTCTAAACTATGAAATAATTTTTGGCCAACATTTTCATCATTCGATTGATGGTATTGATTCACTTTTAGCATTGCATTAATGTGTATGAAGCGTACGAAAGTGTGGACTGTATGACAAATGAATGAAAGATGATAACGAGTTAAAATGGAGTTTAATTATTAAATACAAAGGCAAAAACACGTCAAACCACTGGCAAATTATAGAGCTACTGACAGAACGAGACAAACACTAAATAAAAACGACACAAGAAATAAAAGAATAAAACACGAAAAAAATATATGTCAAAAACAGGTTTAGATTTGCGACATCGTACTTTAAAAACCGGCCAAGTGCGAGTCGGACTCGTGCACGAGGGTTCCGTAGAAAGATTTTAACGCTTTTCCCCAGTGTTTTAAGAAGTCCAGTGTTACCAGAGCCCTGATCCTAAGCAAAATGTAAGCAGTGTGGGGTCAACTTATATTGGTCTGCGAAATCTACAGACAGACAAAATTTTAAGATTTTGAGACTTTTTGGAGTGGTTGTGCTACAAGAGCTACCTTCATACCAAATTTCAAGTTTCTAGTACAGCTGGAAGTACCCTGTAGGTTTTTCGATTTCGGCAAATTGTATGGAAATGATTTTTTAATGACTGTATCTTTGAAGTAGCCTTTTTAATGACTGTATCTTTTGATTGCGTTGACTTAGAAGGTTGATTTTTTCACAGCTTTAAGGGACCGCAGGCTTGAGTATTTGATATTAATTGCAGCATGCCACCTCCACGCCTTTCAGAGAAAAAGGGTCTTGACAGACAGACAGACAGACAGACAGACAGACAGACAGACAACAAAGTGATCCTATAAGGGTTCCGTTTTTTCCTTTAGAGATACGGAACCCTAAAAAGTTACCTCGGTTAGTTAACTGCTGGGTTATTTTCAACAAGAAACGCTCCGTTTGCCCTTACAGCCAATAAAAAGGCTGCAGGCACTCAAACCAAACCCTACCTTGTGAAATCGACACCTTTGCCATAAGATCTGTTTTACCTTCGCACTAAACATCAAAGTGAATTTGAATACGACAGCGCCGTCTAAAGCTTGAGTTCTCAATTTTCTGAATTTGGTAAATGCGCTACGTATACATTGATTTAATGAATGTCAAAATGGCTTCATCATCATCATCATGTCAGCCGAAAGACGTCCACTGCTGCAGTGCTGGCCGGCGGCCTCTCCCGCGGCTCTCCACTCAGACCGGTCTTGTGCTTTACGCATCCACCGCGGTCCCGCGACCTTTACCAGGTCGTGGCTCCATCTTGTTGGAGGCCTACCGACAGCTCGTCTCCCGGTCCATGGACGCCAGAGAACCTTCTGACCCCATAGGCCATCAGTTCTGCGAGCAACGTGCCCCGCCCACTGCCACTTACCACTCAGACCGGTCTTGTGCTTTCCGCATCCACCGCAATCCCGCGATCCTAACCAGGTCTGTTATATGTATAAGTTAGTTTAGTTTTTCTTCGTTTGGATCGAAAATTAACATACTCAATCGATTCGCTCTTCACCCTCACCAGGTCTGTTATATGTATAAGTTAGTTTAGTTTTTCTTCGTTTGGATCGAAAATTAACATACTCCATCGATTCGCTCTTCACCATTTTTAATGTTTCACGAGGGGCACAAGAGCAATAAATAAAATAATTACATTTCTGCTTTGGGACCTCCCTAGTGCAAGTTGTAAAATGTAAAATTGTTTCTTGGTTATAAAAAAAAAGCTGTTGCGTGGGGTAAAAGCCCGAACGTAGTTGCACCAATAGAAAATTTATGAGTTGTAAAAATATTGAATGCTTAAGACCCATAGGCGCCAACTTGGGTCATTTTTTGTAATATTTGGATTCTGGTAAAATAAAAAATGTACATAAGATCAGGCACTTTCTATGTTGAGCACATTGACAACTTTAGTAACGTGGACATTAAAAATATAAAATATTTGTGAAAAAATTGTTACTTCGTAACTATTAAGCAAGTTACATGCTAGCAGAGATAACTAGATAAATGACATCTTGAAAAAGTGCACTACCAATCGTTTCTCGAAAATACTAAATATTGATTGTAGTGATGACAAAAACAACATTGCACACAGTGAATAAATAATAATTCATCCACCATATTATGTCTCTGGCATTGGAGCTCCCAAACAAAAGAATTGATAAACTTTGAAATTAAAATATTGTTTTTTTAATTCTCTGTAACAGTATTTTCTTTGTCACCTTCAACCCTGTATAACCTCACCATAAAAACTTCAATTTTATAAACAAGCTTTTTATGCTGACTGTACTTTTTGTCTGTACGTGTATTGCCACCCAACTTACACATCCATACCAAATTTCAAGTCGATGCCATTAACCGTCGAAGGGTTCCCTCCTTGGAGACGATTCTGGCCGCAGCACCAGAATGTCACTATCAGATTATTGCATTGTCACCAAACTTACATAAGCATGCAAAATTTCAGCGAAATCGAACAACGGGAAGTGGGTCAAATTTAACTTGCAAGATTCCACCCGAACAAACATAAGTATTACATTTACAATACATTGCGAGTAAAATAAAAGTTTGTAATAATAATACATGAAAAATGTAATGTCGTCTATAAACACCTTCAATTTCATTACATACATAAATGCCAACACATCAACATTTGTCATGCTTGAAACTCACCCATCAATATCAATACGACCAGACATCGGCACGCTAATGGCCGTTACATCAAAGAGCAGCGCTCGCGCATACACGAAGTACCTACGAGCTCTTGACAGGCGGGGTCATTGTACTCAAAAAAGAAATAATAGACTTTGCCACGAAACTACTGCAAGCCACTTTGAAGTGGTCGACGAAAAAACGCCGGCTTCATTGGTAAGAAAAATATTATAGGAATTATAATAAACAAATGAATTTATTAATTTCAATACCTAGGTACCTAATAAGGTAGGTTAATGAGCATTTTTATTTCCAACTGCGGTTATGGATATAAGTAAAACGTGTCTTGTTAATTCTGCCTACAAGAACGGTTAATTATAATAAAAACATAGGTGGGTATAATAGCAATGTCTTTTATTATTTATTATTATTCAATGCTTTGCGCTAGTTCAACAAGGTCGTAACTGCATAAAATCGGGTCTACGTATTACTGTCTGGACCTACCTCTACGTACCCTAAAATTACGACAACAACTGATTCTACGCAGGTAATTATCGAGTGTCATCTTCCACTTTCAATGCTGGGCACAGGCTTCATCTCACAAGGAGACATACGCATAAATATACATATTTTATTCACATTAAATTATCGCCAAACTGACAAGTTTATTGGCGAATACTGCACTCAGTCAGGTTTACAAACTAAACTAACAGCTGTTCCCAATATTCAACCTCTTGTTTTAGTATAAAACGCAACAATTTGCTATTATGTAGATGACCCACCTCCTCCGATCGACAGATATCAAGTAGGGGTTGGATTGATATTATAAGTAAAGATACGTCATTAATGCTCACAAAACAATCAGAAAACGTGTTCCAAACATTTTTACATTTGCGCGCAAATTTGGACCTTATTCGAAGCCAACTAAGGCCAAGGAGGCTTAAAATTGTAGCCTCATCTGCGCTTTATTTTCTTTTTTTTTTATGTAATATCATTGACCGCCAGTAAGTTTATTGAGACGGCAGATTTGAAAATAGATAGATGAGAATGGCTGAAAATTTAAACGTACCAGTCCACAGTGCGTATCTCCTATACCCCCAATAAATGCAAAAAATAACCACGTGTACCCAGAAGTTATTCCCAGTCGGGTAAGATGAATGGTTTGGTAAGGATTAAAACGTATTTCTGGGTCGGCCCGACCCTTGGTTGTTCTTTGATGGTGCCGCATCCGACAATAAGGCGTTATCTTTGCTTCGGTCTCTTTTTGCATGTTATTTTGTTTGCAGATAAGTATAAAATACAAATATTGTTGTTGGTTTGTGTCTTTACCTAGTGTTTGTGAAGCCTAAGGTCGCACGTGACTGTGATTTGAAAAAAAAAACCTGTTAAAATATATTTTAATACAAATAAAATAGACTTAAAATGGTTAAAAATCTCGAAAACGGCTGAATAGATTTTGACAACAACAACCATGTAGCTTTTAATTTAAAAAGCCACGTTCAAATCAATCCATCCATTTGGGAGCTGATATCACAGACAGATACAATACATCCACACAAGTCAATGTTATAACACCCCACTTTTAGCGCCTGGGGTTAAAAAAATGTAATAATATTATTGAATGCAACAAATGTAGGCATGAACCTATTTTAGCTTATTTTATCTTCCTACATTAAAAGGCGTTTACACTTCGCTGGGCCCGGTTATTGGCGTGTAATTGGTTTATAAAACCTTCCTCTGCTTGAGTAAGCAATAGGTATAATAAGTTGCGGGATTTGCGGAGGATTTGTAAAGAAATTACCATAGCAAAAAAAACTATGCTTATCTACTTATAGCTGCAGCAAAGAAGTTATTTATACAACTTGAAAGCTTAGACGAAAATGTGTTCAAGAAAAAAACCTGAATACTCTGAAGAATCCTACATCCTACGCCTATTGAATAGAAAGTATTTCTGACTATATATTTTTAACTCGACAGGTAGGAAACACTACCAGCCTTCAATATAAAACCGCCCGTAACATCAACAGCAAAGTTCAGCAGCATCCATACGAGTTCCTAACAATTGGTGCTAAGCAAATACTAAAGTCTAAGTCTCAGAAGAGCTCTCGCCGGCCCGACCGGTCCGATCGCAATAAACATGTTTTTTGTTTCGCGTGTCCGCGCGCTGTCAAATATATTACAGCCCGCGGGTTATTTACTGCCCTGTCCTCCGCCCATACATTATACTTAGTATCTTTGTTTGGACACAATAAGCAATATTTCTAAAGGGCCGACGTCGCTCGCAGCTGTTGATATGGGTCCCCAAATTGACATATTTAATTTGATCGCTACGGAGGGTCCGGAACCCGTGTTTGACAGGTTTTAGTGTCGGATTAACATTAACGTTATGGACTTAACGCTGTCAATACAGTGAAATATCGTTCCTTTATGCCGGCTAAAACTGTAGGTGAAGCGTTGACTCGTGAAATGGCTTCGGGGAAAGCGTGGAACAGATCAATCCTCCCCTTTGAACTGCACCGGGTGCATCACAAAGCGACTCGTTTTACTCGTAAAAGAGTAAGTAGTTCCGAATGTTTGGAGCGAGCGATGACGCCGGAGAGCCGGCAGCCGTAATAAAAGTGACGTAGGATAAAAAGTGGCTCGGAGTGCAGCGGTGCAGCGGTCAGGTACGGCGGCGGCTCAAAGCCGTCATGGGTGGCGAGCCACCAACACCCGCGCATGTCTCAATCCGCACCCGGCTTCATACCGCCTTTCCTTTTCACCCTACCGCAATGCAGCTATGTGTCGTTTCCGCTTTATTTTTTATCGCTGTACGCTGCAGCGGAGATATAGAGCCCTCCCTTTCTAACAAAGCTTTGAGGTAGCGCCGTCTCGTTTCCCCCACCGCGGGGTGAGGGGGGAGCGCGGCCGGTGAGCGCTGGTGGGGTCCGCTCGCTCACAGTTCTCGCCGCTACCGCCACGATCGCACGTCCGCTCTGCTCACGACAAGTGACATAGAGTAGCTGCCAGAGGCGTTCTGTTACCGCAGTGAATTTTCAAGTGATAGTAAAAGTTTTCTCCAAATGGTGGTGCTTGAAGACGGAGGAATGATGGCTACTAATCCGAATCAATATTTACAACCTGACTATTTGGCGCCGCTTCCGTCCTCTGTAAGTATTCGACTTAGTATATTTTGTTGTTTGTAACTTGGCAATAAAAAATGTTTGAAACATTTAATATTTATCTCCAACTTTTATAAACATTTTATTTTCATGGTTATTCTCTGCATAGTTATGTCTTCTACACATTATTTAAAAATGAAACTTACGAATTTTATTTCTTTGTTTTAGTTGGACTCGAAGAAAAGCCCGCTTGCGCTCTTAGCGCAAACTTGCAGCCAAATTGGTGCGGACACCACTCCGACCAAACCTTTGCTGCCTCCAATTGACAAGAAGAAAACAGTGAATAGTGTTAGTGACATAGTTAGTCGTACATCGCCAAACCACGCGAAAGTTGACAAACCGCGTACTACTCCGGACAACAAACATTTGGCTTTCAAGCCATACGAGACCAATGTCGTTTCAAAGAAACCTGAAGAAACTCGTCCTTCGTCCAAATCCAGCTCTGACAGTTCGGATGACAAAAAATCTGGAAAAAGCACTCCAGGCAGAAAATCTACGCCGCCTTCTGGTGACCATGGAAAACATAGCCCTAATGAACACAAATCGTCACCCGCCGGATCCTCTGGCACGAGCCCGATTATTCGATCTGGATTGGAAGTGCTAGGGCATGGAAAGGATCCGTTAGCGGCTTTCAAAAACATCCCTGGATTACCCGGATTTAATCCGCTCGCTGGACTTTGCTGTCCTCCAGGCATGGAGCAGCATGCCAACCCTGCCTTCAGACCGCCTTACGCTGGCGCTCCATTCAGCGCTCACCACGCAGCCATGCTTGCTGCCGCGGCCGCTTTCCCTGGTTCTTCTCCAAACCCTTACTTGGGATACGCCAGAGTTAAGACGCCGGCCGGCGGAGAAACTCTAGTCCCAGTGTGCAAAGATCCCTACTGCACCGGCTGTCAGTTCTCAGTGAACAACCACCACCTTCTAATGAGCAACGGCAGCTGTCCCGCCGGCTGCACCCAGTGCGAACACCAAAAATACAACATTGCAATGGCGATGGCTCTATCGCAGCAAGGAGCCGGCGCCGGTGGATTACCGTATGCGCAGCTGAGTCGCCCTTATGTTTGCAATTGGATCGTAGGAGAATCTTATTGTGGCAAGCGATTTGGAAATTCAGAGGAGCTTTTGCAACACCTGAGGAGTCACACAACGGACGGTGCTACCCCTTCAACTGTATCCTCGACTCAACCTTCGATTTTGAACCACTTGAACCCACTGTTCACGACGGCAGGGCTCCGCGGTGCGTACCCGACGGCCTCGCTCAGCCCGTTGTCGGCGTCCCGGTACCACCCGTACTCCAAAGCGGGCCTGCCTGCAACTCTCGGTGCCTCTCCCTATGGTGCCTTCAACCCTGCACTAGGCCCCTTCTATTCTCCTTACGCGATGTACGGTCAAAGGCTCGGAGCCGCTGTCCACCAATAAACGCAAGTGTAGTGCAAAAGGATGTCATAATTTAATGTTGTATTGTCCAATTTTCTTCTGTGATATCGATAGACTATTCATGTTCTACGGCGGGACGCGCCATGACAAATTTAGTGATTAGTGCAATTCGTAATAATAGTTATTTATGTAAGTGAACTTGCCGACGGAGTTGATTCTACGCAAGTGATGAACGATATGACGACTCTGCTCAGCCAAATGTTATATGTAAATAATAATCTCTATGTTTAATATTAAATGAATTATTTCGAATATAATATCTACATACCAATCATAAAAGTTATTTTTTATTTTACTCTCGCTCGTAAAACAACCCGTGATTTATTGCTTTCATTAGAAAGATTAATGGTCCGTATCGCTTGAATATTCAGATTTATAACAAAAAATACCGGCATGAAAAATTCATAGGTTGGTGTTATTTATTTGATCGTTCTTCAAACTATCGTACCTACCCATAACTAAGCTGGAGGTATGAAAGTGGCCTTTGTGAGAATTTATAACGTGGGAGCTTAAACTATAAACATAAAAAGCGCTTAAGCTATCAACGTCAAAGCAACATCAAAACAAAACGTGTTCAGCTCTTGGCGAGACGTAATAAACAGACTGGAGTGATTGATTAATACACCTCTAACACACACATTAGAGCCGTCAATCAACACGAAGAAAATCGTAGGAGCGTGGTAAAACAAGATAGTATTCACGCACCCACCCACACCACTGAGGAATAACTAACAAAATAATTCATTTAATTGAATCGCATAAAAAACCTGCGTTAAGCTGACGAGCGTCGTTAATAACAAAGCCGAGAGCTGTCAGCTTTGTTAATGTCAAGTTTTTTTAATAAACGCTATTTTGATAAGGCCCATGTCATGTTGGAAATTCAACTGTCAAAAGCATAATTGGTCACACGTAAAGACTGAAAGACAGGCGATAGAGTAATTTGGGACAGAGGCGGAGTTATTATTACATTTTTTATAAAAAAAAAACTAACTCCGGCTTAACATCTCATTAAAGAAAACTTCGTGTTCTGTTGAATAATTAAAAAGGCATCCGTTATTATTAATTGACTCATAAATGCTGTTTATTTCTATTTCATTAACATTATATTGATATTAATATAGACTTTCTCGAACGTTGGCCGTTAGGAGTTTGTTTTGTAAATAAATTGTGTTGAATTATTAGCGCTAGTGGTAATTAAAATCTGATGCGACACTTAAGACAGAGATTATTCTAATGGGGTAGTTTTTACATAATATAGTGATTAACAGTTAATTGATATAACTGGTCTATTTATCGTGGCTCGGGCGGCAGAATATTGAGCTCAGACACGGTTGCGATTAGTCCGGTATAATTAGTTAGATTACTGGTAACCATTAGTATTTAAAATCTCAGGACTTCGGTCCCCAGGCATAACATCTGCCTGGAGAGAGATCTCTCTATTGGAGTCCTCCCCAAAATGCATACGCCCGCGAACTTGCTCTACCCCTGGGCTGACTCTGCCTTTAATCTGCCTGACGACCGAATAGCCTAGTGGTTAGAGACCCTGACTATAAAGCTTGAGGTCCCGGGTTCGAATCTCGGTCGGGGCAGATGTTTGTATGATGAATACGAATATTTGTTCTCGGGTCTTGGATGTTTAATATGTATATAAGTATCTATTTATCTATATAAGTATGTTTATCCGTTGTCTAGTACCCATAGTACAGGCCTTGCCTAGTTTGGGACTAGGTCAATTGGTGTCAATTTGTCCCATGATATTTATTAATTATTTATTTAAAATGATGACACGCCTATAAATTGTGATACTGAATAAACATTTTTATCAATTTACGGAATAAATACCTATGCAATGATTATGGTTTAAAAGTGTTTAGGGTTCTGTACTTATAGGATCACTTTGTTATCCGTCAATCTGTTTTATCACTGTTTCTATCTACCTGTCTGTCTGTCCGTCTGCCAATTCGAAGTAAATCAAAACCTATGGGGTACTTCAATTGAGCTATAATCACGAAACTAAAGTTTATTTGTCCTTTTCCATCACATTGACATTTCAGTTTGTAAGAAGAAGACAAAACCTAATTTAACAGGTTTTGTCTTCTTCTTCTTACAAACTGAAAAGTCAATGTGATGAAAAACGACTCATAATCTTTAACGATATTTTAGTTAAAATAGGTTTGTGAATTATTGGGTTACTTATTGAGTAAAAACCAGCTAAGTTCTAATCCGATTCGTGACAAATTTCATGATTATAGGTCAATTGAAGTACCCTATAGGTTTTGATTTAGGTACTTCGAATTGGCAGAAGTAAGTCACTCAAGCCTCCATAATAAGTTATTATGGAGGCTTGAGTGACGATTATGAATGGCATTTAGTCTCTGTCCTACCTTAACCTGTGTCTGCTGACAAGCGGGTGTCTAGATGATTGACTTGCCCTTTGGCCTGATCATACCCAGAAGACACGCCAATTATGGTGAATAAAGACAGAATATTAGATGCGACTACTTTTATAGGTTATATTTTGATATCAGCATGTTTTTTGACGTTAACAATCTTAATTAAAGACAGGAAATCATGTTGCTTTTCTGCTACCAAGTCGCGAGTTAGTTTGGTAATGAATAGTAGCATTTTTTTACCCGGCTGCCGAAGGAGGGTAATGTTTTTCTAATTCTTTGACACGCTCTACAACCTAAACCGTTTGACGGATTTCAGCGTATGATGTGTCATTAGATTCATCTCAGTTGTTGAAGTGATATAATATTGGTATATTGTTTCCCTGAATTGCAGTCGGGTTTTCTGCTTTTAATTTTAAGTTGGTTAAGTTATTCATTTTCGTGAATGGACAAAATTTTTTTACGTCCTGCATGCTTATTGTCTAACTCGCTCGCAATCAGCATCGTGTTCGTTTTGTATGGGCTGGGAATTGGTATCGGAAACAGCTAGCTGTCACAGTCGTATAAAAACGGACATTTCAATCCGACAATGAGTCAAAATAGGTACCTACGCAATATAATATGTAGAGCCTCTAGATTCGTTTTAAAAGGTCTAGTTTGTCGTTCTTTGACTGAGTGAAGTTTTATTTCTTTAACATTACAACATTAACAAATGACACAAAACTAGAGTACCTGTCTAAGTATCTACTTGTTGTACTTCTATATTACATATATATTCAGTGAAAAAGCTGACAGATAAATTGTCTATGTCAAATTAATGCATTATGCACTAACATTTGAATAAATCAAATAGGTAATAAATATGGCATTAAGATAATGCTACGACTTTGACATAGTTTAGAAGTCGGTATAAATCACAAGTTTGATTTACACAATATCGCTCAATGCGACCGGTAGCGCCATCTCTTGGAACTAGGTTGAACTAGTTACTCAGCAAGCTGTGTGCATCTTTGTGCAAAGGTTTTGTAGGCCTTTTGTATTTGATTTTGAATACCATTTTTCGTAAAAGGCAATAAAATATAAAAGCTAGCTATCTAAGAGCATTATTTAATTGGTTAGCTATTAAAGACGATGAGTAGGTAAAATTAATAAAGAACAGTCACTAAGGACCTTAGCAAAATTTCCGTTACAATTTATTTAGCCTATTTCGTGTAGCACTATCAATTGGGCAGACCTGATCTTTTTTCTGCTACTCTTCTCTATGGCCTCATACTTCTGTCATTTTTTACTGACTTCAAAAAAAGGCGGAGGTTCTCAATTCATCGCGATGTTTTTTCATGCTCGGCTTCTTTTTCTGTCAAACGGCACAACAACGTGCAAGAAAGAGATGGCGAATGCTAATGCGAACGAGAAGACAATGAGGCTGCTCGTAACGTCGCAATGATTGCTGTCAAAATAGCTGCACTCTGACGAGAGCGGAATGGACGCATATCGACACAAGATGGCGTCTGTAATCCGTGCGGCGAAATAACCAATTACAATTTACATAAACATAAGGTGAACTCTATTAACATATTGGCTGTTGAATAATGTATGCGATTAGAGGGCTATGGTTTAATGTCATGTTGAATTCATGTTGATGGGTCAAATTACTTCAGACTTTTAGGGGTCACGTCAAAAGCACGAAGCTAATGCGTCTTCAATTTAACAATACGCAAAATTTTTATTTACTTTAGGACATTTTTAAACATGATATTAAAATGGTCTTGAACTAAAAAACAATTACTTTGCTCACCCGCGACCACTAATGACAAATAGTTATATCTGTGCGGCAAATGTATGTTTCCATGCAACACCTCCGCCTCCACTGCTACACGAATCAACACATATGTAGCAGTGGAGGCGGAGGTGTTGCATGGAAACATACATTTGCCGCACAGATATAACTATTTGTCATTAGTGGTCGCGGGTGAGCAAAGTAATTATTTTTTAGTTCATAAATATGGACCTCCGCAAAGTAACGCCTGATTCAATAAATTATTTAAAATGGTCATGTTTTGTGACCAACCTCAAATGTTGACTTCATCCTTAACTTACAGTTTTTTTTTTTAATTTCAACTTGAACTGTATAAAACCATGCAAAATGTTGCTCACAATGGTTTTACACATACCTACATACCTAACCACTTACCTAACCAATTTCAACAATTACTCTCGTTTTGATTTCACCAATTCTCTCTGTTTCATCTTCTGAACATCCCATCGGTTTGTTTGGTTGTAAAAACTTCTATTTATTCAAGTCAACCCTATCTGCGATCCAAATCAGACGTGTGAATTGTCACGAAGAACCCGTTTCGAAAACCTGCTCACGCTTCACTCAATAAGAATTAATGTGATCCTATTTCACATTCCAACTTATACCGAAAAGTCCCTTCAAATACATACAGGGGGAATCACCTTTATTGTGTACCCTCAAATGAAGTGTAAATTCATTGAATGCGACCGGAAACTGCACAATGAATGACTGAATGATAAAGATCTTGAACGTATTCAATCTAATTATGCTAAAACCCATTCTCATGTTGGTTGTTAGTTGTGACAGCCACGGTGTACATTGTTGTGTTGAATTTCGTGAGATGCTTATCAATTATCGCGGATCCGTGAATTTTTTGCTACAAATTCTATTACTACAATTTCATTGTAAGGGTTACCTTTAAACGAGTTTTTTTCGCCCTAAGCTCTTATTTGCAAAAGTTTTCATTTAAACAGGTCTGCTCGATAAGCATACATGTTTATTATTACTTATCAATGAAATAGGTATATTTTATTCTCCAAAGATTTGCATTATTCAATAAATTCATGAAGAGTAACATAATTAATCGAAGTTACAGCCAGGTTAGAAGCAGATGTGTTGGCATTTCGTAAAATTCAAAATGTATTATTTTGACTTAATAATTATTGTTTCAGACTGAAGAAAATGTTCACAAATAACTCGAAATTTACAAATCAAAATTTACGCATTTCCTCAAGTCTGCGGTTTCAGACAGTAAATAACATTTTTAACAGAAAACTTTTTGTTCCTAATATAGCATTATACTGGTGTTGTAAAATTAGTAATTTTTGGTCAAAGTTTAAACAAAACCCAAATGACTTGCCATAATATTGACTCTAACCGCTTTGTGCCACCCTCCACTACCGTTTGAGGTTTGTTTATTTTGCAAAATTTAGTCAGCTGCTCAATATTTTGTCACATTCGGTCTCACACTAGTTGACACCCATATAATAATGTTTTTCTTATCGCCCCACGATTTCTATTGAATAGCAAAGTGCTTCACAGAATAGGCAATAATAGAGATTGTTGCATAAATTATGCATTTATTCTTAGTTTTTAGGGTTCCGTACCTCATAAAGAAAAAACGAAACCCTTATAGGATCACTTTGTTGTCCGTCTGTCTGTCTGTCTGTCTGTCTGTCTGTTAAGACCCTTTTTCTCTGGAACGCGTATAGGTAGCATGCTGAAATTAATATCAAATACTCAAACCTGCAGTCCCTTGAAACTGTGAAAAAATCAACTTTCTAAGTCAACGCAAACAAAAGATACAGTAATTAAAAAGACCATTTCCATACAAATTGCCGATTTCCAAAAACCTAAAGGGTACTTCCAGATGTACTAGAAACTTGAAATTTGGTATGAGGGTAGCTCTTATAGCACAACCACTCCGAAAAGTCTCAAAATCTTAAATTTTTATGTCTGTCTGTAGATTTCACTGACCAATATAAGTTGACCCCACACTGCGTACATTTTGCTTAAGAGCAAGGCTCTGCTAACACTGGACTTCTTAAAACACTGGGGAAAAGCGTTAAAATCTTTTTACGGAACCCTCGTGCGCGAGTCCGACTCGCACTTGGCCGGTTTTGCATTTATAGACACATCGTTCACTGTTCGGTCTGAGTACAGTTTGTGTCAAACTTAAATGCTCCGAATGAAGCCTGTCACTTGTAAAGCGAGACGCGTAGAGAGTCTGTAGTTTAGACGCGTAGTTTTTTTGTTTCACCTGCGCTTCTTCTCTTCTTCAAGTGCCTCTCCATTACTGGAGGTTGGCAGTCAGTTTTCTGAACATTGCTTTGTCCAGGGCTAGCCTGAACAGCTGTTCCACGGTTTAGATGAAGGTCCACTCTCTTATGTTCGCTTCCTGCGCTTCGTTTCACTTTGTTTTCGTTTGTCTGAATGCATTTTTTTTCTGAAACCATAAATACTTCAGAATTTATTTCAGGACCATTGTCTAGAACCCTCTAGGTTAGGTTACGTTTGTTTTATGAAAGTCCTGAAATGTTTACAATTTCAGAAAAAAATTCGTTGGCACAAACTCAAAAAAGGTAAAACGATAAAATGGTGAAACGTTTTTTTGGACAAAAGATAGGCAACCCAAACGCTATGAGTGTGCCAAAATTATTTAAGATTGGTTGAAGGGTCGAGGCATCAAAAGGGAACACAATGAAATTACATTTATTATAATTATTACTCGGGATAATTCATATTGTAAAAATTGGTTCACCAGTCAATATTTCAGGCTAACTACCTAACTTCAACGATTAATTTAGTCGTGAAGTGAATATAAAATGAAGACCAATAATAAAGTCACAAGCCGTAGCATGTCATTAATGGATACGGATAAAAAGTGAAATTCAATATTTAATATGACAATACATCGGAGCATAATTGTGACTTAATTGATCTACACGACATAAGCGAGAAGCGATGTCATTTACGATAACAGATCTACTATAAGTGTCATCTCTTTTAGAGTATGAAGGGATATGATAGCTCGACATGCTTTGTTTCGCTGTCGCCAAGGCGTGTGCTCCAAGAGGAAGGATTAGTCCGAAACATGTAGAATTGTCGGGCTATACTCGACTAACAAACGTGAGTGATCTGTTTATTTCACTTTGATTGAATATCACGAATAGTTCCATAAAAGGGTACCTATGATTATATTTGAAAAATCTTAAAAAAAACTTATGTTTACCCAACTCTACACCGTCTCAAGTTTTGAGTCGTGAATCGTGATCCACTGTGAAACTGTTTCACTCTTAAATGAAATAAATAAATGAATAAAATATCATGGGACAACTTTATTGCCACCAGTTGACCTAGTTCCGAACTAGGCAAAGCTTGTATGAACTATGGGTACTAGAAACCTCAAGCTTCATAGTCACCATAATTAGGTTATTTATATACCTTCTTGTGTTTTATTTTAATAATAATAAATCTTTCAGGATGCCAAGTAAGAAACACATTTCAAAAAACAAATTTGAATAAAAACAATATTTAGTGGGAAAAATCACACCTTGAGATGTTTATTGAAAAGTCTATCATGTTTTCAGTGTTTTAATATAACTACTTAATGTCATTGTAAATTGCTTATATTATGTAGATAAATGTTTCATTATTGTAAAGTATACTTATTCATCCAGGTTTATCTGGGTAAAGCAATGTCTAAAATTAATTGCTTCTGTATTTCTGTATACCTAACCTATACATAGGGATGCAGTACATAAGTCGACTGACTTTGTGCGTTTACTTTGCTCTAATCAGTTGCATCGTAAAGACGGGTGTTAGTATCATTTTACTAGACTGCTACTAATTTATTCCTTAAGCAGAAACAGCTCCTGTCAATTCTCGTCACAGGCAATTACAGTAAAAATAATTGCCCCCTGACACATGACAGCTCAAGGACTTTCAGTAAGACGGTTAATTAGTAATTAAATAGTATCAAGAACCGATAATTAATAGGAATGACTTGATTACTTAATTAAAGTGTCGATTTTACTACCTGGAAAAGCTGACAGAGTGACAAACGTCTAATTAAAAATGGTAGACATAGCAATAACCTGTATAACATTTTTTTGATGAAAACAATTTCTCATATTATATTTGAATTAATTAAATATCCGGCTATTTTTTGGTTTCCTGGAAAATCTTTATCCTATATATTTAAAACAAATTTACAGTTCAATTAAATTGTACCAGGAAAACAAAATATATTTAATGACAAAAGAAGTTCACTCTTTTGCTTTTTTTAAGCCATTATAAGTATCTCGTCTGTGACATATTCCCACTTGCTGTCATTAAAAAAAATCCATTCCATATCATAACCAGAAATTTATTAAAAAGTCCAAATGTCACATGCGACTATAATAAAAACAACCTTAACCAACTTTATTAACAGACAATGCATTTCCAGCTGTTTAATTGCGCATAAAAATGCCTGCAATAAGTATGGTGACATCTGGGTTAATTATTTTGACAATAACACTTGATTGTTCAGTGTATGAGTATTTATTTTAATTGCCACATACTTTTGTGATATCTTTTATTGAAACACCGCAACAAAGATTGTCGTGAATGTCCATTATATTAGGCTATAGTTACCACCTGTTATTTGGAACTTTAATGCAACTTAATTGTTGCTGTGATCATAATCACTATGATGGCTTTCCTAACACACTCGGTGGAAATATTTGACAGTGAGCTAAGAATAGCTGGAAATTTTAATTGCATTACGATTTCTATCAAATGCTTATCTCAATTACAAATTTCAGTTGTTCTATTTCCAATATCTATCACCGCTCTAACACGAGCGTTTGATTCCTTTAGAATCGCATCCTTAGTTTTTCTTCAAGCCTGGAAATTTTAAGCGACATTGACATGACTTTGCCATGAGTTCAGTTATTGTCTTTTTTTTTTAGACAACCTGTCAGCACTGTATCTATTTTACTTTATTTTGTTTGTTTTGGATGTATTATAAGATACTATAAGTACAACAACATTGTACCTAAGTAGGTACAATGTTGTTGTTGTTGAAAAAAAAATCATTCTTTCTTTTTTTTATTCTTATGCTGCTTTCATAATCAGTACGATGTTGTTTGTGTAATGATCAACAAGGAGTTTGTGCTTACTAAAACGTTGTTAGAACGAATAAGTGTTTCTGGACTTGTTCAATTATATAAAACCAAGTCACTGCTGCCAGTTTTGATCAAGATATCTGATCAAATAAATAACCAGAGCAGTTAACTTTCACCCCAAATAAAGCTTAACTCAGTCATTACCATAATTACACTATTACGTTCATTTAAAATCAAAAAATCATGTGTAGCTGGCAAAAAATATTAAAATGGAAAGGAGCCGGAAATCGGCGCATGGAAAGTCCTTGATACAATTTCAAAATTGGAGCAGTCATTTCGTTAATTGAAAACGGACGGACGGACACACATTTTATTAATATTGGAGTTAATTTATCGTTTCCGGTTCATGAATTTTAACTGCCACGGTTTATGGCCGGCGAAGAGGTTCGCAAATTATTGTGTGACTAGAATAATTGTTACTTTTAAGAGCACCTTGTGCCAAGATTTTCACTCGGTTAAAAGCTTTCGGTAAATAATGTTGCTGATTTAGTAAAACGTTAAGTTTTGGTAGATAAATAATCTTTTAAAGAAGGGAAAATAAAAGGAAATTATTATGAAGTAGCATTTTAATAGTCAATTTTTTTTAGTTCAAGTGGGGATGGAGCAATAGCCCGCTTTGCGACTGCAGCCTCGAAGACCAAACTGCACAGCATATTGTGGAGCGCTGCCCAAAACGATGCTACCAGGGCGACCCGAAGGACCTCTACGTGAACGTGACACCTGACGCTGTTGACTGGCTGCGCAACCTGGATGTTGACTTATGGTGTAATTAGTATGTAATAGTTGTATAATGCCATACGATTATATAATAGGTAAACAGCCAAACTTCTTTAAAGTGATTTTTGAGCTCAAAGAAATTTCGTACATAGACAGTATCTGTTCTAAACTTTATTCCATTATGTTTGCCTGGTAGAGATCGCTCTGTAGCGATAAGGCCGCCCATTGCTACCTTGTATTTTCTTTGTGCCTTATTTCTTGTTTTGCCTGTTATGTGGTGTTCAATAAAGAGTTATTGTATTGTATTGTATCGCACACCTAAATCAAAATTCATCACATAAGGGGTTACAATAAGACAAATTTACCGGTGGTACAAGAACTTTTTCAAATTAAGAAACAAACCGGCAAACATTGGCGCCAACATAATAATCCGTGCAAACATTGGGCAAACTTTTCTCATATGTCTCTCGGCGACGCGGCGACATAACTCATTCGCCGCTAATCCGAAAACAAACGACTGGCTCCCGCGACGCTGTCTGTCACGAGAGCAAATCTAAAGAGCTGTTCCAATTATCACACTGGTATGAATTGGATTAATTGGTTACAAATGATTGCCATTCATCACTATTTTAACATCAAGGAGTAGACGGGAAACAGGATAAAGAACTACTGGTCGCTGGGCTGTTTTACTTTACGTGGAAGAACAAGAAAATATGGAGGCGATGGTTAACAAACATTAATTGAAGAGGCAACGAAAGATGAATAATCTCAATTTTGCTAAAGGGTACCTAATTAGGATTCAAGCAAAGATATTTATAATTAAACTATACGTTTCGCTCTTAACTTTCTTACACCCTTAGACCAGACGGTTATAAGTGAAATCGCCGTAGGTACTTTGACATGATGACACAAACAAAATTATATTATGCTGCGCTCTTAAGCGTAAAAATAAAGCACGTGGGAAACGAGCCAGGCGGGTCATCTGATGGAAGTAATCCGTCGCCAATATCCGCAATATGAGAGGATCAGAGGTGTGTTGCCAGCCCTTTGAAAATCCCTATAATCATGTTGTATCTCTCCGGGAATGTTGAACCAAGAAGGTGATCAGCGATTGACTTCTATGCCACCTGACGGAAAGTGCAGATGAGGCTACAGCAAATAAGTCCAGTCGTGCCCAGCGATGTAGGAGGGAAGCAGCTTTGCCTTTAATCTTGCTTGATTCATATAAAAAAAAACTACGTAGCAACAGATTTCAGAAAGCGTCGTTGTGAAGGTGCTCTGCTTGTCAGCTGTCGGAACTGCAGACTCTGCCTTGCAATTCAACATCTTGACTATGAGCATAATAAAATGATGATTGACGATGTATAAGCGTTATATAAATGCGCTTTGTGCATGTAATATGAAATGAAGTAGACTCTGATGTTATTCTGCCTGTTATAAATTTTAAAATGGATTTTACAACTACAACCACTGATGTGAATGTTATGTGATTCTCATTAAAATGTAAGTAATTTGAGAAACTGCATCTACGTTCGAGAAACTAGAAAAAGCGTCCAAGTAGCGTGCAAGTACTAGCTATAGTATTCAGACAAACAGTGATTCATGGTAGGTATATTTGTAAACTCATAATTAGTTTTGGCACCAAACTTGCGAATCTTGCACACCACCGCTTTCACGTGATTCATATTTTCGCACATCTATATTTTGGGCGGTTAGCAAGTGAACCATAAAATGATCTATTTTATTTAAGCTACTAAAACTTTGAAAATGTTAAAATATTTAAGAACGTCAAGACAAATTGTTTACTTAGGTATTCTTTCCTCCGTTAATTGCTTTTATCAGCTGGTCTGGTCCCTGTTAAAAACAACCGGTCGCTATCCATTTAACAGATCCACGCGATAAAACATCATTACGCAGTGAAGTTAAATTACTAAAAAAGATATTCACGACTTGAACGATGACCTCAACTCGCATTACAAAGACATATATCATAGTAAAGCCACCGTGCGACTCGACAAGTAAAAAGCGCAATTTAGCCATCGCTGGAGATTAATCAGAGGCCGACGGCAGCGCAATTTGAACTAGCACCGCTGCACAGGATACAATATTTTATGTTGACAGACATAACAGCGTTTATACGAGCGTTTATTCTTTATGTGTCCCGTATTTTATTCGCTTTATGACGGTCGTTGACAACCCTAATAATTCTAACGGCTCTCCCATTTGTTAGAGAAATTCAAACCGTGGCGTGCTCGCGTTAAGAGCTTTCAAATTTTGTTTAAAGTGCACAATTAAATTTGGTTCTCGTATAATAGTCGTGGATGCCGGTTGTGTGTTTGTTAGTATTTTATTTCGGGGCGTTCTCGCGTCATAAAATAATGGCGTAATGCACGCTCGTAAATCAATTTTCCTTTGAACGATGACGTTTATAACGAAGGTCGGTAGTTTTGAATTAGTATATTATTTTTTCTGTGGTACGAACGTGATTATTATCGTTGTTTATTGATGGCCAGTATTTTTGTTCCCCTCGGTATTAAAACGGTCTACACGGAGCTTACTTATTTCTGTTTAATAGCCTGCTTGATTAATGGTTGAGGCTGTGGCTGTAATCACTATGTAATTTACTTATTTCGAAATAATGCGTATAAATTATTTTCGACGATAGACTTGCCACCTACGTTGGGGTCCAATCTGACAGCGTTAACTATTGTTTTTTTAATAAACGTTATGGTATACTCAATGCTATTTTAACTAGGTATTAATTAAAAGCATTTTGATAGAAGAGGACAGAAGAGAAAAGACCTTAAAATTTTGCGGTCCAAACTCATAGCCACATTTTAAAAAGCTCACACTCGCGTGAAGACCCCAAAATAGCTGAATAATCCAAAACCATTCCACATAAGTATAACATTCAGAGCCCACACCCTAAGCATTAAATTTATAAAACACACCAAGAAATGAAAATTGAATTGGAACAAACCTTTCTAAATAAAACAGCACAAGGGTCGCTTGAAGGAAGTTCTCACCGCGTACTACGCTTAAATATGTAATAAGGCCTCGTACTACAGACGGGAGATATACAGGAAGGTAATAAAGGAAGTCAAGTCATATAATAACAACACTTTAAGATAGGGTTAAAAGGGGTTGAAAATGACGTAAAAGTAAATAGAAAAGATATTGTAGAATCAGTGGAGATGCAGAAGCGAGTATGATGACAGTAAATAGAGGATGACAATGAATGCTATAGAAAAATATGTAGGTAAAGGTAAAAAATAAATAGGGATATTAGAAGCGAGTTTAGGTACATTTTTTTTAAACGAATTAACAACTCAATGTAGTAGTTTTTATTGTGATTGGAGTTCTAAAATCTTTATTCTTAAAAAGAAAATCATCCCCGAAGGCTGATTTTGATGTAGGCAGTCATCAAAATCAGCCTTCATCATTTAAAGTTTTTAGCTCTACGGTTGTATGTTCTCCAAAAACTTACATCAGAACTAGCGGCAATAATTCATTTCAACATCGATTCATCATTTATTTTGTAAAAATTGACACGAAATATGAGCACGCGACCTGAACGGAACATAGTACGGGGGCCTGTTCATAAATCTTCATTGCGTCCCGATGACACGCCGCGACACTTCTCTCTGCTACCGCGCTACCGAACACTCCACGTCACTAACAACTTACGTTACACCGTCAGCATCGTCGGAAACACGACTCTAGTGGAGCACGTTAAAGTCGCTATCAGGTTGATGATTTGGCGTTGAGACCCTGTCACATTTACCAACATGAATAACTTTCCAAAGAGGGAGTGGTTCATTGCATTTCGAAGCAAAAACGCGAACATTAGAGTCGTTTTCGGATTGATCGCACCAAACTGGAACTTTGTTCTTTTCGTTAGATTTGTCACTGTCTGAAGCGAGAATGTCGTTAGAGTAAATTCAATCAGCAAGCGAGTCCCGACTCTGAGTGAGGCAGGCAAGATCGAATTTTAGTTGGGGCGCGCTCGGTGAGTGGCAACAACATTATCCCTCTGTGACAAGCAACGTCAGGTTGTCGATCATTATAATATATGTGCCGCGCTGTCAGCTGTCTTAACACATGAATGATTCACTCCGTGATAAATTTTAGCTCATGATTACATTTCATACACACGTCAATGTGTCTGTTTACGTAATTACTAGGCCTATATTTAAGGCTTTCAGACGATTTTACGACGGACGGAAGCCTGAGGCTCGTTCATTACATCTTTGACAAGCTCTCTGTTTATGAATGGTGTGATTTATCGACGTAACGGTGCGGGAAGTGATAAATCTGTGATAACTCCCGATATTTAGTGGCAAGTGAAGCTTAGAGGTTTTGCTGTTACCTAGTGCTTGTTTTGGGGCTGAGCTTTACCAGGTTGTTGGAATGTTTAAAAAGTAAACACGGTTGTCCTATTTAATTGCATGTCAACACAATATGGGGTAAGCATCAAGATTATGCTTGTCATTGCGCTGCGGCCTGTAAGAATGACAGGGAAAAATTGTATGGTAAACATGACGCTAAAACTATAATTTAATTTTTCTTACCTACCTTTATCGGCGAGGGGCCGAAGACAGAGTGTTGTGGCGCGCCATGAAAGAGGCCTACGTCCAGCAGTGGACTGCTGTGGGCTGATGATGATGATGATGATGACACCTACCTATTATAATTAAATTATGACTGAGGGACAGAAGTGGTGACCGCTGTTCGGCTTCGTTTCTGTTCCAGAAGCTCTCTATGGCTATTCCCGAGCGTCATGTCATGGGGTCTTTTGGGTTAGGTCCGTAACCTCTTTGTTTGTTCTTTGTTACTGTGTTTGGTCTTGAATTGTGTTTTTGTAATATTTTTTATCAGTTACGGTTAAATGAATATCATTCAATTAATCAACAACAACATTCAAAACTCAAAAACAACTGTCGATGCACAAACTTTCTATCTTCTATTTTTTCAACATGTTATAACAAGTTACAAAGAACCTTAAAATTAAATACACAATAACTATCCTGCCGCAAACTAATCAGTGGATTGCCCCAAGCGGCGGTAATCCGATATAATTCGCGTGATAGATCGAGGCAATAAACTTATGAGATATGATGTGAGATGGGGGAATGATAGTAGGATTAGGAGGGGGGATTATGATGGGATTTCGAGATTTTGTGAAGGATGTTTTAGAGTAAGTAAGGAGGTTTTGAATACTTGTTGTAAATTTGTATTATACGTGACGAGATTATGTTATGAACTAAAAAACAATTACTTTGCTCACCCGCGACCACTAATGACAAATAGTTATATCTGTGCGGCAAATGTATGTTTCCATGCAACACCTCCACCTCCACTGCTACACGAATCAACACATGCCACACAGACCCAACTATCACCACCACCACTATACTAAACGCTGACGCGTTTCGGCACTCTCCACGAGGCCATTTACGAAGCACAACAACAACCGCTCAACATGCCACCACTTCCACTACTGACATATGTAAACCATGTACTCAACTTAGTTAATGACAAAACCAACGTACCCACTAATATTTTATAAATTCCAAACTACCCTTTTATGTAAGTCCTAAACTACCCTTTTTTTAAGAAATGAATTCCAAACTACCCTTTTTATTTTTATTTTTAATCTACGCCAGGTACCCCGTTATTTTTAACCGAGTACGGTAAAAAGAGAAGTCATGTTCTCATTATTACTATGACACATTATTAAAATTAGAACCAAG